>OY998247.1:31108067-31593047 GCA_963922005.1 Cornus suecica | reverse complement strand
GGCTGGAACTTGGATGCTTAATCATGGTTTTCTTCACAATGGTGGTAATGAAACTTGAAACCCTAGGTTGGCACAGGTCATGCCTTGACAATTTGATATAGACATGCTTTAGTTTATTTTCATGCATTAGGAGTAGATTAGAGTAATATAATTGGCATGTACTAGTTAGGTCAGTCATGAGACGGTTTGTCGTGATCCGGTTGATGGTACTCCTTTTTGGGGGTCATATTTAGTAATCTGCGGTACGACCTGATTCACATTTATAGATCGCCCTCGTACAATTGATACAGTGAGGAACTATATTATTCGGTTAGTGGTGGAGTGATAAAAACCCTAGTTTTCTCTCTCATTTGAATCGCAACCAATTTAATTTGCTTTCTAGATAATTTTAATTAAAATAGATAATTTGGTCTTGACCACCTAAACAAACCAATTTTCAAAAATTATAATTCAGTATTTTTGAATTACTAAAGTGAACAATCTCAATCTCTGTGGGATCGATATCCCTTACTCAAGCCATTTGCTATTCTTCAATTAATACGTGTGTTTGCGTAGGGTAAAACCTAGAGTCGTTAAGGTGTTGTTTTTAACCACATATTTTTATACACCTGACATCGCATCACTCGTACAATTGATACGGTGAGGAACTATATTATGCGGTTAGTGGTGGAGTGATAAAAACTCTAGTTTTCTCTCTCATTTGAATCGCAACCAATTTAATTTGCTTTGTAGATAATTTTAGCAAAAATTGATAATTTGGTCTTCGACCACCCAAACAAACTAATTTTTAGAAATTATAATTCAGTGTTTTTGAATTGCTAAAGTGAACAATCTCAGTCTCTGTGGGATCGATATCCCTTACTCAAGTTGTTGCTATTCTACAACTGATACGTGCACTTGTGTAGGGTAAAATCTAGAGTCGTTAAGGTGTTGTTTTTAACCACATATTTTTATACACCTAACATCGCATCACCCCTACAGTTGATGTATGAGGGGGTAGAGGATTGAGTTCTGAAGGGGTGGGGTTAACCGGAAGTATAGTGGAGATCGGCACAACAGGAACTAGAGAAGGCCCGGTGGGGGTGGAAGTACGTTTGGAGGTCATGGGATTCAAAGGGATCTCTATCCTGTCAATACCAACACCCAAGTTAGAAAGCTCTTCAAGATTAGCAGGGGTTAGAGTTTCAAAGGTTGATCAAACTTTGCCACATATTCTCTCTTTTAGAAGCCTAAATCGTCTAAGTATAGGGCCAGGAGTCAGATCAGTCTCTTGGTACCCAAAGAACCTAAGCACGTACTCCCCCCGATGCAGATCACATAAATCACAAAAACATGAAGTCTTGTGAAGAGGATGAAAGATGGGAAGACGAATAGGCCCGAAAATCTTAGGGATCGGGTAGGTCAAAGAGAATGGGTAAAATCAGCTACCGCTAACTATAACCATCATCTCTTTCCAACCCTTGTCAGTTTTTTATTTGTCAGAACATATGCCTCTACCCTGAAAAGGGAAGAGGTTGTACCAACCCTTAGACTCTCTGGCATTTTGGAAGAAGTAATAGAGAATGAGGTTTGCTAAGCCTAAGTCAAGGTCAAGATCCCTATTATAAATGATCAACATGGACAAAACTCTGAAAAAATTAGGGTTTAGCTGAAGGGGGCTCAGCCCCAACATGAATAAAGTGTACTGGAACAAGGGATGAAGAAGAAATCTTAAGACCTTAAGATGTCAGCAGATAGAAGGATGCTACCCAGTTCTACTCCCTCTTTTTGGGAGAAGTTTAGATGTTTGAGATACGGGGCCAGGTGCACACCCTCGGTCACATCAACATTTGTTCTAAGACGTTTGACGTCAACTATGGTCCTCAATTTTTCAGGAAGAGAGGCAATAACAAAAGGCATAAGGACGGATGGAGCTTCGGGTCCCTTGTCATCAGAAGAGCCCCCCTCATTGGGCAATTCAGGATTAACCAAAGAGCTTGGTAGATCGGGGTTAGCTGAAGGATTTGTGGATGCAGGTACCTATGAATGGACAGATGAGGGGCTACTGCTGATGTCCTCAACGCTGGTTCCAGAAGACAGGACCGCCTCACTCACTGACCTAGTGTCGTCACTTCCGAACATTTCTACAGAAAGGTAGAAGAGACAGATGGGGGTAGAGGAGATAGAAAAGTAAAATAAAAGAGATGGCAAAACTTACGCAAAAGAAGGGGAAAGACAGATGAGATCTCCGGCGAATGTTAAAATTATTTCGACGAGGTTCTCTGACAAGGCAAATGCAGATTCCGGCAAAGAGAGTTCGAGAGCAAATTCGGAGGAAATATAGGAAGTATGAAATAATAGAATGAGCAAGGAGAGATTTTATAGAGTTGTGAAGGGATGCCAAATGACAGCGCGAAAACCAAAGGTCATGCGCCGTCATTTCAACTTCCAAGGTGCAAGAATTAAGGGAACGTGGGCCACTCATTTCATTGAACTTTCCACATTAAATGAACTTTCCACATCATATCCAAGTTGTCTTTGCATTAAGTACAAATGCATGAATATAAGATGTTGGTCATAGGCCAGATAAGTGGTATACATGCCCATAACCTCAGGGGCCTGTGTAAGAGGTAAAATTCAACCCACCATAAATGGGCCTGAGTATTGGATATGGCCCATGCTAAAGGATTGAATAATGAAGCCGGCCCGTGGAAGCTTCTAATAGAAGAGTGGGCTTTAAGTAAATTCAAATTCCTAAAATTGAGGGATTAAGATGAGGATAGAAAGGATAACACTGATTCCTTAAAAGAAGGGTCTAGATTGGCTTGACGGATGGGCCACGGCCCATCCAAATCGTGTATAAATATATGATTCAATGAATAGGAAAAACATTCAATTGTTGTGTATTTTCTTGCATTTACACTATTGATTTGGGGTAAAGCTACAATATATTTCACCTCTTGTCTTTTAGATTAAATATCTCACAAACGTAACGTGTCTATACGGAAACATTATAATTAAAAATAGCTTATAATGCATTTGAAACAATCAATTAATTTTCTTCCATGATAAAATCAAGAATTAATTGAATACTCTCAAATGTAGCTTCAGAAAATTACTAAACTTAAAAAAATTCTCTCTTAGTTTTGAGATATGGCTCTAGAATACAAATGTGAAATCATAATTCCCAATTCTTGGGGGACAAATTGTAAACAGACATACGTACTAGAGTCTCATGTGTTTCAACATGAAATAAATAAATAACAATGATAAAAGCATATGATATCATCATATATATTTATTGAATCATTTGTCTATTTTCATTGTCTTGTGATAGGTTTTAATGCACGTTGCTTTTCTTTTTCCCATATTATTTTTGGGTCAATTACAACCGGTACAGTTATACAAAACATGATTGGCATGATGGACCATCAATAACCCACATAGGTGATTTCACCAACTCGTAATGCCCAAAAATTTTCTAACATTTCATGTTCAAGTTGTCTCTTATTTGGTTCTTTGGAATGGGTAATTAACTAGCACCGTTGAAAAATTGCAATTGTTGCCATCCAGGTATCTTTTCTCTTGGATGAAAATTTATTAAATTTGATAATAATGGTTTAAGATAATATTTTCAATTGTTTTGATTGGAACCCTTTTGAGAAAATATTAGGAACTTGATCGGACTTGAGTTTTAGGTGATATTTAAAACAGTAGTAATTCTTTTTATGGTCGAGCCAATGTAATAATATTTAATTGGGTTGCGTTAAAATAAAATATGGGTTTGATTGATAACTGGTAGGTTCTATTTGTTTGTCTCTGCTTTTTAGCAGAAGACATTAAAGACACAAAAACAATTTCCCATGAAATTTATTATATTTCTAATATTAATAATAATTAAAAAATGAGGAAGCATTCCTAAATATTACCAGTCCACATAGTAACAGAAAGAAAAGAAAAAGAATCTTTGGGGTAGCTAAGTGAACTCCCTTCATCTTCTCTTCTTATTTTAGAAATTTTATTAGTACAATGAAATAGATATAAGAGGCTCTTGAAATTTCAAACATAATTAATAAAATCAGATCATGTAGGAACTATAAGGTTCAAGACTACCCATCTATCAAGAATCAGGATGCCTCAGATGCATCCATTACAGTATTTTCGCTTGACACTTATTGTAATGAGCTCGTCTAGTTGACAAACCTTCTATTTGGAAAAAAAAATTTGCTGTTTGAAATTTTTTTTTTTGTTGGTTGACACATCGACATACACACATATTAGTCATACCCGAGTATGGGATATGTGTCCGACATTTATTTAAATTTAGACTGATATATGTGTCCGACATTTATTTAAATTTAGACTGATATATTATTACTTCAAATTAGGGCTAACATTTGTGACACGGTTATTTTTATTTGCAGATTTTTCTATTCTTTAATTAGTCATGAATTAAAATATATCAATAAACTATTACTGGATCGTGTCAAATTCAAATTCAAATTTATTTTTATTTTTTATTTTTCGTGTTAGATTCTGTCAAATTTAAACTATTTATTTTTCATGTTGCATCGAGTCAGATTACATGATCGACATGTTGACACGAATTATCAGCCCTACTTCAAATGAGTAAATGTGTAGTTTGAACACCATATTTGATTAAAACATGATTGTACCACAAATGTGGACTTCAAAATACAAATTGAAACCCAAAGTTGCAAAATTTTGCAAAAACGCATAATTAAATTTGTTAATACTCAACTTTAAAAAGGGAAAACGTAAGAATCATCCATAACTCAACTTCCCCCAAAGAAAATGCAGAACTTGACGAGACATGACTGTCGGGTTTGTATAAACTAACTTTACCATTGGGTTTAAGGTTTAGGGTTTTAAGGTTTATGTAGGGCTTAAGGTTTAGGGAGGGTTTAGGATTTATTTTTAGATATACATGTGCTTAGAGAAAGCTTATAGTAAAATATTAGGCAAGCAGAGCAAAACGAGCACAAAGGACCTGATGAGAACTTAACTTTTTCTAAGTATCAAAAACAGAAAAAGTTGGATACTCCATCACTGGTATAAAACTATTACTTCTGCATACCTGAGAAAAAATAAATAAAAATAACAGGTTCTAAAAATTCCTGTCAAGGCTCAAAATTTAATCAGCAAGGTCTAAATTAGCTTCTTCTTTTGGAAAAATCGCTTCAAGTGCAGTAACTGCAGAACTGAAACAACAATGCAGACTCCCAAGGCCATAATACTGAACCATGCCACTCTACTATTTGTCACTTCACTCAGCGACCTCATCTCTGCTTCTCTGCGCATATTAATCGCCCGAGAAAATTTCAAAAGAGAAACCAAGTATATTAGAAATACAGATCAGTAGGCATGTTTAGTTTTCAATCACAACAATTACCTGGTTTTGAGATAGAGTATATTTTCATGAATGGCCTCCACTGCTCCTTCAAGCTTTCTCAGCTCAAGTTCCACACCCTGCACAGGAGCAACCAAGCTATGTAAGGGTCTATTTGGTTAGATGGAAATTAATGATGGAAAGTGCAAGTCAAGTGAATGGGAAGAAAAATAACAATTTTCTAGCGTGAATTTGGTTAGTCTGAATAAAAGTTCCAAAATTTTTAGAAAAGTTTCAAAATTACGAGTCCCTTTTTCGTTTTTTTTTTCTCTTGGGATTATAAAGCAAACATGTACAACCATTAATGACAATGATAATACGCGCTATTGCAACTCAGAACTTTCGACTGCCCCTCCAGGAAGATCATGCCATCTGGCCTAGATGCCTGGTGGTACCATTAGATGGTCTTGTAAGCATTAAAGATTCAAAAAATCTTTTTATCCATCTAAGTTATCCTTACATTTATGATTCAGCATGAAAGGTTTTAGATAAATTTACAACCAGTAAATATTTTTGGTACGTTTAAAAAAATATTAAAAATTTAAGAATCCAATAAATAATCCTAAAGGATTTTCAGAGCGAGATACAACCATAGCATTCTTATAAATGCACAAACACACTTCAGTTTAGAGAGGAGAAAAAAAAAAAAAGAAGCATAATTGTAAATTCACAGAACTTTATCAGGAAAGCAAAATTTAGTCTATATTCTGTATAGAATTTTAATGGGAAAGTTATGTGGTTTTGAATAATTACTTTCCTCTTCTTGCCAGCCAAAAGCCTAAAAAATCCAGTTCTTTCCTTTCTTGCTAATTCCAATCTAAAAGGGCAGAGCCAAAGGAAAAATCAATTTAGAGGTTGTACACAGCCACAAAGGACAATAAAGTGACCTTCCGAATTATCGAGATGATGTGTTGTAGGCTCTTAAGTTTTCACGGACCTTTTTTGCTTTTTTCTACTTTTTTTTTCGTTGTTGATTTTGTTGTTATGTGTATTTCTCTGAGGATATTGTGCGGAAATAATCTGATTTTGCTCAGAAAGACTCCGCAAAGTTTACAGGACCTATTTCACGAAGTTTTGGCCTTAAGAAACTGTTGTACTTCCATGAAAGGAAGGTTTCTTTCGTAACACTTATTTTAGCACTATGCATGGTACTTATGTAAGTTGAAACAAATGAATGAAGTTAATAAAGAGTCAATTCAAATATTGTTACAAAGCTATTACTAAGCATCAAATTTGTTAAATTCTTTCTGGCGTTGAACTGTTTGCACTGAATTTCTATATTTCTGGCAACTGTCAACATTCTTTTTCTTTCAATTCTGATGGATTAACACAAAACAAGATCTGGTTTAAGAAAATGGTAAAGAAGCAAGAGAAGTGAGTCACTTCAGCTCACCTCAATTTTCTCCTTTTTGGCAACTGAATCCCAATCCTTCGCTCCAATGCCAATTTTCCATTCAAGGTTAACACTTACGGCACCACCTCCTGGATTATGACCATCCACCTCGAAACATGCCATGTAGTTGCCAGCCTCCGTGGATGTAAATGCAAATTGACCGTGTGTTGTATTCGCTGTGTGATGAAGATTGTTCCCATATGGTGATACTACCTACAGACGGAATACAATTGTTATAAGGTGCAAGCAAAAACGAAACAAGAACAATTATGAATTCGACTTGAAGAATGATAAGCATAGCCACAGAGATTATGTTACCTACCGCAAATATGTCCCAAATCCTACCAGAGAAAGAATCAATGGAGAGAGAGGAAAACTCTAACAGAAACGGAGCTAATGGGTAAATTAATGGCGACACCTAACTACTTTTAGTGACCAAGAAGAAACAGATGCATCTGGAGACAACTTACTCACCTCCCTGAGTTCCCCTTCAACATCAATTCTTCAATTCCTTCCTCGCTAATGAAACAAAATTCTCCAGAAGAGTGGCTCAATTAAAAGGGGAAAAAGGAGCATAGTCCAAGAATCACTTAGTCCTTCAAGGTGTATAGACCAACCCTAGGGGCATTGTAAGGGCGTGTGTGTTTCTTGCGAATAAATGTATACATATGTATAAATGTGTAGATCTAACTTTCTCAAGAATACTCATTTATTGTAGCTGTGTGAAACCCCAAGTCCCCAACAGGAGGAATACAGGCCTCATGATGTTTCTAGCCAGTAAGACACCATGGTTCTCCAATTTCCTTCACACAACAGCTTCCTTGAAATTAATTTCTAGATCAATTCCATGAGGATGTATATCATAGACAATTATTCCTCCAAAGTTAAATCCTTCAGTTACATTGTGGGATTCCATCTCTTATTCCAACAGAAATAGAGGTTAAGACAGGAATTCACAAAACGTTTACGCCTTTTGGTCCACCAAACTAGAAATATTGGAACTCTAGCTAGCTTCTAGCAAACCAAAAAACAGGAAAATAAAATGGATATGATGT
Source organism: Cornus suecica (assembly GCA_963922005.1). Taxonomy (NCBI): domain Eukaryota; kingdom Viridiplantae; phylum Streptophyta; class Magnoliopsida; order Cornales; family Cornaceae; genus Cornus; species Cornus suecica. Next base: position 31,585,210 of record OY998247.1, on the reverse strand, counting down.
TTCATGGTATCCCACAGCCAATAATGCTACGAAAGGCAGCACTGGCAATCTCTTTTACTCTTAGGTTCTCATAAAAATGGATATCAGAGGGTGCAACAGACTCGATGGGTTTGACAGGAAACAGACTCGCTAGCCCGAGTCTACACCCATAACCAACACAAAATTATAAAAGAAGATAAGGAATTTAAAGAAGCACAAGACCTAATGGAACTATTTGCATGAAAAGAAAAAAAAAACAAGAGAGAGATTGAAATTGAGAGAAGAAATCTTTCTATCTAGAATCAATAGTCTATGCCAAGCCATAAATGACAATGCAACAAATTTATACTACTGATCTGTCTCCCGCCTACAAACTAGTATAGTTTTAGGTCTCCTCCAAATTTCTTCTCCCAACACCCCGCATAGACAGAACATAGACTAGATAATCACCTGAAATAAAACAATGCAATAAAGTTCTAAGTATCATAAAAATATGAAAATGCTGGGAATGTGCAGTCAACTATTAAGAACCCAACCCCAAATTCTCTGCAGAATCTTGATCGAGTTAAAGAAGTTACACACAAAAATGATGTCTCTTCCACTGTTGAGGTCCCAATAAGACTATTTTGTTTAAACAACGATGACAAAGTTAATATGAAGATGACGAATGTGATAATATCATATTAAAGAGATTTATCATATGTGTGAAAACTGTATCCTTTGGAATGATCAAAACTAATCCTGCTACTTGTTATGCGGTAGCCGAGGAGCGAATAATATTGAGAGAGAGAGAGAGAGAGAGGGAGAGACCCTTCACTTTTTAAAGCATGCCTTGCGCCTGTCTGGGTCACACAGAGACTTAGACACTACATGCTAGTGTACCAAGTCTGGCTTTTGTCCAGGATGGACCCATCAAAGTATCTGTTCGAAAAGCCAGCACTATCATGAAGGCCATCCCAACGGCAGCTGTTGTCATCAGAGTTTGACATCACTTTATGTACCGCAGAAAGAAATCCATCAAGATATGCAACGACCTTAATGATTATTAGAAAGCTAGAGCAGCAAGTCTCATTATATTCCTGAATGATCCCACTAGAAAAGTTCAAGTGTTCTTGCTTGAAGGAGACACTTCAGTTTTCATCACTTATGTTGAACAGCAGTAGTAGTTAAACACTTCACATCATTGGAGTAGAATTATATTTCATCTTCTGTTACAAATCAAGTTTTCTATGGGTTCCTCAAAATCTGGGCCAACCCGTTGGCCACCGCTATCCATCTTAGAGGCTGCAAAAATGTTGTGCCTTTTCCTTCCTAAAGGTTGGCTTCATTACAGTTATTCATGTTAGTTGCAGGGAGGAAGGATGACTCATTAAAATGAATAATTTATTATAATCCTTGAACTAATCTTCAAAAGGTGGCTTTTGTTAAAGGTTATAGTGAGGGAAGACTCGTAGCAAGCGGCGCGTATCAGTTAATCTTTTCAATGAGATTGCCAGTATATAATAATACAATCAGAGTTCTTGGTACTTGGTAGCCTACACTCTTGGATAAATTATTAGAAGGAATTTCTAAGATGTTACCAGGGCATATAGAAGACCATATTTTAGTTTTCAAATCGATTCCATTGGTGCAAGAGAGATTTGTTGCTCAGAATGTTGTTGCCCTGGAACATTACTGTTATGATTGGAGGCCCAAAATCCTATTTCCTTTATTTCTGTAGCAGTCATCCCATTTTTTTAAGAACAATACTTCCCTCCTTATCCACAAGGAGGAACCTCCTTACAGCTGTATATCATCATATCATTGGACAACATGTTCCTTTATTATATTAAAATTTAATAACTTAAACAAATAAACCTACTTTTCAGGGGTGTCAATCTGATACGAAATCTACTAATAGAATCCATTCAACTCTTGACAAGTGATCTGCAAGTAAGAAGTACCTCCTTACTGTACGTATTGCTCTTTAGTTTGAAACAAGAAAACTCCCAAATCTCTCTTACTTATCCCTCCAACAACACAATTAGACCACCACCTCTTCTTCTCTCTCACCACCAAGTACTGTTCTAACCGAACCCTCCATCAACCACCACTAGGGGTGGCAAAAAAACCCGCCCCGCCCCGAACCCGCCCCGTTTATCCACCCCGCCCCGTTTAGCTAACCGGGGCGGGTATGGGGCGGAAAAAAATTCTCCGATTATAATCGGGGCGGGTATGGGGCACCCCCGCCCCGCCCCGATTAGCTATATATATATATTTATCTATATATATATATATATATATGAATAAACATGTATTGACGAGTTGTTTATTATGCTTTTGAAATTTTTAATTTTGATTTCATATAGATTTATTGTTTGATTTTTATCTCTTATAGTTAGGTTTGATTTTGGGATTTTATTGTTATTTGGGGGAAAAATAATACGTAAACCAGCACACATGTGTTGCAATGGTATAATCTCACTCCCAAATTGGGAAGGTGAGGAGTTCGAGCCTCTTAGGAGGCATTGTGGGTGTGGTGTGTGAATTTCTTACCATTCAAAAAAAATTTAAAAAAAAAAAAAAAAAAAAGAAGAGTAATCGGGGCGGGGCGGGGAGTTGGCGGGTACGGGGCGGGGAAAAATAATCGGGTACTGGGACGGGGCGGGTGATACCTGCCCCGACCTGCCCCATTGTCATCCCTAACCACCACCAAACTGTTCTCCATCACCATAATTACAACATTTTTAAAGTACAACCCCAACCTGTTGTAATTGTGCCTAGAGCTGCAAATGAACGAGCCGAGCTTTAGAATGTTAAACGAGCTTAAAAATTGTGATTGGGTTCGGTTCATTTGTTAAACGAACGAGCCCGAGCAGAGCGTTAGTTTTAACAAGTCAAGCTCAAGCCTGCTCAAGAACGACTCGGTTCAATTACAACATATATTACTCCTTACCAATAGTCACCTAGATTGAGCTGTTGCATTTTTGTTTTTAGTAAATTTTGATTCTTCAAATACCATGTTCTTTGGCTCTTGTTCATTTCCTTTTTCTCTACATTCTTTTTCACTAATACATATTTTTTGAAGTGAATTTTTACGAAATGATCATGTCAGTCCTATAATTTTCAGTAACTCTCTTTGCAGTTTTTTCAAATCCGACACCTTCTCTTTGGGATTATTAGATACTCTTACTATTTTACTTAAGCGAGCTTGTTCATGAGCTTAACGAGCAAAACTCAGTAATGTTCAAGCTCGGCTTATTTATTAATGGAGCCTAAAAAAATGTACTCAAGCTCAGCTCATTTGCTGACGAATAAGCCTAAGTCGATCTCCTAACCAGTCGAGTCCGAGCGTACTCACGAACGACTCGGTTCATTTGCAGCCCTAATTGTGCCCCATAACAGTCTAACAACTCTCATTCTCTCCATGTACAAGAAGCCAATAAGAATCCCAAGTACCATTATGGCTAATTGCAGGGAACATTACAAGCCCAGTGGCATTCATAGGGTCTATCAAACAATTTTTGCAATTCAAACCCCCCCCCCCCCCCTTTCCCCAACTAAGTTTGTGCTAGTGCTTCCCACTAAAACTTGTTGTGATGGTAGCACCTCCCTACATGATGCACAAAGGTCTAGCACAATTCCACCCGCAACTACCTAAGCTCGGTTGTTTAAAGCTAAGGCTGCAGCCCAACCCGAGCCTGAAGAACCCTGGACTCGGGTTGGGTCGGGCTGAACCCGATGTTAGATCAGATCGGGTTTTGTATCAACCCGAACCCGAACTTTCCAAGTCTGTCCAATTACCTGATTTTTTTATTATATTCCATGTTTATTTATATCTTCATCGTCGTCTCTCACTCAGCAAATTAAGTTGAGATTAGTCCACTACCCACCCAACTAGAATTGACTTGTGGTTTAAAACTTTGAATAATCGTTACCTTTAAAACCCTAAATAGATTGACGTCTCTATCACTGACCACTACAAGCCACCAATGGCACCCCAGAAAATCATGTCACCTACCATGGATTGCCACATAATCAAAGATTGGCTCCAGCAATACCGTCATCGACGAGGACAATCTATACCATGCTCAATCCTCTTACCTACCCTACTGCAAATCTTTGTCATATTTCAAAAATAGTTTAAGGATGTTTGAACATAATGATATGCTTTTAGAGAGAGGGAGAGAGATTGTCGGAAAAATGAGAGGTGTCGTAAATAAGGGAAGATTTCTGCACATATAAATGTTCCCAATTTTGATGGTATGTTGGTTTCTGGTTGGGATCGGGTTCAACCCAAGCAACCCAAATTACAATTGGGTAGGGAAAAACCCAACCCGATTTCAACCTGAACTCCTACTTAGATAACATGAGCCCGAAATGTTTTTTTGCTGGCGGGTTGGGCTGGGTTGAACCCACCTAGCTTGCACCTCTATTTAAAGCTACCACGCATGCCTGACAACTAGACTACCTCCACAAACTCGTCGTGTGAATAGATGTTTGATGGAGAGACCTACATCTGCAGCCAACAACCCAAGCTACTCATAACCACTTGGAAACCACCTAGCCCGTGTGAGATGCATGTAACTTTTTTAGGATTTGCATTCATGTAGTAAAGTAAAATGTGAGTGAACATTATAATCATACCTTCACGCCCTCTTACAAAATTCAAACCTGTTCACCAAGATGATACAAAAAAGCAAGAAGGGACTCCTCAAAAGCACCCAAATCACAATTTATAGAACACAATTCGCCAAACTAACCTCAAGCTTTCAAAGAAAAAGGGAACAACAAGTAAGGCATGGGAAGGCAATCATTCCAACAATTTTCTTTCTAGGTTTTCTACCAAATTTTGGAAGGCTGTATAACAAAAGCACTTCAGAATATGGACATTACATAAACACATCAAACTATTGACACGGTGTGCATGAAAAATGTACAGTAACCTTGTATTTGGCAGCTAGAGATAGGAAACTTACAAGAGTTGACTCAATAAAGGTGATCTAGTAATGCTTAGTAGCCCTAGCATAACAGATGTAGCAGCAGATCTACAAGTCATGAAGTATTATAGAGCTTTCAATTTTGAATCCACACTAAAGAGTTCCTTGCCCTTCAAGAGTACAGCAATGTCCAGTGGGGTACCCTATCGGATGATTCTACGCCTAGGAAAAACATTACGGAGATTTTATGAATTTAAAGGACAAAGAAAAATCCTTCCTGATGAACTTCAAAATCAATTTTTTGGTCAGCCATTCTTGAGCACACGACTAGGAAACCCAAAAACTCCACCTACAGTGTTGAGGTGGTGTGGGACACGCGGACATAAGTCAGACACGTGTTAGGTACGGGTAAATTAACCTGAAAATTCACATGTTTTATTCTGGTTAGACGTGCCTGGGGACAGGGTTCTGACTAATTAGGGGCATGATTTTGACATTGTTAGAACACGGCGGGCTGATTTTGTTATTATAATTTTACTACAATGAAAGTCGATGCAACTTAAAAGTTATATTATGGACTGATTAGGAACATAATATAAAATCTAAAACAACAAAAATATTACTATTTAGTCTAAGATTTGAATTATTACTTTCTTTTATGATTATGTGAATAAAATGAACATGGATGAAAATTTATGTCTATAATGAAACTGCATATTATATTATTTGTTGACAACTCCATGCCGCGGTGTCTATATCATATTTTCTTTTTCCTATTTGTCTTATCACCATGCCCGCGTCATGTCATAGCCTGTCCATGCTCTTTTGCCAAAAGGAAGAACCATTCATAAAGTTTGACAAAATGACTGGTGCTGACTGCTTTGGACAGTTTCTATACACTGTCAAATGCTAGTACGAGTTCATAACTATTACATACTCATAAGGACATTCTGCACCCATACACAAAATAGAAAAATAAAAATAATAATTAAAAAAAGGTTAAGTAAAATAGATTACAAGATCAAAAAGAGTGGACCTAAAGCCAATGCTCAGAAGGCTGAAATACTAGCGGTGGGTATATGAGACTAAACGCCCAAAGGTAAGACTTTCGTCTGCTGTTTCTATTTTTTCTTTTTGCTTTTTTTTTTGTCATGGGACAATGACTGCTGTTATTGAATAAGTACTGATTCAATAACAGCAGTCTAAACGCCCAAAGGTAAGACTAAACGCACTCGTACCCACTCCTCCTCGTTTGCTGCGTCAACTGAGTCGACTAGCGGTGGGTATATGAGACTAACCGCCCAAAGGTAAGACTTTTGACTGCTGTTTCTTTTTTGTCTGGGGACAACGACTGCTGTTATTGAATAAGTACTGATTTTCCCCACTAATCACCCCAAAATTACTACTATCTACAATACTCTTTGTTAAATAAAAAATGACAACTTCCGGCGAGAACAAGGGTTTGAATGATAAGATTATCATTTTGCGCATATTAATTGTAAGCTTATCCAGTACCATCAATGAACAGGGACCAAAGTGGCTATTGAGTAGTGACCCTCTTTTATTCATACACTTATATAGACAAAATTCCTCAATTGAAAAGTGAATTACAAAAATTTATTCCTTAGATGTTCAATACTTAAAACCTAGATCAACATAATCATATCTCGAAATCATCACCTAAAATAGGGACCAATCTAATAGAAAACCATTAATTTCAATCACTAGGAAACATATCAAACACATTGATCATTTACACCACACACATACACCCACAACAAAACATAATAAAATGATATAGACATCAAACCCAAAGCCCAATTCAAACTAATACAAATCATCATCAAATAAAATAAAAAACAACAACAATTGGTGTTAATGGGAAAATAGTTGAATAAAAAAGAGGGACAAAAGTGGTGTACCGTGGTGGTGATGGTTGGGGTGGGGTTGGCGTGATCTTCGGAGATGACAACGTAATGTGCCAACACGACGACGTTGTTGTGGATTTCCTCGGACACGCACTTTCTCCCTTGCGGCGGCAAATTCAACCATATCGCCTCAGCCCTCGGCACAAGACAACTCGCCAAGCACAGCACCAACACTACCCAGGTGTGCACCTTCCCACTCTCCCCCATTCTCTATCTCTCTCTATATATGTATATATGTATTTATATGACCTTTAATTTTGAATGTACTGATGATGTTAAGAGACCGAATACTAACAAAACCTCTATCGCTCTCGAATCTCTGCTATACTCTCATCAAGTAGTCTGTTTTGGTGTATCATCTGAATTTTATTGGAATATAATAAATGCTTTTGTAACTGTTATGAGTTGGCAAGTGAGATTTTTGGGCCAGGATTGAATTATTATTTGGGCTTGGATTCTTTTGATGGGTTTAGTTCATATGAGGTCTGATGTATTTTGGGCCGGTTAAGGAAGTGCGCGCCCCACAGCAAGTAAATGGTGAGGATTTTGTTCTCTCTAAAGCATGTGGGTCTCATCTTCTTTAATCCCTCGCCACATCAGCAAAGGTAAAATAAAATTACCGACATATGTCCCCTTATTTCGAGTTATTTTGGGATGGGTATTACAAATACTGGTTTTTTCTTTACTTAAAGTCATATAATTTTGTATGCATTTTGACATAAATTTTTTTTAAAAAATTTATTAGAGATTGATCATATTAGTCTTATTTTATGTTGGGTAAATTACACTTTCACTTTTTTTTGTTAATATAAATTATATTTTCACTCTCTCTTGTTTCGTTAATTACACTTTCACTCCCCTCAATCAAATTTTGATATGTGAAATGACTAAAGTACCCCTAAATGTGTGTGAGGACCTATTTGCCCATCCATAAAGATGAGAAAAGAGGGTAAATATATAATTTTCTTTCTAAATATATATATATATATATTTTAAAAAATATATATATATATATTCTTTCGAAATATATATTTATTTTATTTTAAAAAACATATAATTTTTTTTTGAAATATATATACACATAAAAGGATGGTAAGTTGGTATTTTCAAATAGGTCCTCACATCTTTAAAAAATATATATATTTTGAAAGAAAATATATATAATTCGAAAGAAAATTATATATTTACCCTTTTTTCACATTTTTATGGATGAGCAAATAGGTCCTTACACACATTTAGGGGTACTTTAGTCATTTTACATCTCAAAATTTGGTTGAAGGAGTGAAAGTGTAATTAATGAAACAAGAGAGGGTGAAAATGTAATTTACATTAACAAGAGGGAGTGAAAGTGTAATTTACCCAACATAAAATAAGACTAATAGGACCAATCTTTAATAAATTTTAAAAAATGAACTAATGTCAAAATGCATACAAAATTATAGGACTTAACTCAAAAAAACCCTACAAATAACCATGTGTCATTTATTACATACACGTCTGGCATGAGACGAGGTGAAGTAGGTGGTCACCTAGCGGCCTAGGGCTTCCGGTCCGGGTCCTATTTTGTTATTATATAATTTTTTTTAAAATAATAATACTTTTATATTCTTTGAAAAAATTAAATTAGTTTCTCAGTCCAACTAAAAACAAAGCTTAATATAATTATACAATTTAGGGCCTCAATTTTTTAAAGTAAAAATTATTTTACTATAGGTCCAAAAGAAAAGCTAATTTGTTTAATAATCCAATTCGTATTAAATTCAAATCTATTTTTACAATTTAGGACCAAAAATTTTATATTTCACTTACTATTTCTCAAATATTGCTCTATTTTGTGATGTGTATGTAGGGCTGCAAATGAACCTAGCCGTTCGTGAGCAGACTCGGGTTCGGCTCGTTAAGAGCTCGACTCGTGCTCGTTCGTTTAGTAAACGAACCGAGCCTGAGCCCAAATTTTTAGGCTCGTTTAGTAAACGAGCCGAGCTTGAACATTATTAAGCTCGGCTCGCCAAGCTCGTGAACAAGCTCGTCTAAGTTAAATAGTAAAATTATATCATATTTGACAAAAGAAAGTGTTCAAATTGAACAAATTATGAAGATTATTGTGAAAAAATTATAGAAATTAGGCGGTCATAACATAAAATTCATTCATAAAAAATTATACTAGTGAAAATATGTTAAAACAAACATGCAACAACTCAATCTAGACAACTATTATGAAGATTAATATATGTTGCACTGAAACGAGTCGTTCGTGAACAAGCTCGGGCTCGGCTCGTTAAATCTGGCGTTCAGCTCGGGCTCGTTCGTTAAGCAAATGAGCCGAGCTTGAACACATTTTCTAGGCTCGTTTAGCAAATGAACCGAGTTTGAACATTCTAAAGCTCGGCTCGGCGCGGTTCATTTGCAGCACTATGTGGAGATTTATCTAGACAAGCTATGTCAACTGCCAAATGAAACTCATGTAGTGTTTAACTGCAGTCTGCAGTGGCAGAGGAGACAAATATTCAGTATCTGTTTATATTGGTATTTAAATTAGTTTGAGTTTGAGTTTGAGGCTATTAATTTTTTTCATTTCCAATATATATTATTATTATTATTATGTGGTATCTCTATATGTATTAGTTTGAATTTGAGGAATTGAGTCCCTGCTAATCCTTTTGATTATATTATTTTTCCTATTTGGATATATTGAATTGAATTTTATTTATTTACTTTCTTCAAATATATTAGGTTTAGTTTTAGTTTGAGGAGTTTCTTTATTTTTTATTTTTCAATTTTTGATATATTGTTTTCAGTTTTTTTACGTATTGATTTTATCTTTTATATCTATATGTATCTATGTGGTATTTTGAGTTTGAAGAAGTGTATTAACAACATAATTTATATTTTCTATCATTATATATATATATATTTTAACAATAGTGATTAGGTTAGAAGATTGAATTCACAACAGAAATGATATAGGATCTGTTTGGTAGAGTTGTGTTTGTGTTGTTTGTGTTGAAATAAACAAAAAACACGTTTTTTGTTTTTTTGTTTATTCATCCAAAAACATAAGTATGTTTGGTAGGGATGTTTTTTGGGTTGAAATTGAAAAATTAAAAATCAATAATTAAAAATTAATAATATAAATAATAAATATAATATAATATAATAAAAAAAATGGACTAAATAATAAATAATACTAATAAATTAATAAAATAAATAATAAATTACATAAAACATATTTAAAAATATAATAAAAATAATAAATAAATAAAAAATGAAATAAAAAATAAACATAATAATAAATAATAAGTAAATATAATAACAAATAAATACTTCATAATAATAATAAAAAATGAGTATAATAATAATAAATTAATATTAAATTAATAAAATATATTTTTAAATAATTAAAAATGAATAAATAATTTATAAATAAAATGAATTAAATAATGAAATAATAATAAATAAATAAATAAAATATATTTATAAATTAATATATAAATTAATAAATAATAATTTAATAATATAAATAATAAATAAAATAAATAATAATAATAATAATAAATGAATACAATAATAATAAATAAATATAATAATAAAAAATGGACTAAATAATAAATAATAATAATAAATTAATAAAATAAATAATAAATTACATAAAACATATGTAAACATATAATAAAAATAATAAATAATAAACAAAATGAAATAAATAATAATAATAAATAAATATAATAAAAAATAATAAATAAATATAATAATAAATAATAAGTAAATATAATAAAAAATAAATACTTCATAATAATAGTAAAAAATGAGTATAATAATAATAAATAAATAAATAGAATATATTTATAAATTAATAAATAATAATTTAATAATATAAATAATAAAATAATAAAATATATTATAAAGTGAAGAAAGTGTAAGTGAGAAACACCTCAATAAACACCAAATTCATGTTTATTGGAATATGCCTAAAATACACCCCAACCAAAAAGTATTTTTTAACACACATATCCCAAAAACACTAACCAAACAAGTTTATAAACACAAAACACATAAACAGACACAAAAAAAATGCTACCAAACATGCTCATATTAGCACTAGGTATTGAAAATTTTGATTCCAATTTCGTTATAAAGGATATAAATTTGTATGGTTACAACCATTTCTATTCAGAATATAAATGTGGGTTGGTATCGTATAATATGATGGTATGAGATATGGTGGTGATATTGTAAATATATATGTATATATGATGGTACGATCGTCAAGTCTGCAATTCTACTCTTTAATTTTTAGTAAACAAGAAAGAAGGGTGATGATTCGATCTATTTCTTTCTATATTACTAAATATATTCCCCTTATCAATTCTTTTAATTATATTAATTTAGTGAGTGCTAATATAGTCCCACTTGAGGGATCTAGATGTTACTCCTACGACAGAAGGAGGCGATTATGGTGATAGCTTGGATGTTTTTTGGGTTGTACAAGATGGTGGAGTGTCATTCTCTCATATTCTATAAGACGATTCAAATACTATATGCTATTTTATTGTACTTTATAATTTATTTTTATTTTAATAATATCATTTTATTCAACATCCGATACATTATCATTACCGTCTTCAAACTTTTTATATTTGTAATAGTAGAACATATGTACCCCAAATAGATTGGGCCACTATGAGGTCCGATGGGCCAAGCCCGTGAAGTCTTCTAGAATAGTGTAGGCTACAAGACATGAATAATCCCATAGATCAAGGAATTAAGATAAATATAGAAGTAGATATTGATCAATCCCTTAATATGGGAAAAAGATTGGTTTTCTTGGCCCATCAAGATGTGTATAAATATGGGATTGGAGCAATAAAGGGATTCATTCGATTATTGTGTAATTTTTAGTATTTACACAATTGGCGCCGTATGTGGGAAACATTTTTTCAAAGCTTCACACTTTCTACTAGCTTAGGCTAACATCACCTATGGTGGTTATCACCCAATCAAATCAATTTGACTTGCCCCCCGCAAGGAGCAACACCTCTCAAACCGAAGATCCAATCCGACGAACCCCGGAAGAAAGAAATGCTGAGTTAGAAAAACAGAATGTTGAACTAGTGGCAAAACTAGCTTTGGTGCCACCCACAACGCCGATCCCTCCTACGGGACAGCAAAACTCGCAGGCAAGTCAACACAACGATTCATCAAACCATCCAAACCAATCAGCAGGCCATCAGACGGAGAAGCATGGCCATCCGTCGTTATCCAATCACATCCAGGAGGATCATGCGGAGTCATCCTTGCAGGTGATCGGGGTACACACCCCGACAAAACCTTAACCATGAGAAAACTAGAAGGGTTATGGTCAGGTTTCAGAGAGAAGTGCTCAAGGATCTGAAGGTCCAAACCCCCAATGATCTGCCCACCGAGGCGTCCATAGACGCAGTGCAATCATCGTTCACATTGGTGATAACCAACGTGCCCTACCCCGAAAGGTTCAGATTGCAGAAGTTCACTCTGTTCGACGGAACTAAGGACCCGACGGAGCACATCTATAATGTCCACATGAAGATGAACATCTACAACGAGAATAAGGCCCTACTATGCAAAGTCTTTCTAACCAGCCTTACTGAAATTGCCCTGCTCTGGTTCCGAAAACAGCCACCCCCATTCATTGGAAGTTGGTTCAAGCTGTGCGAGCTATTCATCGCCTTTGGCAACAAAAGGCAGAAGAAGACGATCTCCAGCCTGTTCATCTTGATCCAGGAGAAGGGTGAATCCCTGAAGAGCTTTGTTTCACGATTCAATGTCGAGATGTTTTCCATCGACAACTGTGATCAACATTCAGCCGTTGAGGCCTTCAGGATGACACTCATCCCCGGGACTAAATTCCATCAGTCCTTGGTCAAAAGGCCATCATCGGACATTGGAGAGCTCAACTCTAGAGCACAAGAGCACCTCCGGATAGAAAAGGAGCTAGCCATTCGCCAAAGAAGAGCAATTTTCACAAGTGTGGTGGCAAAGGCATCTAACATGAAAGCCAAGGATCGGGTGCCTGACCGAAAGCATCCAAATACCACTGTTGCACCTCCTCAGACCTCCGAGAAACGACAGAGGTTTGAAGACAAGATTACTCCCTTAAAAATTACTCACGTAAAATTATACCAAAAGACTAAAGGTAGGGGGATTTTCTGAACACCACCTCCCATCAAACAACCGATGAACCAGAGAGATATGTCCAGGCACTGTGCTTTCCATAGCGAGTACGGACACCATGCCAACGAATGTAGAAGTCTCAGAAGGCAGGTATAGGTAATGAACGCCAAGGGAGAATTAACGAAATACGTTGCCTGCCCAATCAGATCCAACCCCACTTACTTTGGTCAAAGGATCGGCTAGCCAACTTGTCATAGTCATCCATATGGTTCACGGAGGGCAGAGTAAGTCAAAAGTTGAGGAAATCCGCAAATCCCAGACACGTCAAGCCTAGAAGTTACGACGGGTTGGGGAGATTAGTGATTTTTGAAACCAAAAGGGAGGAGGCCCGAATTACCTTCTCCTATACAGACTTACGGAGGATACAATCACCACATGATGATCCCTTGGTGATTTCCCTCATGGTTTCTAACTGCCTAATCAAAAGGGTGATGATTGATCCTAGGAGAAGCGCCAACATCATCACCAAATGGGCCTTTGAGAAATTAGAGATCGACCGTCTGAAGATAGTTCCCTCAAGAAGTCCTCCGATAGCTGGATTCGATGGCAGAAGGGTGGAACCCGTGGGAGAAGTCCAACTGCCAGTCACAACAGCAAGGTGCACACTCAGGGAAACCTTTATGGTGGTGGACGTCAAACCCTTATACAATTTAATCATGGGTAGGGGTTGGATCCATCGGATGCACGGAATCCCTTCCACCCTACATCAGGTCATGCGATACGTCAACCCAAATGGTCTGGATATGATTGACATCCACAGAGATCAGGTAGTTGCCAAGGAATGTTACGCGGTCACTTTAAAGGGGCTTAGGAAGATAGTAGAACCGGAACGGGCATAAAAAATCAAAACAGCTTCCGATAATGAATAGTAATTATAGGACGGGGAAGTGGGATCATCTATAGCAGTTGAACCTCTGATCGAAGTACCAGTCATCCCCAATCACACCGAGAAGACAATTTACATCAGATCAGGCCTCGCTGACCAGGAAAGGAATGAGTTGGAAATCCTCATGCGATCCAACTCCAATATTTTTGCATGGCGTCACCTGGACATGCCCAGTATCAATCCTGCAGTGGCTCAATTACACGTGGATCCCAGCGTAAAACCCGTCAGACAGAAGAAGCGACACATGGGAGTCCACCGAAATCATATTATAGAGGAAGAGGTCGATCGGCTCCTCCAAGCAGGGTTTATCAGAGAGGTACAGTACCCCTCCTGACTAGCCAATGGGGTGGTAGTACAGAAGAAGAATGGGAAATAGAGGGTGTGCGTGGACTTCACTGATCTGAATAAGGCATGCCCGAAGGATTACTTCCCTTTGCCAAAGATTGATCAGATGGTTGATGCCACTACAGGGTTCTAACTTCTAAGCTTCCTTGATGTATACTCCGGCTATAACTAGATATGCATGAATCCTACAGATGAGGAGAAAACAATATTCATCACCAAGTCAGGTACTTATTGTTATACAGTTATCCCTTTCAGACTAAAAAATGCAGGTGCAACCTTTCGTAGGATGATTAACAAAGTTTTTCAGGGTATGATAGAGTCTACCATAGAGGCGTATATTGATGATACGGTGGTCAAAAGAAAGGCAATGGGAGATCACTTGGCCAACTTGTAACAAGTGTTCAGCACCTTCAGAAAAGTATGGGATGAGGCTAAAGCCATCCAAGTGTTCTTTCGGTGTGTCTTCCGGAAAGTTCCTAGGACATATCGTGGACCAGATAATAATCCAGGCAAGCCCAACGCAAGTCAGAGCTCTCATCGAGATGGATGAGCCCAAATCCCGAAAGGAGGTTCAAGAACTAACCGGTAGGGTGGCATCTCTCAGCCGTTTTGTCTCTCGTTTTACCGACCAATGCCGTTTTTTAATCCAATATATAAGGGCAGGGAAGGGAGAAGTCTGGGGGCCTGAGCAATCAGAAGCCTTAAGGAGCCTTAACGAATACATGACAAAGCCCACTATATTAGCAACGCTAGAAGCGAATGTGCCTTTACACTTGTACCTAGCAGTCTCCACAGCATCCACCAGCGTCGCTCTGGTCAAGGAGGGCAAAGGGTGTCTGACACCGGTCTTCTACATTAGCAAAGTCTTAGCTGAAGCTGAAACCTGCTACAACAGACATGAGAAACTGGTGTTATCATTGGTCAATGTGAAGCGTTGTCTTCGACATTACTTTGAAGCACACCCGATCGTGGTACCTACCACTACTCCGATAAAATATGTCATGACGAAGCCTGAACTATCAGGAAGGATATCCAACTGGGCGATTGAACTGGGAATTTATGACATCACTTATGTCCCCCGAACTGCCATCAAAGGTCAAACAATAACTAATTTTTTACTAGAGACCGAGCCTGCAGACTCTTTGGAGGAGGAAGAGGTTGACCTATGGATAATCTTTGTAGATGGGTCATTAAACATCAACGGAGCAGGGATCAGTGTTGAACTCATGACACCTGACGGTATCAAACTCCAACATTATATCCGCCTAGAGTTCCCTGCCTCCAATAATGAGGCTGAGTATGAAGCCCTTTTGGCGGGTATTTGTCTTGTCATCAGAAATGACTCCTAGCTTGTCATCAGGAAAATAAACGGACATTACGAAACCCGAGAGCCAAAAATGGAAGCATGCAAGGAATTAGTGATGAAGGAGGCCGAAGGATTCCAGCAGGTGACTTTTGAACAGATCCCGACTGGAGATAATGTGAATGTCGATCGACTGTCCAACCAAGCCTCTGCTGCAAGTGAAAGTATGACACGAATGATACCAATTGACTTTATTACTAGATCAAGCCTCGAACCCCCTGAGCAAGTGATGGTCATTCCATGGGAGCCCAATTGGATGGAACCCATAATTGCCTACTTAAAGACGGGTGCCTTGCCCGAGTCAAAGCCAGAAGCTAGGATTATCAGAATGAAGGCTACTAGATATGCTCTCTACAACGGTTAGTTGTATCGGAATTCTTTTTCGG
This sequence comes from Cornus suecica, assembly GCA_963922005.1. Classification (NCBI taxonomy): domain Eukaryota; kingdom Viridiplantae; phylum Streptophyta; class Magnoliopsida; order Cornales; family Cornaceae; genus Cornus; species Cornus suecica. Next base: position 31,569,194 of record OY998247.1, on the reverse strand, counting down.
GCCTTACCTAAGGTGCCTCACACCTTTGGAGGCTTCTGCAGTTATGGAGGAAATACATGTCGAATCCTGCGACAATCACTAGCCCACAAAGTCCTTACTCAGGAATATTTTTGGCCTTATATGTCAAGAGATGCTGAAGTGTACACCCAAGATGTAAGAAATGTCAATTCCATGGAGACGTCATTCATCCACCTCCAAAACTACTTAACCCAATGATTATCCCACATCCATTCATCCGATGGGGGATGGATGTCATTGGCCCACTCCTACAAGCCATCAGATCCATAACTCATGTCCTATTAGCTACGGACTACTTTACCAAATGGGTAAAAGCTGAGGCATATTCGACCATTAAGAGCAGTCATGTCATCAAGTTCATTTGGAGCCACATCATCTGTAGATTCGGCTTGCCCCGAACGATAATGATGGACAACGGCACCAACTTGGACAATAGGAAGGTTCGGGCATTCCTAAGTGAGCACAAAATCAATCAGAACACCTCTTCTGTCAGCTATCCATAAGGCAATGGGTAGGCAAAAAGGACGAACAAAACAATCTTTGACACCCTCAGACATAAGCTTAAAAAAGCCAAGGGATCCTGATTGGAGAAACTTCCAGAAGTACTATGGTCTTACTGAACCACCTCAAGACAACCAACAGAGGGAATCTCGTTTGCCATGGCCTACGGGGCCAAAGCGGTTATCTCGACCGAGATAAGAGTATCGACACTAAAGAGTCAAGCATTGGAAAAAGGGCCAAATAACCAGTATTTGGCCCACGATCTGGATTTACTTATTGAGAGGAGAGAGCTAGCAGACATAAGGCTAGCCGCTTACCAACAGCAGGTCAAAATTCGTTTTAAACAGAAGGTTAAAAGAAGGGAATTCCAAATCGAAGATATGGTACATAGAAGAAAGATTGGAAGTGTTGGAAAGTTACGGGAGACGTGGGAAGGGTCATACACAATAATCGAAGTTATCGGACGAAGGGCCTACCGAGTACGAAAGAATGAGACAGGCCGCATTGAGCCCAACTCTCAGAATGCTTATCGCATGAAAAGATATTACCCTTAGATAGGTATCTAATAAGTAATAGTATCTGGATAAGAATATCTGTGTCCAACACATGACACCTCTGCTAATTGCAACAAAGCATCTGTGCCTGATGTATTGCACAATGAAAAATTACCTAAGTGTTAAGTTCAGTATGCCCTTAATTAACCAAAGGATCTCAATGAAACTCAGGGATCAAATGCCCGAAGTCTCACAGAAAAAAAAAATGTTCCTAAGTATTGAGTTCAAACTTAACTTGAACTAACCAGAGGGTATTTATGAAGCTCAGGGGCCTGGTGCCCGAAGCCCCACAATAAATGAAAATTTCCTAAGTATTGAGTTCAACATAGCTTGTTAAGTTAAACATAGCTTGTTAAATGAAAATGTCCTAATCATAGGATATATTTAAGACTCAGGGGTCTAATGGCCGAAGTCTCAAAATAAATAGAAGGAAATTTCCTAAGTGTTAAGCTAAATCACAAGCTAACCGGAGGACATACATTAAAAACTAGATAAGTTATTTATGGCAAAAGAAAGAGGTTTTTCATTAATTTAAATGAAATTACAAAAATGGCCTTGTTAAAAGTAGTACAGAAGCGACCTTAATAAGGGCAGTACATAACAAAAAAAAAACTAAGTCTTGTGACCCTGACCCTGGAACGCAGGGCCAAAGTCATTTATTATCTCAGTTAGTGGAGGGGGAGCTAAAGATGTTGGGTCTTCTCCCCTCAGGAATACAGTAAATCTTTTCTCATTTTCTGAGGCAGGCGAATCCTTATAGGGAAAAGACACCCCAAGATGCTCATCCATTTCTTCTGCCATTTTGAACTCCCACTCTGACAAAGGTATATGCTCCTGCTCATGCCTTGTCTGCCATGCCAGAGCTGACTGGACATCATAGATGGATATATAGCACTTGTGTATATCTAAGCCACCCAGGCGGCACATCTCAACCTTGGATTGTTCCAAGGGCAGAAGGTTGTTAGACTCTGTTTTCCCAGCAACAACCTTCTGGTAGGCAGACTTCAGCTCCTCCAACTGAGTAGCCATAGCCCTCCTTTTGGTCTCTCCAGTCTCCATCATAACCTTCTGATCTGACAGGCTTTGGCGAAGGCCATCAGATTCATTCACCAAAGAGACCCGATGGTCGTTTGCTTGATGATTAGTAGTCAGAAACATGTCCATCTCTTTGACGCCGGCTTCAAGGAGTTGATTATAGGACTGGATGGCATACAAGAGCTGTCAGAGGGAACACAAGGACAATGTCAGAAGGAGAGAATAACAAAATAAAAGAAAAGGAGAGGAAAAATTCATAAGTAAACGAACCAGCATCTTACCTCTATAGCCATTTTGGGGCCTTTATGAATTAGCTCAATCCTGGTGACTTTGGATTGAGCTGCCCGATTAGTAAGGGTCCACACCCCCTTGGCCATTAATCAAACAACTTCGGTGTCACTGAAGGTGACCTGGTTTGTGCAAATTGGAGACCCATTGGGGAGTAGGAATTTGGGCTCCCAAAGGATAATAGAGCCAGGGGGGTTTTGACCTTGCGGAGGATCACTGGATGAGGCATCAGTAGCCTGATTCCTGGTCCTCTTGTTAGTTGCTCCACTACTGGTAGTAGTCTGGGGCCTGGTAGATTGGTCACGGGGAGCTGAAGGAGGAAGCTCTGAAGGATTTGGGTCAATTGGAGGTACCGGAAGCGCTGGAGGTGCGGTAGAGATTGGTGTAGTGGAGATTGGAGAAGACCCGGGAGGGGTAGGAGCACGCCTGGCAGTAAGGGGCTTCAGAGAGAGCTCTATCCTGTCAACAACAGTGCCCAAATTATATATCATCTCCAAATTCTCTATAGACAGAAGTAATGAAGTGGAACTGACGTTGCTCCAGATTTTGGTTTTCAAAAGCTCGAACCGATCCCTTATAGGGCCTGGAGTCATCTCTTTTTTCTGAAAACCAAGGAACCTAAGAACATACTCCCCCCGATGATTGTCACAAAACTCATAGAAACATATTGCCTTGTGAAGATGACGAAAGACAGGGAGGCGAATGGGGCCGAACACTCTAGGGATCAGATAGGTCAGAGAAAGGGGATAAAACCAGTTCCCACTGTGCTGGATAAATGCAGTTTTTTTTTTTTTAATCTATATCAAAATTAACTAACATATAGGAATTGAACAAAACACATGAAAACAACTGTCACAGTAAACAAACAAACTATCAACTCAACAACTGTCCAGTTTGTCGTCTGTTTTTTTTTAAAAATATATAAAAACTGCAAGAACCTACTGTTGTTACACAATTAACAGAGTACAAAGTGGATTTTTTATTTTTAAATTAAAAAAAATCACACAATATAGAAAAATTAAAATAAAAGGAGGGATAGAAAGTTCGGGTGAGTTCCCGAAAACTTTGAGTATGAAGATCGTTGACTCCGAATTTTTAATGTTGAAGTGGCAACGACGCCATTTGACGGTTGGTGATTTGTTGATAATTGTCGTTAATTCACTAAACTCCGGTCAAAAAAATTTATAATACCTACTAATACTTCACTTAAAATAGTATAGCAATAAGTAGGGTCGAACCACTCTCAACTTAGAAATCGGTTTGAGACTAGGATCCAAAACTTTAATTTTCGAGATAAAAAGAAATTACTTAAAACAATTCTTGAATTTTTGAATAGTAAACTAAAATAACTAGATAATTATCAAATGGTGGAAGAAATCTCAAGGGAAGAGAATCCACCACCCGGGTCTATATAAATAATATTACATATTTCTATTGCAAATTATCCTCCAACCTATTAAACATAAACATAGATATTGGTAGGCATTCCCCGTATTTCCATTAATTGGTAATCACGAAAAATCATCCCTCTAATGTTTTGGTTTAAAAATAAATAAATATAAATAGTGGTAGGCATTCCCCATATTTCCATTGATTGGTAATCATGGAAAATCCTTTCTCTATTTTCAACTTCTATTGTAGGTTTTTCCACTTGAAAGAATTATTTCGGGAAGAGAATTAAACAATAATAAATAAAATAAAATTATGTATATCTTACCCAAGGTGGCTTCATCACTCCTTTAAGAAGATGTTTAAGCTAGCATAATGATAGAGAAATAAAACATGATGATAGAAGAATTTTTCATTAACTAAGAAAAAGATTACAACAAAATAAAAACTTGATACAAGACTAAATTCTCTCTATTTATAGAGAAAATTGGAATATAATGACATCTTGTAAAGTGAAGTTAGATCTACTTTTCTTTTCTTTTTCTTTGAATATTAATGTTTTCCAAGTCATTTTCTTCTTTCTTCATGTGCATTATATTATTCTTCTTCCATCCATGTGCATTCATTTCTCACTTTAATACATTTTCTTCATCTTTTCCAATTCATACATATAAGAAATAAAAAGATATATATAAGAACATTTATACACTAAAATGGCAAATTAAAGATTTACTTTTGACATTAAAAATAGTAATTTTGTGGACTTATCAAATTACCCCCAAACAAGCTCTTGCTAGTCCTCTAGCAAATATGGGCAAAATAGATTAGTTTACAAAATTATACTTTTATTAAATTTAACTAAAAATGTGCCACTTTCGCAGGCTGCTTTCGATTGCATTTACCATATGCAATAATGCCTTAAACCCCTAGGTTACCTTAGTGGACGAGCAATAGCCTCGTGTGGGTTGGATATATTACCCACAACTTCTCCATTTTTCATTTTCATGCATTCATGCATTCACATACTCATTAATCAAGTCATGATACAATATATAAGATAATATGAATGCAAATACTACCACTGACTACCGAACAATAACTATCTCAAGCTAATGATATGAATGATCCCCACTGAAGTAAATAATTTTGTTACTCTCTACTCCCATTCTAGACAACCTTCCGTGTTTTTGTGAACATTCTACTATGGTATGTCAATCTCTCTTCTTCTACTTCATTGATCAAACTTTGCCATATTTTCATAAAAACTCATTATTTCCATCATTTCACTTCCATCCCTTTTTGTATTTATAAGCTCCGGACTTTCCAGCGAGGATTTTTAGTCCCGACCAACTGGGCCTGAGCTTCTTCCATGGGATTTATGCTCATTAGTTTTCTCCCCTTTTTAAGCGAACAATGATATTGGTGATACCAATGCCCGGTTACTCATATCGAAGAACTACTTTTTGCATTTCTTTCAAAATGATTTTGTTTTTTAAATTTTCTCCATTCTATCTCCCCTTCTCCCCTTTTATAGCGGCAAAGCTAATTTTTCAACTACATAGTCAAAGATCAACTATTTTTCCCATAGTAAATGTGTGCATGTGCTTATAGGTCAAAGTTGTCCTTTTCGGTTTCAATTTCACTAATTCATTTACCTTTGTAAAACCACATCACTTGACTAACTCAATCTAATCATTACTCTCATGAGAGGGAATATTGCATCACATACTACAGATACATCATAAACACAAAATTAATCAACTTATAATGCAAAACACTCATGCATAAAAACAAAGAACTTTTCGGAAAAAAAAAATTCAAATTTTCAAAATTTGTAAAATTTTCAAATATTTTGTTTTTTTTTATAATGAAATTCTATTTTGATTAAATAGATATCCACCCCCAAACAAAAATAACACTGTCCCTAGTATTTAAAAATACATTGTTAGTCACTAATTAACCCTAGAGGGGGGGGGGGGGGGGGGGGGGGGGGGGGATAAGTCGAACTCTTTTCGAAATTGGAACACACTATAATCAAAAATCAATTTCTCAATAAGCAAGTGGATGATTCAATTTAAACTTTTATAATAATTAATTTCAAGACAAAATAGCATACAAGATATTCAAGCAATTATAACATGCAAATTACTCAAGTAAAGAGAAAGAGATAGAGAGATTGACACCGTGATTTTTTTCGAGGTTCGGTAACTCCTACTCCTCGGCTCAAGAACCCCTTCTTGAGACTTTTCCCGATCCTTTCACTATGGCCCTTCCTTCACAGATGGAATGGCAAACCTTTACAACACAAGCCTCTCGAGCTTGTCTCTCAATCAAGAGAACAACCCTCTCTTGAACAATCGATGGACTTCACTTGTCCGAGATTACAAATTCGTATGTAATCAATAAAATCACTCAAGAACAAAAACACTCAAAACCCAAAGGTTTTTATGGAAGATAAATCAATATAAGCTCAAGTGTTTTTGGTGATTTTACAATAGCTCTAGAAATGTATTCTCAAAGGATATAATCAATGAATGATATTTGGAGAATAAGAAGAGATACTAGAGGTTTTTATTTTCAAAGAAACTTGGAGAAAATCAGATTTTCAAAGCTTGGTTTCAATGGCTTTTGTAGAGAAAATTTATGCAGAATTTTTGATAGCTTTCTTTCTCTTTTTTATTTCAATCTCTTGATGTTCAATATACACATCTCATTCTATATATAGCATTGCATTAGGGTTTTGAAGAGTGATTATAGTATTTGAAAGACAAGAGCATTTTGAACACCATTAAACACAATCCACAAAACATGGGAATTGTTTTCTGAAAATCTGCAGATTTTAAGCAACTTCTAGTCGACTACTTCTCTATTGTAGTCGACTACAATGGACCATCTAGTCGACTAGATTGAGTTCTAGTCGACTACTTTGGACCATCTAGTCGACTAGAATGAGTTCTAGTCGACTACAATGAGTAGTCTAGTCGACTCAAGCTTGTTTCAGTCGACTCTTTTGATGTGGATGAAAAACCAATAGCTACTGATTGAAATAGTCGACTACTAGAAAATACACAGGATGATTCTAGTCGACTATAACAAGAAAAACATTTAATAAAAATATTTTTTTTCCGTTTAAGTTTGGTAAAGCGTTTTTCATTTCATTTGAGTTCGGTTCATTTTATACTTGAGCTTATACGATAAAATCGACACATAAAATTACCTTGTTACAATGATCGCTCCCCGACCTATCTACCTCGAGTCTTGAGTCTTCGACTTTCGCTTTTGCCGTTGAATTAATTGATTTTCCTTTTTCGCTTCAATTTCTTTCACAGCTTTTCGCTTTAAATCAAGCTTTCTTTCCGAGCTTGTTTTTCGAGTAGTTTCCTTTTCGAGTTTGATTTCTGAGTCGTTCACCTGTCTTTTGTTGAAAATATAAACTCGATAATTCATTAGTATCAAACACTCTTCAATGGTTTGTTATCATCAATTTTGGAATTGTTTGCCGAAAGTAAATTTCAAAGCCAACAATCTCCCCCTTGATGATGACAAAACATTTTGTGTTTGCTTGGCATTTGGCGAAACATCAAGTGATGCTCCCCCTCAACATGTGCATAATATTTTGATCAAATGCTCCCCCTTAGTAAATGAAATTTGCATTTTAATAGGCACTTTGATACAATATATAAAAATAGGCGCCCATTTGAGATAGCAAAAATAAACAGCCTATCATAGATGTTTCAGTTTAATACAAGCTGCTTATACTAATGAAAACACATGGAAAGGAAAACAAACAAGTTCGCAAATAACCATAACAAGTTCGCAAATAACCATAACAAGCCACACAAAAACAGAAATTGCTAATGTCGGATAATGAAATGCATGACAGTACAATAGCATAATTTCTCCCCCTTTTTGTCAGCGTCGAGGGGTGCGTTAGCGAGGGTTCCTGTGTGCAAGAGTGAGGTCATCAAGTGACCCGGCCAGATTTGTAATACGGGTAGACATTTCCTCATCGTGAAGAACAAGGCGCTCATTGATCAATCGAATGGCTTCCGTATTCTGGTTCACGGTCGTATCAAGGCGCTGAAGCATTTGTTCCTGCTGCCTAAGGAGCTCCGTATTGCTTTGAACAACCCCAAGAAGTTGGTTGAGAAGAGCAGCTTGAGAAGCCGAAGCACCGTCCAACGGAAGGACCGAGGAAGAGGCTTCCTGGCGCGATGCAGAACCGCTAGGAGCAGTACGTGAACGAGGAGCAAGTGCAATTTCAGAAATGAAATTTCCTTCCGCATCAGAAGAAATATGCATATGTTTGACATGAGTGGCGTCAAGAAAAATAGGGTGATGCTCGGACACTTCATTCGGAAAATTAAAACCTTTCCGCTGCAGTAGATATGTAATATGTGCAGGAAAGAAAAGTGGGCCAGATGGCTTGCGCTGACATGTGAGGATGACGGAACGAAAAATATAAGCTAAATCAACGCGGGTTCCTGTCAAAACGCAATAAACCAAAAAAGCCTCCATACGAGAAACACTGCTACGACTACTAGTTTTAGGCAGAATAGAGTAAGTAATAACATTATGAATTAATCTAGCCTCGGGTAGTAGCATAGAAGAGGTAATACCGGCGTTTTGCAAAATTTCCTTGTCGATACATATTGCCCGAACAGCCTCAATACAATCGAAACCATCAGCCTTATACCAATCCTTGGAGAAGTGGCGGATACCGTCATTCGGAAGCAAGAAAATACGCTTGATTTCACTGTCATCAACGGTCTCGTCTTCACCACATAAATTAAAATGAAAATGATATAGTAATTTCTCCTTGTGATTTTTAAGAGAAGCGTAGAAGGTTTTGACAATTCGCGGAAGTACCGGAATGTCAAGAGGAACGAAAAAATCCCAACCAATTGCTCGGAACAACTCGAAAGTTTGAGCCCTAATTTCAGTGCATAAGTCTTGTGTGACAATACGGCAAGGTGTAGGAGCACGATGATCAAATATAGTGATGAATTTATTTCTATCATCATCATCAAGAATAAGTACCTCAAGAAGAAGAGGTTCATTCGAATCTTCTTCGTCAACGGCCGTAGGAATGCGTGGATTGGTGGAGCTTTGGCCTCCATCAATGCGTGAATGTTTCCGAAATAGACCTCGAGTCTTCGGTGGCATTGTAGAAGATGATGCACAAATATATAGGGATATATAGATATATGATGGTGTATATATATAGATGTGTGAGAGAGCGAGAATGATGAAATTTGGATGAGGGAAATGGGTGGAAGATGATGGAAATGTGAAATTAATGAGGGATAGGTGAAGATTTGAAGGTATAAGTGGTAGTAGGAGAGGGATTGAGAGGAGAGGGTTTGAAGGTGGGTGAGGGTTTGAAGGAGGCGGATGGAGAAGATGAGATGAGGGTTAGGTTTTATAGTGGGTTGAGTCGACTAGGTCTAGGTGAGTCGGTTAGATTTAGGTTTGAGTCGACTAGGCTAGGTTTGAGTCGACTAGGAAGGCAAAGTAGTCGACTACAACAATGTTTGAGTCGACTAGAATGGAAGATGAGTCGACTAGAATGGCAATGAGTCGACTAGAAGGTGAAGACCATGAAATGGTGTAGCTACTGACCAAAGTAGTCGACTAGATTGGTTTGAACTACACAGGATGAGTCGACTAGAAGAGAAAAAAAAAAGAAAAAAATGATAAAAATAGATAAAAATCAGGAAATAAATACATAAAAATAGCAAAAATATTAAAAATAAAGGTTATGACAGAAATTAAGATAAAACATCAAAATCCATGGCCATTCCGATTTCACGACGAATTTTAGAAAATGATTCGTCCGCAAGTGGTTTTGTAAAAATATCCGCCAATTGATTTTTAGTGTCGATAAAGATCAATTCAACGTCACCCTTAGCAACATGATCACGTAAAAAATGATGCCTAATCTCTATATGCTTGGTGCGTGAGTGATGAATAGGATTCTTTGAAATACAAATCGCACTCGTATTATCGCATTTAATAGGCACGTGAGAGAAAGTAAGACCGAAATCAAGTAGTTGTTGCTTAATATAAAGAGTTTGAGCGCAACTACTACCGGCTGCCACATATTCAGCTTCGGCCGTAGATAATGCAACGGAATTTTGCTTTTTACTTGACCAAGATACTAGTGAGTGTCCTAGAAAATGACAAGTACCGCTTGTGCTTTTACGATCAATTCTACATCCCGCAAAATCGGCATCCGAATAACTAATAAGATCAATTGAAGTTCCACGTGGATACCAAAGCCCTAAGTACATTGTACCACTTAGGTAGCGAAAAATGCGTTTGACCGCAAGCAAGTGAGATTCCTTAGGACATGATTGAAACCGGGCAAATAAGCATACACTAAACATTATATCCGGTCTACTAGCGGTTAAATAAAGTAAACTACCGATCATGCCTCTATAATTAGTAATATCAACACATTTACCATTTTCATCTTTATCAATCTTAATAGAGGAACTCATAGGAGTTATGGCATGTTTGGTAGCCTCCATACCAAATCGCTTTAGCAAATCTTTAGTGTACTTGGATTGGCTAATGAATAAGCCATCCGAGCTTTGCTTGATTTGTAACCCTAAGAAGAAAGTCAACTCACCCATCATGCTCATTTCAAATTCGTTTTGCATACTTGTGGCAAATTCCCTACATAAAGAATTATTTGTTGAGCCGAAAATAATGTCGTCAACATAAATTTGGACAATTAACAAATTATTCTTAATGGTTTTTGTAAAAAGTGTGTTATCAATCTTCCCTCTTGTAAAACCATTTTGAGTAAAAACCCGCTAAGTCTCTCATACCAAGCTCGAGGAGCTTGCTTTAAACCATATAGAGCTTTAGCCAATTTGAAAACATGATTTGGAAAAAGATTATTTTCAAAACCGGGTGGTTGCTTCACAAAAACTTCTTCTTCTATGACACCATTTAAGAAAGCACTTTTGACATCCATTTGATAAAGAGTGAAATTTCTATATGATGCAAATGCAAAAAGCATTCTAATTGCTTCTAATCTAGCTACCGGTGCAAAGGTCTCATCATAGTCGATGCCTTCCTCTTGATTATATCCTTGAGCTACTAATCTTGTTTTATTTCGAATAATTACTCCATTCTCATCCTTTTTGTTTCGAAAAACCCATTTTGTGCCAATTATAGTTTGATTTTCGGGTCTAGGAACTAAACACCAAACTTGATTGCGTTCAAATTGATTTAGTTCCTCTTGCATTGCTACGATCCAAGAATCATCACATTGAGCTTCGTGGAAGTTCTTGGGTTCGAATTGCGATACAAAGGCCATGTGGTTGCAAAAATCTTTAAGTTGAGATCTAGTACTAACCCCTTTTGAAGGATTACCTATGACTTGATCAAGAGGATGATTGTGAACAATCCTCCATGCTTTAGGCATTGAGTTGGTCAAGTCATCATTGGATTGATGCTCAACTTCCCTCATTTCCTTTTGGCTACATGATGAGTTGGAGATATTGAGAGTATTTAGATTATCCTCAATCCCAACAACCTCATCTTCTTCTAGGTCAATTCTAGGTGATAGTGGTGAGGGTGATTCATCAAAGACAACATGAATAGACTCAACCATGGTTAGAGTCCTTTTGTTATAAACCCGAAATGCTTTACTTCTTGTAGAATATCCTAGGAAAATTGCTTCATCCGATTTGGAGTCGAATTTTCCAAGGTTATCTTTATCATTTAACACAAAACATTTACACCCGAAAACTTTGAAATACCCAATATTGGGCTTTCGACCATTCCACAACTCATAGGGCGTTTTCCCCAACTTCATCCGAATAATAACACGATTAATTATATGGCAAGCGGTGTTTACCGCTTCCGCCCAAAGGCTTCGGGGAAGGTTGTGCTCATTTAACATGGTTCGAGCCATCTCTTGTAGAGATCGATTCTTTCTTTCAACTACACCGTTTTGTTGAGGGGTTCTAGGGGCCGAGAGATCATGAGAAACACCAAGGTCATCACATAATTTCTTTAAGTCTTGATTTTCAAACTCCCTACCTCTATCACTTCTAATTTTCTTGATTTTCAAATCTTTTTCATTTTGAATGACTATATAAAATCTTTCAAGAATGGAGTGAGTTTCATTTTTATGAGCAAGAAAGTGAACCCAAGTATATCTAGAGTAGTCATCAACTATAACAAGTACATAGAGTTTCCCGGCTAAGCTAGCCGTTCTCTCCGGACCAACGAGATCCATGTGAAGTAACTCTAGAGGTCTAGAAGTGGTAATATCTTTCTTTCTCTTGAAAGAGGATTTAACTTGCTTGCCTACTTGACATGCGCTACATATTTTATCTTTCGAAAATTTAGTCTTTGAGAGGCCTTTGACTAAATCATTTTTGGATAAACGATGAATGAGGTCCATACTAGCATGTCCTAGACGTCTATGCCATAATCAACTATTTTCGCTAGATGTGACAAAACATTTAACATCTTGGTCATGCAATTCACATAGCAACAAAGTATACAAGTTTCCATTTCTTTTGGCATTGAACATTTGGTTCCCATCTTTCTTGATTATGCATGCATTTGTCCTAAATATAACATCATAGCCCTTGTCACATAATTGACTAATACTAAACAAATTATGCTTCAACCTATCAACTAAAAGCACATCATCTATAGAGAGAGAAGAGGAAATACCGATTGAGCCAATTCCTATAATTTTGCCTTTAGAGTTGTCTCCAAAAGTTACGTTTCCTCCTTCATATGTTTTTAGTGAAATAAACTTTGATTTATCTCCCGTCATATGCCTTGAGCATCCGCTATCGAGAAACCATTTTTCTTTTGATGCGGACTTCAAGCATACCTACAGAACAAGTTCAAGTAACTTTTATTGGTACCCAATCTGTTTTGGGTCCATTTTGGTTAGATAGATACGCAATAGTTCCTTTTGGAACCCAAATTTGTTTTGTTACAACATTTTTTTTTCTATGAGAGCATGCAATAGATCCTTTCGGAACCCAAACCATTTTTGACATAATTTTCTTCTTTCTATGAAAGCATACATTTGCTTTGTGTCCTTTTCTATTGCAATAGTAGCAAGTAACATGTTTATAATCATTTGAAGAAGCATGAGATGATTTTCTAGTAAATGTAGAGCTAAGTGATTTTCTCTTTTTCAAAATGAGAGCATTTTTGTCAAAAGCATCATACCCTAGACCGCATTTATCAAATGATCATTTTTGTCTTCCTAACATGATACTAAGGTTCTCTTTTCCTTTTGTAAATTTTGCTAAAACATTTATTTGATCATCAATAGTATTTTTCAAACGAATATTTTCCTTTTCTAACTCAATGCTTTTGTCATTGCAAGAAACTTCTAAGCTTGAACTAGTGAGACTACATGAATATTTAGCTTTCTTAAGAAGGATATATTTTCTAGCTAAGTTTTTGAATTCATCATGTAATTCTTCAAACACATCTTGCAATTCATTGTAATCAAGAAGAAGTTCATCATATGATAGTTTATCTAAATCATTTAAATTTAAATGTACCTCTTCTTCATTTGCCATGAGACAAATGTTTGTCGTTTCCTCACTACTTTTCTCCTCATCCGAGTCGCATGAGTCATAGTCCTCCCATGTGACATTCATTGCCATCTTGCTAGATCTTTTCTCATTTTCCTTTTTAAGCTTGAAGCAATCACTTTTGTAGTGTCCAGGCTTTCCGCAATTAAAACACGTTGGGGGTTCTCTTTTGCTAGGCTCACCTCTTGGTTCAATTCTTTTCACGAATCTTCCACCATTTGCTTTCTTTCTTTGAAGATGTCTCTTAAATTTTTGGGTGAACAAGGCAATGTCCTCATCCTCTTCTTCTTCACTCGGCTCATTATTTTCATTTTTGGTGAAGACTTGCAAAGCTATCCCCTTTTCTCGGCTTGATGTCGTCTTCACGAGCTTTTAATGTTATTTCCCAAGTGAGTAGAGAGCCGAAGATTTCATCGAGACTCATGGTGTTGAGGTCATGAGCTTCTTTGATAGCCGTTACTTTTGCATCCCACTTTGCCGGGAGACTTCTAAGCACTTTTCGTGACGCATCGGATCTAGGAACAATTCTACCAAGATGCTTTAGTCCATTCAAAATATTTGTAAAGCGAGACATCATAGAATTCACATTTTCATCATCTTTCATAGCAAATAATTCATATTCATGCATGAGTATGTCAATTTTAGATTCTCGTACTTGAGATGTACCTTCATAGGTTACTTCAAGTTTATCCCACATTTCTTTTGCCGTTGAAGAAGTAGATACACGATTAAATTCATTTGGACTTAAAGCGCAATTTAAATTTACTTTGGCTTTAACATTGTATGACATGAGTTTACGGTCATCATTATCCCATTCATTGGGTAATTTGGGGACGGTTTTTCCATCAACAATTTTGGTCAATACAAATGGTCCTTCAAGAACTACTTGCCAAATTTGGTAATCGATAGCTTGAAGAAAATCTATCATTCTAGTTTTCCAATAGCTATAATTTGATCCATCAAACCATGGGGGCCTATTATTCGATTGTCCTTCAACATGAGTGACTAAATTTGATGACATGATCGTTCTCTAAGACGGTAAGTCTAAAATAAATAGAGATTAGACTCTGATACCAATTGTTAGTCACTAATTAACCCTAGAGGGGGGGGGGGGGGTGAATAGGGTGTTCAAAAATAAGTCTAACTCTTTTCGAAATTGGAACACACTATAATCAAAAATCAATTTCTCAATAAGCAAGTGGATGATTCAATTTAAACTTATATAATAATTAATTTCAAGACAAAATAACATACAAGATATTCAAGCAATTATAGCATGCAAATTACTCAAGTAAAGAGAGAGAGATAGAGAGATTGACACCGTGATTTTTTTCGAGGTTCGGTAACTCCTACTCCTCGGCTCAAGAACCCCTTCTTGAGACTTTTCCCGATCCTTTCACTATGGCCCTTCCTTCACAGGTGGAATGGCAAACCTTTACAACACAAGCCTCTCGAGCTTGTCTCTCAATCAAGAGAACAATCCTATCTTGAACAATCGATGGACTTCACTTGTCCGAGATTACAAATTCGTATGTAATCAATAAAATCACTCAAGAACAAAAACACTCAAAACCCAAAGGTTTTTATGGAAGATAAATCAATATAAGCTCAAGTGTTTTTGGTGATTTTACAATAGCTCTAGAAATGTATTCTCAAAGGATATAATCAATGAATGATATTTAGAGAATAAGAAGAGATACTAGAGGTTTTTATTTTCAAAGAAACTTGGAGAAAATCAGATTTTCAAAGCTTGGTTTCAATGGCTTTTGTAGAGAAAATTTATGCAGAATTTTTGATAGCTTTCTTTCTCTTTTTTATTTCAATCTCTTGATGTTCAATATACACATCTCATTCTATATATAGCATTGCATTAGGGTTTTGAAGAGTGATTATAGTATTTGAAAGACAAAAGCCGTTTGAACACCATTAAACACAATCCACAAAACATGGGAATTGTTTTCTGAAAATCTGCAGATTTTAAG
Organism: Cornus suecica; assembly: GCA_963922005.1. NCBI lineage: Eukaryota > Viridiplantae > Streptophyta > Magnoliopsida > Cornales > Cornaceae > Cornus > Cornus suecica. The sequence goes on along the minus strand of OY998247.1, from coordinate 31,553,837 downwards.
CAACTTCTAGTCGACTACTTCTCTATTGTAGTCGACTACAATGTACCATCTAGTCGACTAGATTGAGTTCTAGTCGACTACTTTGGACCATCTAGTCGACTAGAATGAGTTCTAGTCGACTACAATGAGTAGTCTAGTCGACTCAAGCTTGTTTCAGTCGACTCTTTTGATGTGGATGAAAAACCAATAGCTACTGATTGAAATAGTCGACTACTAGAAAATACACAGGATGATTCTAGTCGACTATAACAAGAAAAACATTTAATAAAAATATTTTTCTTTCCGTTTAAGTTTGGTAAAGCGTTTTTCATTTCATTTGAGTTCGGTTCATTTTATACTTGAGCTTATACGATAAAATCGACACATAAAATTACCTTGTTACAATGATCGCTCCCCGACCTATCTACCCCGAGTCTTGAGTCTTCGACTTTCGCTTTTGCCATTGAATTAATTGATTTTCCTTTTTCGCTTCAATTTCTTTCACAGCTTTTCGCTTTAAATCAAGTTTTCTTTCCGAGCTTGTTTTTCGAGTAGTTTCCTTTTGGAGTTTGATTTCTGAGTCGTTCACCTGTCTTTTGCTGAAAATATAAACTCGATAATTCATTAGTATCAAACACTCTTCAATGGTTTGTTATCATCAATTTTGGAATTGTTTGCCGAAAGTAAATTTCAAAGCCAACATACATCTAAGAGACAAATTGGAACAAATTACCGCAATTGATGTGGTGTTTTTGGAGTATAGTCCCTGCAAAGATTCTTGGCAAAATAAAAGTCAAGTGATTGGAAATATTATGACATACTTTACTCCCAAACAAAATCTAAACATATCCAAATAGAGTGAAAAAATAAAATTGATAGAAAATATTTACACAACTGACTGGGCTGCCTCCCAGGATCGCTAAGTTTAATGTCTTCAGCCAGACTCAACGGATGTGCTACCCCTAAATAGATCAGTCCAAATAAATCGGATCAATGAGGAGAATTTCCTCATTTTCAGAAGTTTCAAGTTCTGGGAAAGGCTTTAGACGATGAGCATTGACTTTAAACAACTATCCATTCTTAGGGTCTTGTAACTCAATGGCACCATGACTAAAAATGTGATGGACATAGTATGGGCCTGATCAACGTGACCTTAACTTCCCAGGAAACAATTGAAGACGTGAGTTATACAAAAGAACCTTTTGTCCTATGAAAAACTTCTTTTTGAGAATGTGTTTGTCATGTTCCAACTTAGTCTTGGCTTTATAAATTCTGGAACTCTCATAGGCATCATTTCTGATTTCTTCTAACTCATCAAGTTGAAGGGTCCTACGTTGACCGGCTTTATCATAGTCAAATTTCATGGCCTTGATGGCCCAATAAGCACGGTGTTCGAGTTCAACAGGCAAGTGACAGGCTTTGCCATAGACCAATCAATATGGGGACATTCCTATAGGGGGCTTGTAAGCAGTACGGTATGCCCATAAAGCATCCTAGAGACGAAGACTCTAGTCTTTCCTTGTGGGGTTAACTGTTTTTTCTAAGATCTGTTTAATCTCCCTATTGGATACCTCAGCTTGACCATTGGTTTGAGGGTGATATGATAGGGCCACTTTGTGGTTGATTCCATATTTGGACAATAGGTTTCCAAAGACTTTGTTACAAAAATGTGAACCATTGTCACTGATTATGGCTTGAGGTGTTCCAAACCGAGGCAAACCTTGGTCTTTGAAAAAATGCACCACAACTCTATGATCAGCTGTTTTGGTGGCTAAAGCTTCTACCCATTTTGACACATAATCAACTGCTAAAAGGATATAAAGATTGCCAAACGAGGATGGAAATGGTCCCATGAAATCAATACCCCATACGTCAAAGATTTCAACGATGAGAATCGATTGTTGAGGCCATTCGTTTCTTTTGGTAATCTTACCTAGCAATTGGCATCTATGACAAGCTAGACAGTATGTGTGGGTGTCTTTGAAAATGGTTGACCAATAGAATCCTGACTGCAAGATTTTTGCAGCAGTTCGTTTGGAACTGAAATGGCCACCACATGCCTGGTTATGACAGAAGGAAATGACAGACTTTTGGTCTACCTCAGGAACACACCTACGAATGATCTGATCTGGACAATATTTAAACAAGTAGGGGTCATTCCATAAATATTCCTTAGCCTTGGCCAAAAAATTATCTTTCTCTTGTTTGGACCAGTTGGAAGGAATTTGACCAGTCACAATATAATTGACAATATCTGCATACCATGGTGCATGAGATATTTCAAATAATTGCTCATCAGGAAAATAATCAGAGATAGGAATGGAGTCACTAGTGGATTCAATAACAAGACGGGATAAATGATCAGCGACTACATTCTCGAAACCTTTCTTATCTCGAATCTCAAGGTCAAACTCTTGAAGGAGTAAGATCCAGCGTATCAACCTAGGTTTTGCATCAGATTTGAACAAAAGATGTCTTAACGCTGTATGATCTGTATAGATGATGACCTTAGATCCAACCAAATAAAATCTAAACTTCTCAAAGGAGAACACGACTGCTAGCAACTCTTTCTCAGTGGTTGAGTAGTTGATTTGGGCATCATTTAAGGTTTTGCTAGCATAGTATATGACATGTCGTGTTTTATCAACTTTCTGGCCTAAAACAACACCTACTGCATAATCAGACGCATCACATATAATTTCAAAAGGCAAGTTCCAATCAGGTGAGCGAATGATAGGTGCAGTAGTGAGTGTTGACTTTAAGTACTCAAAGGCGGACTTACAGGCATCGGTAAACTCAAATTGTGCATCTTTAGCTAGAAGATGGGTCAAAGGTCTAGCTATCTTACTGAAATCTTTGATGAAACGCCTGTAGAAACCGGCATGACCGAGGAATGCTCTAATATCTCGAACAGATTTGGGGATAGGTAGATTGGAGATTAGATCAATTTTTGCTTTGTCTACCTCAATTCATGCATTAGAGATATTATGACCTAGGACAATTCCCTTTTGGATCATGAAATGACACTTTTCCCAGTTAAGTACCAAGTTATTGTCACGACAACGTTGAAGTACGAGAGAAAGATGGTCAAGACATTGCTCAAATGATGACCCAAAGACAGAGAAGTCATCCATGAAGATTTCTAGAAAATTTTCAACCATGTCACTAAATATACTCATCATACATCACTGAAATGTAGCTGGTGCATTACACAAGCCGAATGACATGCGACGATAGGCGAATGTACCGAATGGACAGGTGAAAGTAGTTTTATCTTGGTCATTTGGGTGGATAGGAATTTGATTGTAACCATAATAATCATCTAAAAAGCAATAGAAGGCCTGACCATCTAATCTTTCTAACATTTGGTCGATGAAGGGAAGTGGAAAATGGTCTTTTCTAGTCATGCTATTCAGTTTCCTGTAGTCTATGCAAACTCGCCATCCAGTTTGAATGCGAGTAGGAACAAGCTCATTATGGGCATTGGACACAACAGTGATGCCAGACTTTTTAGGAACTACCTGGATTGGGCTCACCCATTGACTATCAAAAATCGGGTAGATGATATCAGCGTCAAGAAGTTTGATAACTTATCTGCGGACAACTTCTTTCATATTGGGGTTAAGTCTCCTTTGAGGTTGTCTACATGTTTTCGCATTATCTTCTAAGTGAATGCGATGTTACACCACTAGAGGATTAATGCCCTTGATATCATCAATGGACCATGTTATGGCTTCCCTATTTGTCTTAAGAACCTCAAGTAATTGGGACTTTTGTTGCTCAGTTAACTCAGAAGATATTACCACTGGAAAAGTCTCAGATTCACCAAGATATGAATATTTTAAAGTCTCGGGTAAAGGCTTTAATTCAATATTAGGTGGTTTCTTTGGATTTTCAGATTCAGTGTTAACTGGCAAGGACTATGATTCAAATTTGGATTTATACTTGGCTGCTTCAAAGGGTGGGGCAGAGTCTAGCAAATCATTTACTTGGGTAATGTTATTAGCTTCATCCAAATTATCATCAAAATGGGCTAGACAATGTTTGAGTGGATCCTCAAGATATGAGTGGTTAAAGGTATGGGTGGTCAATGAATCAATGAGACAAACATCTTCAACAGACTCTGATTCAATGGGTTGTTTCATCAAATTGAACACATTGACTTCCACTTTCATGTTCCCAAAGGTTAAGGTCATGCTACCATTTCTACAATTGATCAATGCATTGACTGTGGCTAAAAATGGTCGACCTAAAATGATTGGAATTTGTTTACCTTGGGTTAGTTGAGTGTCTAGCACAATGAAGTCTACGGGGTAATAAAAATCATTAACTTTTACTATCACATCCTCAATGATACCCCTTGGAATTTTGATGGATCGGTCAGCTAACTGAATTCTAACATCAGTTTTCTTTAAATCAGTCAATCCCAAATCCAAGTAGACTGAATACAGTAGCACAATGACAATAGCACCAAGATCTAATAAAGCCTGACCTTTAAAATTTTCTCATATCCTACAAGTGATAGTTGGACTATCGGAGTCTTTGTGTTTAACCACAGCTTGGTTTTGTAGGAATGAGGAACAATGTTGGGCTATGAAGGCTTCCTTAGGGATATTGGTTTTCCTTTTGACTAAGTCTTTAATAAATTTTGCATAAGAAGGAATTTGCTTAATTAGCAGTGAGAAATGGAATGTTAATCTGAAGATTTTGAAAAATCTCTAAGATTTCACTGTATTGAGAATCCTTTTTATTGTTGTCTAGTCTAGAGGGAAAAGGTGCACGTGGAACAAACGGCTTTGAAATGACCTCATCAAGCTTAGGAACTTGATCCTTTTTGGATTTTTGGGAATTGGGTGGAAGAGATTTGGATGGTTCAATTTTATCATTGATGGATGACTCAACCTTATTATCAATTTTCTTTCCTGACCTAAGGGTAATGATAGAATTTACATTGGCATTTGATTGGTCAGAAGTGGAAGGAGTCCCTACAAGATTAACTCTTTGTCTTTTTGGATTGATTTCAGGTTGGCTAGGCAATGTACCCTTTTGTCTTTCAGACAGAGCTGCAGTGAGTTGACTCAACTGATTTTGGAGAGACTACTAAAATTGCAGTTGATTTTGAGTCAAGAGATCAAAGTTATTTTCTAACTTTTGAAATCTTTAATTGGAATGCTTATTGGATTGATCAAGATTAAGAGCAAGCATTTTCAAAGTGTCCTCATAATTGGAAGTATTATTGACCGGTGGGACAGGAGCAACATAGTTGTTCATGAGATCGACTGCTAAATCTCGGCTTGGATTGAACTAGTTATTCCTAGGGAATTGATTTTGAGGAATTATTGGTCCTTGAGTTTGAGGTTGCCTATTGGAGTTACCTTGAAAACCGGATTGACCATTTAAGTTTTGTGGAGGTAAATTTTGCCTCCATGAAAAATTAGGGTGGTTTCTAGTATCAGGATGGTAACTTTGGCTAAATGTATTAGGCAATGGTCTCCTAAAGGTATTGAAATCACAAACTTGCGCATCCGAAGGTTCAGATGTACAAGACACCGGACATTCCTCTGTTGGATGGGATAAACCAGAACAAACATTGCATTGTGCAGGGGTAGAGATTAGGGCAAATGCATCAAACTTTTGACTTAAGTCTTTCACTCCCTCAACAAGACTTTGCATCACAGACTTTAACTCATTTTCAGGTTTGATCTCATAAAAAACCAGATGTTCTATTCATTTGATCATTCCTAGAAAATTCATTATCATTTTGGTTCCAATTCCAATTTTGGGCATTTTCAGTTAGTTCCTCCAAAAATATATAGGCTTGGTCAGGGGTTTGGGCCTTGAACTTTCCTTGGTGCATTGAATCAATCATGGTTCAGTTCATAGGTGAAACTCCCTTATAGAAGAAATAGACTAGTTGTGCTTTATCAAAGCCATGGTGTGGGCATTTGAGTAGCAAGTCATGGAATCGGTCCCAAGTTTAATGGAATTGTTCCTCAATTTTTTCTCTAAAAGTACTAATGGCATCTCTCATTGATTCGGTCTTTTGCATGGGATAAAACTTACTCATAAATTTCCTTGCAAGTTCATCCCATGATCGAATGGAGTTGGGTGGAATGGAGTTTAGCCATGATGTAGCTCTATCTTCTAAGGACAGGGGGAAAAGACGCAGTTTGACACCCTCTTCATTCAAATTTTGATTTTTGAATGTGTCGCATATTGTTAAAAACTTCTCTAAATGGATATAGGGTTGTTCGCTTTCAAGTCCATGAAATTTGGGCAACATATTGATTGTGGCGGGTTTAATCTCAAACTGGGGTGCATCATTCTTAGGTAGAACAATGCAATTGGGTGGGTTGGCTGTGATTGGGGCAAAATAATCATTAAGAGTTCTCGGTGCAGCCATTGATGAATTATTGGTGGTTGAGAGATTGACGAATGTAGTTGATTTTTCTTCTAAATCAATGAGTGAGAGATCACTAGAAAACCTAACTAAATGCTTATTAACTCGTAACCACTGGGGCATAAACAAAAAGAAACCTAAAAAGGCTAGATGATGGGAAAATCACACAAAATTTTTGGCTTTGTTATCTTGAGCTTAAATTCAAGGGTGGTGAATTTTTAAATCTAATATTGTAGTGAATTAATAGGATGGTGTCCAAATTAATTTTCTCCTAATTAAACAGATCCTACTCTATTTCAGATTAAGTCGATAGATTACCAGTTAAGGATCATCAAACTAACAACGGAATAGTTCCCAGGAAAGTGTGGCGAGGCACGTGGCCTGTTTAATGGCGCGTTAATCACACTCCTAGACAGAATTTTCTACCGTTTATCAATTTGATAATGACTCACTGTAGTGACTACCAACCGTTTCCTTCCTAGAGGGCCTATAAGCTCGTAACCCTAAATTGGATTATTGCTAATGAATTTTAAAATGAGGCTCATGGTTTAACAAATGCAAGGATTTTTGTGATTTGTGGGCCACGGAAACGGGTGATGAAATCCCGACCGTATCTTGCGGGAATTTTGCCATTAAGTATCTTATGCAAAATGTTAATTAAAATATGCACAAACAAGAGAAAAATAAATAAAATAAAAACAAAAAATTAGAGCTTAGGTGAATTTCTAATGTTATTCTATCCTAGAATTCGCATGCAAAAATTGTGTCTAGAAAAAACTAAAAAAATAAAAGAATAAAAAAAATAGAAATAAACTAAATACAAAGGATGAGAACTTAGGGTAATTTCTAATGTTATTCTATCCTAGAATTCGCATGCAATTTTTTTACCTAATCTAGGAAAAATAAATAACAAGGGTTTAGAGATATGAAACCTGGCTGACGAACCGGTACGGTATCTCCTGCAAAAGAAACAACAAAAATAAACAAGTAAGTAAATAAATAAAATGAAAACAATATTGAGTGAATAATAAAAATAATAATAATTAAACTAATCTGTTTTATTATTATTATTATTTTTTTTAATCTTGAAAGTTGATTTCTCAAATGCAAATTTGGAAATATGGAAAGAAAATGAAACTGCAATTTCGAAACTGCAGTTTTTGTTTTTTAACCTTCTAATGAAACCTTACTGTGCTGGATAAATGCAGTTTTTTTTATTTTTAATCTATATCAAAATTAACTAACATATAGGAATTGAACAAAACACATGAAAACAACTGTCACAGTAAACAAACAAACTATCAACTCAACAACTGTCCAGTTTGTCGTCTGTTTTTTTTTTAAAATATATAAAAACTGCAAGAACCTACTGTTGTTACACAATTAACAGAGTACAAAGTGGATTTTTTATTTTTAAATTAAAAAAAATCACACAATATAGAAAAATTAAAATAAAAGGAGGGAAAGAAAGTTCGGGTGAGTTCCCGAAAACTTTGAGTATGAAGATCGTTGACTCCGAATTTTTAATGTTGAAGTGGCAACGATGCCATTTGACGGTTGGTGATTTGTTGATAATTGTCGTTAATTCACTAAACTCCGGTCAACAAAATTTATAATACCTACTAATACTTCACTTAAAATAGTATAGCAATAAGTAGGGTCGAACCACTCTCAACTTAGAAATCGGTTTGAGACTAGGATCCAAAACTTTAATTTTCGAGATAAAAAGAAATTACTTAAAACAATTCTTGAATTTTTGAATAGTAAACTAAAATAACTAGATAATTATCAAATGGTGGAAGAAATCTCAAGGGAGGAGAATCCACCACCCGGGTCTATATAAATAATATTATATATTTCTATTGCAAATTATCCTCCAACCTATTAAACATAAACATAGATATTGGTAGGCATTCCCCGTATTTCCATTAATTGGTAATTACGGAAAATCATCCATCTAATGTTTTGGTTTAAAAATAAATAAATATAAATAGTGGTAGGCATTCCCCGTATTTCCATTGATTGGTAATCATGGAAAATCCTTCCTCTATTTTCAACATCTATTGTAGGTTTTGCCACTTGAAAGAATTATTTCAGGAAGAGAATTAAACAATAAGAAATAAAATAAAATTATGTATATCTTACCCAAGGTGGCTTCATCACTCCTTTGAGAAGATGTTTAAGCTAGCATAATGATAGAGAAATAAAACATGATGATAGAAGAAATTTTCATAACTAAGAAAAAAATTACAACAAAATAAAAACTTGATACAAAACTAAATTCTCTCTACAATTTCTCACTCTCTACCATCTAACTCCATACAATTTCCAACTACTCTCCTATTTATAGAGAAAATTGGAATATAATGACATATTGTAAAGTGAAGTTAGATCTACTTTTCCTTTCTTTTTCTTTGAATATTAATGTTTTCCAAGTCATTTTATTCTTTCTTCATGTGCATTGTATTATTCATCTTCCATCCATGTGCATTCATTTCTCACTTTAATACATTTTCTTCATCTTTTCCAATTCATACCTATAAGAAATAAAAAGATATATATAAGAACATTTATACACTAAAATGGTAAATTAAAGATTTACTTTTGACATTAAAAATAGTAATTTTGTGGACTTATCATATATACTACCAGGTTTAACCCCCTCAATCAATGAAAAATCTAGATTTTTGGGATATTGGGGCCAGACGAATGTCATCGGGCACACCAAAATTGTTCTTAAGGCGTTTAACATCTACCACTATTCTAGAACTCTTTTTCAGAGGGGCCATTATAATAGGGACAAGGACGGATAGGTCTACGGGACCCTCGTCATCATAAGAACTCCCCTCATAAGGCAATTCGGGATTTACCGAAGAACTTGGTAGATCGGGGTTAGTTAAGGGAGTTTGGGCGACAGAGGTCTTTAGATGAACAAAGGAAGAGTTGCTTCTACTGAGGATTTCAGGGTCACTACTGAAAGATAGGACGACCTCATTTACTGATCTAGTGTCATCACTCCCAGACATTGTTCTACAGAAAGGTAGAAGAGACAGAGGTAATGGAGGAGAGGATAGGAAATTGAAAATGAACAACGGTTGACTTACACAAAAGAGATAGTAAAACTGGAGGCATCTTCAGAACAATGAGAAGATGCTCCGGTATTATTCTCCGACGACAGAGAGTGCAGAAACTTACAAAGTATAGTTTTCTGAGAAATATGCAAAGAGAGAAAAAGAAGCTTAGCTAAATGGTTTGCAAGTAGCATGGAAATTAAGGCATTGAGGATTTTATAGAAGATCAGAGGCATGCCAAGAGTCATGCACAAAGTCCGAAGGACGTGCGCCATCAATTCAGCCCCCAAATGCGAGGATTAAGAGAATGTGGGTCATTCATTTGAAATCTGAATGATTGTCCACCTACCCAAGCATTAAATGATCCGCCACTTCACACTTATAGCTGCCATTTTCAAGTCCATACATGTATATATATATTTTTTCGGTTATGGGCCTATAAAATAAAGTCATAGGCTCATAACCTCAAGGGCTTGTGTAATAGTAGAAAATATGTGGCCCAAATAGACTGGGCCACTATGGGGTCTGATGACCCAAGCCTGTGGAGTCTTCTAGAATAGTGTGGGCTGCAAGACATGAATAATCTCATGGATCAAAGGATTAAGATAAATATAGAAGTAGATATTGATCAATTCCTTAATATGGGGAAAAGATTGGCTTCCCATCAAGATGTGTATAAATATGGGATTGGAGCAATAAAGGGATTCATTTTATTGTTGTGTAATTTTTAGCATTTACAATATCTAAACATTTTTTTAGTTACAACATATTTGTTCTAATTTCTCGTTTGTATTATTTTGATAAGAATATACATCCTATTTTTATATTCTCTTTTAAGTTTTTTCCTTTTGGTTATTATATAATTATTCATTTTTTCATATATTTTAAATGAATATAACATAATTTTTATAATTAAAATTTATTTAATCAATATAAATCACAATCTTATTAATGATTTCCAACTTTTTAATATTATTCATTTTTATTAGTTTTAATAAAAATATAATAGTTTCTATACTTTTATCCTTTGTTTTTGTATTTATGTATTTTTATACTTCTTTTGAATTTCTTTATTTATTTTTATGTGTTTTTATTATTTTATGTTTTATTATTTTCCAGTAAATAATTATTTACAAATAAAGTTGTATATATTCCTTTTTATTAAGGTACCAATAAATGTTTTATAATTATATTTTGAGTATTTGATCTCTTTTTAATATTTGCATTATGATTAACTTGAATTTATGTATTAAATTTTATTCTCTACATCGAGAATAGTAATAATAAACTCATTTAACTTAATCAATAAAATTATGATAAATTAAAGTTTACTTCACGTGCTTTTTACTAGTAGATATATATGTTCCTTTATTTGGGTTATTTTGGAATGAGTATTTCAATAACTATATTACATTTATCACATACCATCACATATATTACGAAACTGTATATATGTATTACTCTTGTGACATAATATATGTGACATTTATTAAGAATAAGTGGAATGTAATGTATATCCATTTGGGTAAATGGCACAAAACACCCCTGATGTTTCGATTTTGTGCAAATAACACCCCTCCGTGTTTCTAAACACCCCTGAAGTATCAAATCTGTGCGAGTTGACCCCCTCAAGCTATTTTCCGGTGCCTGAGGTGTTAAATTACTTAAATACCCTTATATTTATATTTTTGAAATTTAAAGAAAATATTGATATATACAAAATACCATAAATGACCCTTGCCTAAAAACGACGTTGTTTTGAGAGAGTTCTTATTGTTTCACTAACTTGGGTAGAAACGACGTCGTTCCCAATGTGTGTGGCCTCATTTGACTGTCGCACACAACACTTCTTCATTTTAGGGTTCTCTCCTAAAATACAGGTGCTTTCTCAAGTCATGCCACATTAGATCTGTTAATTGAAAGCCAACCATTTCTCTTTTGAGTCCAGAAAGGTTCACCACATTTCTCTTTGTTTGGTTTTTAGAAAAATGAAGTTATGGTTTTCCAGGAAAAAAAATTAATTATTTTTCTGAAAAATAAAGTTACGGTTTTCCAGAAAAAATAATAATAATAATAATAAATGAAATCAAAAGTGGAATGGAGAAGGCTTGATGGTCTTACCAATTTTGTAGAGAGAGAGTGTGAGAAAGAGAGGGTTTTCCAGAATTTTTTTTTAAAAAAAAAACCAAATCGAAAGAGGAATGGAGAAGGCTTGATGGTCTTACCAATTTTGTAAAGAGAGAGAGTGAGAAGGAGAGGGTTTTCCATAAAAAAAAAATTAAAAAAAATGAAATTGAAAGAGGAATGGAGAAGGCTTGATGTCTTACCAATTTTGTAGAGAGAGAGAGAGGGAAAGGGATATATAGCATACCAGATTCGTAAGTGATAGATAGAGGTTGAGAGAGAACAAAAATGGTGCCCTATGGAAGGAATGAAAGAGGGATTTAGGGTTTGTGGAGTGGAGGATGTAAAGTTTATACAAATTTCATATAAGAGGGTATTTTCGTAATTGGTCATGGGTATTTTAGGCATTTAAGTAAAATTCAATCACGTTTTTCACACATGACCTATTTTTGACCGTAAAAGTGATCGAAGGGGGTCAACTCGCACAGATTTGATACTTCAGGGGTGTTTAGAAATACGGAGGGGTGTTATTTGCACAAAATCGAAACATCAGGGGTGTTTTGTGCCATTTTCCCCATATCCATTTTGAACTCATGGTAAAAGGTTAATTTTTAATCTTAGTGGGACCGTGGAGCTTGCACTCGCACCATTTTAGCGAGAGGCACACTTGAATTGATTTTTGTCCTGGTTCTAAAGGAAGAAAGAATTTGGGTCAATCCGATAGGTTTTGTAGACACCCTATTCTGACCTCCCCATTCGATCACCAGAATTGCACTTGGAGGGGGTCCCTAGTACCCCTTTGATCACAGTTGACCAAGAAATCACTTAATTTGAATTTGCAATATATTTTTTTCTTACCGTTGATTGAAAATCTCTCTTTTCCAACATTATTTTAATTTTGGGTAAATTACAATTTCACCCCTTGTTGATAGTGTAAATTACACCCGCACCACCTCTAGTTTCGCTAATTACAGTTTCACCCCCTAGTTTTCATTGGCGTTCAATTTAGCCCATCGGAGCTTGTGAAATGACTATTATACCCCATGCCTTTAATTCATTATTAAATTAAAATATACCTGAAACCCTTATTCATGTTAAATGACGTTATTACCCCCGTACCCTAATATCTCTCAAACCTAAGTCTCGATTTCATTTGGTACCAAACGCCTCACAAGTTCTGAGAGAGAGAGATGTAAGGAGGAGAGAGAAACATATCTAAACCTAAATTTTATTCATCTTCGTTTGGTCCTTGATCGAAGATCGAACTTTGGAGTGCAAAATCTCAGCTTTCTTCGTCAAGTTGTTGATCCCAATTCAAGAGCAAATAAGGTTTCTTCGATTTATTTTCCTTCCTTCTTCTCCTTCCATCATCCTATATTGTTCTTCTTGTTTGTGTTATACGTTTTATGTCGATTTGCATGATTTTAGGGTTTCCTTCACTGTGATTTTAGGGCTTTATAGTTGTATGTTATTTCATCTATGTAAATAAGGGTTTATTACTCGAAATAGTTTTTAATTTCTGAGTTATGGATTTCAATCTTGTATGCATGCAATTGGGTGTTTTGGGAAAAATTTCTGCAAATGGGGGTTTCTGGATATTCAAATGCATGTCTAAAATTAGGGCTCTTAGCTGATTTAATTTGATGTTAAAAAATAGGGATTCTCTCTGAAATTAGTTGTATGTTAAAAATTAGGGCTTTTAGTTGATTTGTTATGATATGTCTGTATACTGAAATTATTTTTTTATTAATTTTGTTTACTTTGACATCAAAAATGGATGTTTTATTTGACTTGATTCTGCATTATGGTGATACTACAAGGACTTTGCGTATGGTTGATCCTGATAGATATTCCTTTATAGAACTCACCAATGATGTGTCCTCTCATTGTTTATGTGAAATTCCCTCTGAAATACATGTAGCTATTAATATAGAACATGGGGTCCCAAATAGTAATTTAAGAATTAAAGTGAACAATGATAATGATGTTATGGATATGTTTGAAATCAACAAGTCAGTTCAGCAAATACATATTTATGTGGAACCAGTGTTTGTAGATGGACCTTTAAGGTATGGAGAAGATGTTGGTGTTGGTAAGGGTGTTAGGGTTGGTGAGGACAGTGGTGAGAGTGAGAGTGATAGTGATGAGGAGACTAATGATCATGATAGTGAAAGTGATGGTGAGTTGGAAAAAGATGATATATATGGTTATAGTGATTAGGATAGGGACTGGAAAGCTGAAGAGGGAGATGATGGTGAGGATAGTGGTTTAGTTCATGAAGAGGGTTTGGGAAAACAAATTATGTCTGATGATGAGTTAAGTGACTACCAGTCTAATGATGAAGAGTTTGATTATGATTCAGATGATCAGCCTCTTTTTAGGAAGAGGTACATGGACAATAAAACAAATTTTAAATTGTCACAAAGTAAAATTCACAAACATTGCAAATATGGAAAATTGTACAAGCCTGATCCATCTGGAAAAATTGTTTTGGAAGAAGGCCACTTGTTTTTGAATGTTGGCCAGTATAGAGAGGTGTTAAAAGATTATGCTATTCAGGAAGGTGTGAGGTTAGATAGAAAGAAGAATGAGAGGACTAGGGTGAGAAAAACCTATTTAGCAGATGGCTGTCCTTGGAGGATTCATGCCTCACCCTTGTCTGATAAAATCACATTCCAAATCAAAATTATCAAAGGAACTCATAATTGTGTAAGACTGAAAATAAACAAAGAGGCAACCTCAACTTGGATATCTAAAAAGTTCAAAGATAGATTTAAAAAGTCTCCAAACATTACCATTAGTGGGTTGCATGAAGTGTTAAATGGGAACTGTGGTTTAGAAGCCCATAAAATAAAGTTATGGAAAGCCAAAAGGAAGGCCTTGGCCAGTGTTGAGGGAAACCATGGTGAGTCTTTTAAGTTTCTGCCATCATATGTTAATCAAATAAAAAAAACCAATCCAAGAAGCCATGCTACATATAGGTGCCACTTTCCTTCCCTTCCAGCCACCCCACTATTCTAAAGGATTTTTATATCATTTGAAGCTATGATCAGTGGCTTCAAGAATGGTTGCAGACCCTTCATTGGTTTAGATAGGTGTCATTTAAAGGGGGCTTTTGGGGGGGTTTTGTTGGCAACAATAGCTCTTGATGCAAATAATGGATTGTTTCCAATTGCATATGGGGTTGTAGAGACAGAATGCAAGGAGAGTTGAGGGTTTTTTCTTGAACAATTGCATAACAGCATTGGTCCCCATAGTTCAGAAAGGCCTTTAACATTCATGTCAGATAAGCAAAAGGGTTTAATATAGGCATTGACTGATGTCTTTCCTGGTGCTATACATAGAAAGTGTTGCAGACATATACATAACAACTTTAGGAGGAAATATTTCTGGAAGGCAGCAAGGGCATACACATTGCAAGATTTTAATGAGGCCATGGACCAGATTAAAGGGTTAGATCTAGAGGGATATAATTGGCTTGTGAGACAAGGACCAAAAGAGCAATGGAGTAGGCATGGCTTTAATGAAGTGATTAAGAGTGACCATGTGACAAACAACATGGCAGAAAGCTTTAACAATTGGGTAGGACAGTTGAGGGATAAGCCAATTTTAACAATGCTAGATGGGATTAGATGCAAGATAATGGAGAGGATCTAGAAAAGATATGAAAAGGGTTGTGGGTGGAATGGGATGATCACACCAAACACTAAGAAAAAAATAAATCAAATGATGGAAGATAGCAGGCAATGCACTGTTATTTTTGCTGGTGGAGAGGAGTATGAAGTCAGGGAGCAGACAAGCAGATTTATAGTGCATCTTGGCATGAGGACATGTGCTTGCAGAGCATGGCATATTTTTGGGGTCCCATGTAGACATGCTGCCACTGTAATCTCATACAACAAGTTCAATTTAGAGAGATTCTGTGATGAATTCTACACCAACATAATGTACATGAAGGCACATAATGGTATAATCCACCCTATTCCTGATCAGTCAATGTGGGATCCCATGGTGAATGAGATTATTGAGGCTCCTAAACTAAAGAGATTGTCTGGCAGGCCTCCAAAGGCTAGAAAAAGGGATGAATTTGAGCCTCCAGCTGGTACAAGTTTGGTAAGAAGGTCTCTAACATTGTTTTGCAAAAAATGTGGAGTAAGTGGACATAATAAAAGATCATGCAAGGAAGGGACTGCTCAACAGGTTCAATTTGTACTTTGAATATTTCACTTTTATTTTAATTTTATATCATTATAGTGTTTAAATTTCAAAACCATATTTTTATTTCAGAAAACAACAGAGGCCAATTCACAACAGATGCATGCTTCCAATGTCAATTCACAATCTCACCCTCAAATTGCTCAATAGGTTCAATTTGTACTTTGAATATTTCACTTTTATTTTAATTTTATATCATTATAGTGTTTAAATTTCAAAACCATATTTTTATTTCAGAGAACAACAGAGGCCAGTTCACAACAGATGCCTGCTTCCAATGTCAATTCACAATCTCACCCTCCAGCTGCTACCATTGTGAGTTCATTTGGAAGCATGAGCCAACCAATAGGAAATGCCAGAGGACAAACCAATGTGAGTTCAGAAACTTATATTTATTTGATTATTTAAAATTGTGTTTTTTGATTATTTAAGAATGACAGTATATATCTTATATTGATTAGGTCAATCCAATGAACAAGGTGCCAATCAAGAGGGGAAGGGGCAATGGCAAAGGGTGTTGATGGTTGTTGCTACAAGTTATTTTCTTCTTCTTTTTTTGTTTTTTTGGGACATGGCAGTCTTTTTGGTGATGATACAATTATTTTGGGGTGACGATGGACAGTTATTTTGGTAGTTTTTGGTACATTTTGGCTAACATGGGGTATAGGTCACAAAATTCTTTTTGGACATTGGCCATACCATGTGGTATGGAAAGGGGTATACGCTAACAAGTAGAAAGTGCATATATTTTAGTCACTTTGCAGTGCAGACTTGTAATCACCAGTAGTGTGTTTTTTGGACATGTAATGCTCACTTTTTTTTGTAATTGTCATTTAATGGTCACTTTTTTTGTAGTGATATTATTTCATGTAATGGTCACTTTTTTGTAGTGACATTATTTGACAATGTTATTGTAATGACATTATCAGTTCAGTTTAATGTTAATGCAATTATCTAGTTTGTTCATTATCATTGCAAACACATATCCAAAACTGATTGCAAACACAGATTCAAAACTGATTGCAAACATATGTTCAGGTTCAGGTTTAAAACACAATACATAAAGTTTAGGTTCAAAGCACAACACATAAAGGCATACATAAAGTCTTGAGCAAGCAAATGTATCAAGCTTGCATATACAACTTACTTTAGTAAACAAATTATACACAATAGAAATGAAAATACACTCAACAAAAGGATTGCAACAACAAGAAGCTTCACAAAGCCATTATTTCCTTCAAGCACCCTTACACTAGCAGCTACTCCCACATGAGCAGCTTTCAGATCCTCAATATCCTGTTCCAATTTTCTAACTTTCACTTTCAGTTCATCCAATGCTTCCTGGCTTGGTTTGGCTGCACTCCAAATTGGTTTAGGGTGGCACCAATCCTAAAAGTTGCATGGATTATTTGGTTTCGGACACACGTAGTATAATTTTCCCCGGTTCTTCTCATTTTCTGTAACCCTTATATCAGTTTTGGGTCTACAGTAACAACTCTTATTGCAAAACCTTAAATCAATCCACTCATTACCAGTTGTGTTACCAAAATTCACCTGGAAAGAATTTAAATAATATATATATAAAAATCCTAATTCTAACAAAATTAAATAATATATATATAAATATTAATTAAGCCCCCAATTTTTATTTCACAAAATTCTAACAAACCTTAATTCTAACATTGAAATCACTTATTGTACTTAAATAACTCACTTCAAACAGATTTAATGTTAATTTCTCAAAACTCAAAACTGAAATTGAAGTTTTAGCTTACTGATGTTGAATACATGGATAAAGCAGGTTGTGAGGAAGAAATGCTTCAATGGAATGAGCCGAATCAAGGAACCAAGGAGCTTCAATGGAGGTAATACTTCTGTGTTGGGTCAAAGCAAGGAACCAAGGAGCTCAAGCGGCAAAACATAACTGAAATGCTTGAAGTGGGTTTGTATATATCTGTATATATATGTGTGTAAGGGTAGTTTGGTCCAAGTACTTATAAAGATTGGGGGTATATTAGACATTTCACTTATTTTATGTTGGTCAAATGTGTCTTTACACACATGTAAGGGTAATTTGATCATTTCACATCTCAAATTGGGTTTGACTAGGTTTGACCTCGCCGGAGATTGGACAGAGGGGGTGAAAGTGAAACAAATAAGAGGTGAAACTGTAATTAGCGAAATTAAAGGGGGTGCGGGTACAATTTACACTATCAACAGGAGGTGAAATTGTAATTACCTTTTAATTTTTAACCATAAGAAAGACTGTTGGAACACAAAGATACACTAGAATTTATGAAGAACAAAATATAAATGAGAGAAAGAGAGAACTAAGGAAAGAATTCCTTGTAAGATTGCTTGATATGAAACTAATGGTTACATATGCCTTTTATAGGCTTACAAATCCTAAACACACAATAAACTAATACACACACATTACATGAGTTTCATTTTTGTCAAAAATGGCAACTCACCTACTAAAACTTGCCAAACCTTATTTGACTAGAAAGAAGCATCCATGGCAACCACATGAATAACACATGGGTTGCTTGGGCTTTATTTGACCAATTTACCTAACTTTCAAAACCTAACTTTCAACAGCCTCCCTTAAATTGGTCTTTAATAACCCCCAACATATTCTTCAATTTTTCAAACACTTCAGATTTTAACGGTTTAGTCAAAATATCTGCCGCTTGATCTTCTGACCTGCAAAAATCTAGTTCGATTTCTCCATCTTTGACCAAATCTCGAATGTAATGATATTTGATCCCAATATGCTTGCTTCGACCATGAAACACTGGATTTTTAGCAAGTGCGATTGGTGACTTATTATCGCATATGATTTTGGTTGGACCTCCATGTTCGTAGTGTAACTCATCCAGCATGCGGCGTAACCATACAGCTTGACATGCTACCGATGTAGCTGCCATGTATTCCACTTCCGCTATTGACAATGCAACAACTTGTTGCTTCTTCGAGGACCAAGAGAACATTCCTTCTCCCAGATAGAAAACATACCCGGAAGTGCTTTTCCGAGTCTCCACATCACCTGCCCAATCACTGTTTGTATAGCCTACTAGACTGAAATCGTCAGAATAGGTATAAAAAATTCCATGATCCCGAGTACCACTCACGTACCGTAAGATCCGTTTTGCTGCTTGTAGATGTGATTGTCGAGGTGTTTCCATGAACCGACTGATAAGCCCCACACCATAAACAATATCTGGTATAGTGGAAGTCAAATAACGTAGACTACCAACTATACTTTTGAAATATGTTGGGTTTACCAGTTCATCACTTCCTTCTTTCCTCATCTCCAGACGTTCTGCCACTGGAGTCCGAATTGGCGTCCCTGAATCCATATGAAACTTCTTGAGAATATCATTTGCATATTTATTTTGTGAAATAAATATGTCATCTTCAGTTTGATGCACTTCGATGCCTAAGAAATATGACATCAATCCCATATCCGTCATTTCGAACTGGCGAGTCATCGCCTCCCTGAATTCAGTAAACATCGTCTCGCAATTTCCTGTAAATATCAAATCATCAACATAAATGCATACAATCATTATATCACTATTAGTCTTTGATTTGATATAAAAGGTGTACTCATGAGGACATTTTTGGAATCCATCTTCCAGCATGTATGTGTCGATCTGTGTGTACCAAGCACGTGGTGCCTGCTTCAGTCCCTACAACGCCTTCTTCAACTTATACACTAATTTTTCATGACCTCTTTTAAGAAAACCAGGTGGTTGGTCAACATATACCTCCTCCTCAAGAACGCCATTGAGAAAGGTGGACTTGACATCCATCTGATGAATCTTCCACCTGTTTTGAGCTGCAAGTGCTATAGTCATTCGGATCGTATCCATCCTTGCCACTGGTGCAAATACATCGTAGTAATCAATTCCTAGCTTCTGCTTATAGCCTTTAACTACCAATTTCGCCTTTAATCTGTCCACATGACCATTTGGTTTATATTTTGTCTTGTACACCCACTTGACATCAATTGACTTCTTTCCGACAGGTAAAGAAGTTAGCTCCCAAGTATCATTTTTCTCAATTGCATGAATCTCCTCGTTCATTGCATGGATCCACCGCTCATCATTCTCTGTTTCCTTATATGAAATTGGATCACAATCTGCAAATAAGCAAAAATTTACTAGAGTTTCATCAGTAAAATCATCATCATTATCATTTGTGACCACATAATATTCGAGACGTGCAGGCATCACATGCGTTCGCTTTGGATGACTTGCAGGTGCCGGTGAACTATCCGGTGAAGAACAATCACTTGTTTCTTCCGTTTCATTTTCAATGATGACATGTTATTCCGTATGTGGTGTTTGATTACATGCCCAAGTATCATCCTCGATGAATTGGATATCTCGGCTTACAATAACATCTTTTGTGAGAGGATTATAAAGCTTATAACCTTTAGTTACCTCACTGTAGCCGATGAAGATACATTTTTGGCTTTTGTCATCAAGTTTCTTTCTCCGTTGTTCTGGTACATGAGTGTATGCGACGCACCCAAATACTCGTAGGAGTGAAACATCCGGTTTGCTACCGCTCCATGCTTCATGTGGAGTTTTCCCCAAAACACTCTTCGTTGGACACATGTTCAATAGATATATAGCACATGCAACAGCTTCTGCCCAAAAAGACTTTGGCAAACTTTTGGCTTTCAACATGCTTCTAACCATTTCAAAAATGGTTCTGTTTTTTCTTTCAGCTATACCGTTCTGCTGAGGTGTATAACTGGCGGTTAATTGGCGTTTTATCCCTTGAGATTTGCAATAATTGTTGAATTCGTTAGAGGTGAATTCTCCTCCTCTGTCCGATCTCAATGTCTTGAGATTAAAGCCACTTTGTTTTTCAAAAAAAGCTTTAAACTCTTTAAATTTTCCAAACGCCTCTGATTTTTGTTCTAGAAAATACACCCAACTTTTTCTAGAAAAATTATCTACAAAAAGTAGAACATACCTCTTGTGCCCGAGAGATTCTACCTCAACTGGTCCACATATCTCAGTATGAACCAACTCCAACGATTGTTTGGCTCTACATGTTTTTCCAACTGGAAAATATTCTCGGTGGTGTTTTCCGAGAAGGCATCCTTCGCACAGGTGATCAGGAGCATCGAAAGTTTAGATGACCGAACCGAAGGTGCCATAGCCAATTGATATCTTTCGACCTCGCCATCAGATTCACCTCGATTTTTGTATAAAGATCCAATGGGAACATTTTATTCTTTGTCATTTGCACATTTGCCACTTGTTTCCCGCTTTTGCTATGAACGGTACACACACCATCCAAAATATGAATCTCATGCTCTTTTTCTGAAAGTTGTCCCATACTCAACAAATTCCAGAACATTGTCGGCACAAAAAAAACATCAGCAATAGTGACATCGGTGCCATCTTTCGATATAATTTTTACGTCACCTTTGCCCATTACAGGAACTTTGGATCGATTTCCAAAATTCACTTCACCGCGAAACGATTCGTCCAAGTGTGAGAATAGCTCCTTCTTCCCACACATGTGGTTGCTACATCCGGTATCCAAATACCATATATTTGTGCATACGCCATCTAGCCCAACATCGTTGCATGCTAGAGCTATGTTTTCTTCTGTGTCAGCAAGATTTGCATACTCACTCTTTTCGTCCGGCATATGGGTTCGACATTCATTTTTGTAATGTCCGAACCATTGACATTGATGGCATTTGATGTTGGTTTTGTCACGTGTTTCGGTATTACCACTGCAACCTCCAAAGTCATTTCTTCCTCTGCCACGACTACGTCCGCGACCTCGACCTCGCCGTCCTTGACTGCCCCCTTGATTTGTCGAAACAAATCTGCTCTGCAACACCTACTCCGTGCTAGAGTTGTTGGCCTTCTGGTTCATCCTTTGCTCGTGGGAGCCTAATGAACCCATCAACCGTTCAATGGACATGGTTGATATGTCTTGCCCTTCTTCGATCGCCGCCACTACATAATCAAATTTTTTGGTCAAAGATCTTAAAACATTTTCCATGATCTTTTGATCATCAATCATTTCTCCATTAACCTTCAATTGATTAACGATGGATTGCACCCGATCGATGTACGCCAAGGTTGATTTCGAATCCCCCATGGTTAGAGATTCAAAATCACCTCTTAACGTTTGTAGTCGCATTCGTCTGACCCGATCATCGCCTCTATAGGATTTTTGCAAAATATCCCACACCTTGTGTGCCGTTTCTGCCGCCGCTATTTTTTCAAATACCAACTCGTCTACGGCTTGAAAAATGGCATATAATGCATTTTGATCCTTTTTTCGGATCTCGATCAATGCATCTATCTCCTCTTTCTTCAACGCCTCAAATATTTTTGAGTCCGCTACTTCGATGTAGCCGGTCTCCACCAAATTCCATAAATCTTGGGACCGAAAAATACTTTCAATTAGATAGACCAACTGTTGTAATATTTTCCGGTGAGCTTTGGAAGTTGTAAATGAATCGAATTGTTTGCAGACATGATTCAATTTAAAACTTCGGGATCGTTGGCTCTGATACCACTTGTTGGAACACAAAGATACACTAGAATTTATGAAGAATAAAATATAAAGGGTTATTCCCACCGACACCCCCTCAAAGATACCATAATCCCACACGGACCCCCTCGATATTGAGTATTCCCAAACGGACCCCCTCTGACAGACGGCCGTTAGTTTTATTGACGTTTTATTGTGAAATTACTAATTTGCCCTTCGATATATATTTTAAAAAAGGGTAAATTGCAGTAGCACCCCCTAAGGTTTCACTTATTACATTAGGGTAATATATAAAGTATGAAATTACCCATATGCCCAAAATATATATATATATATTCGTAATATATATATATATATATTTTTTCGTAATATATATATATATATATATATTACGAAAAAATATATATATATATATATTACGAAAAAATATATAAATTATAAAATTCAAAAATAATATATAAAATTTGAAAGAAATATTTAAAATTCAAAAAAATTATATAAAATCTGAAAATGCAAAAAAAATATAAATTTTGAAAAATTATATTAAAATCTGAAAATATATAAAAATTTAGAAAAAAAATATATAAAAAGGAGAAAAATATATGGATTCAAAAAAATATTTAAATTTCAATAAACATACCTAAATTATAAAGTTCGAAAATAATATATAAAATTTGAAAGAAATATTTAAAATTCAAAAAAAATTGTATTAAATTTTCAAAATGTATATAAAATTCGAAAAAAATTATTTTAAAATTTGAAAAATATTATAAATTCGAAAATAAATATAATATTAAAAATATATACAAATTTCGAAATTATTTTTTTTTCAAAAAAACATATTAAATTTCGAAAATAAATATAAAAATCGCAAAAAACATAAAAATTAAAAAATATATATTAAATTTTGAAAATAATTATAAAATTCAAAAAAAACATAAAAATTTGAAAATTTGAAAATAAATATAAATTTCAAAATATATATATTAAATTTCAAAAAAAATATTAAATTCGAAAATAAATATAAAATTAAAAAAACATTTAATTTTTTTTAATTCTCTCTTTCTCTCTCTCTCTCTCTCTCTCTCACACACACACACACACACACACCTCCCTGCACTAGACGCACACATATATATACATATATACACACACATATATATATATAGATCTATACATATATATATATATACACACATATATATACGGGTATATAACTATATATATAGCAGCTATATATATATATATACACGGGTATATATAGCAGCATATATATATAACATGTATGCAATATATACAATCCCCATCTTCAATCTCTCTCCCAATTTTCCACTTCCAATCTCTCTATGTATATAAATTAGGGTTAGGGTTTTGAGATGTCCAAATTGAAGAAGAAGAAGGATATGGAGGTCATTTTATATCATTTTGAGGGCAAAATAGATAATTCACAGGGTGGTTAACGGCACAGTTTAACGGCGTGAAGACGGAGGGGGTCTTTGTGGGATTATGATATCTTTGAGGGGGTGTCAGTGGTATTTACCCAAATATAAATGAGGGAAAGAGATAACTTAGGAAAGAATTCCTTGTAAGATTGCTTGATATGAAACTAATGGTTGCATATGTCTTTTATAGGCTTACAAATTCTAAACACACAATAAACTAATACACACACATTACATGAGTTTCATTTTTGTCAAAAATGACAACTCATCTACTAAAACTTGTCAAACCTTATTTGATTAGAAAGAAGCATTCATGGCAATCACATGAATAACATATGGGTTGCTTGAATTTTATTTGACCAATTTACTTAACTTTCAAAACCTAACTTTCAACAAAGACACCCTGATGTACGATCACGCACTTTCATAATACCCAATCAACGATTATCCCTTTTAGGGCATATTCATCATTTTTTTAAATCATTTTTCCTACCCACGTCTGATTCCCGAACAAAATCCGTCTACTATACAAGCCCTCTCCAATTACTATCCAATGGCCAATATTGAGCCACGCGTCCTGTAGGTTTTAAAGTCAACAAAGATGAATTTTTTACTGAGCACTGTTCAACCTTTTACCACATGTCTCCTTTATAATCTATATATACATATATATATATATATATATTGTATCTCAATATATACAATCATTTTTCCTCACCGCTCTCCGAAACGAATCCGAAAATTTGCAATTAGTGAATTTAATTTCTGGTTATTTTTTTCCCCAAAGGAAACCTCCCTAAACCCAAAATATTTTCCTTCTTTCGCCTCTCTGTACAGACTCTCTCTCTCTCTACAAACCCTAAATCCACTCTCGCCTTTCTCTACAAACCTAGTTCGCGTCGCTGGTAGAGCAGAGGACTGAAAATCCTCATGTCACCGACTTCAAATCTGGTTCCTCTCGCCTCTCTCTACAAACTCTCTATCTCTCTCTCAACAAAATCCCCAAAATCCTCATGTCGCCCGATCTAGGGTTTCGAAAGAGAGGCGACGGCTAGGGTTTCCAATTGAACCGCGTGGGTTTCAGCTGAGAAGCGATCCTTGTCGATTTGGTCAGGTTTGTTTCTCTTCCACTCTCTCTCTCTCCTCTGTGACTACCGCAAATGGAGAGCTCCAAATCTCGGTCGTTCTTTGAAGACATCATATCAAGAGAGGTAAATGGGTTCAGAGGTGTTCTCTCTCTATACATATATATATATATACATTCATATGTATTCTTATACGGAACACATCAATTAGCTTTATACATATGTATATTCAAAATTTTTGTTTTTCCGTTCGGAAACGACCATGCATCGACAACGACTCGTCGGAATACAGTCAAATTGGAGGTGTGGCTGTTGAGCACAGAGGCGACCAAACTCCTCCAATGGCCCTCTCTTTCTGCAATGTGAGTTTACGTGTAAATTAGGTATAAACGACGATTACATACAACCATTATCAATGTTTTGATTCCTCAAATGCAATTTTGCAGACAAGTAAAAATTCCCATATTATTGTTGTGACTGATGAATTTGGGTATATTAGTTTGTACAATACTCGTTTGAACTTCCCATCTTCTGCGAGTAACCAAGAAAATACAGGTAATTTGATTTGGGTTTTGTATATTGACCGATGATTATTGATAATAATCACCCAACAAATTTTTAATTACCTATATTCTGGATGTAATTTGCAGAAAAAGCTAGACTTTGTGAATGGATTGCCCATGAGAATGCCATATTTGATGTGTGTTGGATCAAGGTACTTCAAGACACCGGTTATACATTTTTAGCGTGCCATGTTTATCATGATTAATTTATGAAATTAGTAGTTTTCAGTTTTAGCACTCAACTGTTCAGTACATAACAAATCACCTCTGCAGCTTTTATGTATCTGAAATACCTGATTTTTGTATTGTCCATTGATGTTTTAGGAGCCAACAAAAGTTCTATTAGTGACACTATATATTAATGTAGTAACAATGTACAATATATTAATATCCACTGTATATTAATGTAGTACCAATGTAAAATAAAATAAGCTGAATCCACGAAATTTGGGGATAAAACAGTCCTGTTTTTCATACAAGAGGGTTGGAAATATAAAACCCCAAACCTCTCTATCGAGAATAACATGGTATTCTCTCTGAGCTTTAATGTATTGTTCTGGGTTTTATCTCTAAGGTTTGTTGAAGTTCCATCATACTAGCTGCTTTATTTTCAAAGTTATTGCGAATTTTTATCTATTGGAGCTCCGTCATACTGGTCCAGGGTATGCCCCTGCATCATTGTGTAGTTTTTTTCTTTCTTTTATGTACTTTTAGTTACCCAAAACAAAGGCCGAAGGAGAGGTCAAGGAAGTATCTAACTGTTGAAGGGCTACAAGTGCAAATGACAATAGTACTCTTGTAGTGTTAGTACCCAACATCTTTAAATAATGATACAAGGGAAAGTTTAATAAGAAATATGGTGAATAGCAAGACATATGAACACTTTCCTTGTGTCCATGGCAAAGCTATGCTCTGTCTGTCATTTTTATGCAAATAATATGACCTTGGGAAACTTTGATCTTTATTTGACTGTAGTATATCACAATGTCTCAATAGAACACACTGAATTTTGTAGCCTGGAGTTGGTTGGAATGGCATTTACTGAGCTAGTTAACAATAGATATTAGATGGAGAGGAAATGATAAACCTAGATATAAGAGAATATGCTTTTAATTTTTGCTCTTATTATCCTGTTTTTTTTTTTTCCGGCATTGCTTTTTATTCTGTGTTAATATTCATGACAACTTCGTAATTTATTATTATTTTTTTCCAGGAAGACACCAACATTCTAATAACTTTAGGTGATCAGAGTGTAAGTAATCATGCCTAAATGTACTTTATTTTTTAAATTCATTTTAGACTTGACGAAACCGATACTATATGTTAAAAATATGCCCACCCAATTCTAGTTATAAACACCATCCATGACCAATCTCATCAGTATGTTTCTTCCTGTGCATTTGACTCATAAAAATTCTTATTGCTTTCCTGAGTTATTTATATGACATAACATGACATCTAATTTGGACAATTACAAACCGTAAATGGATTGTGATTTTGCAGATTTGAACTTCAACTGTAAATGGAGATAAAGATATGATATGTTATTTGGGGGGAAAAAAGGGAGAACATGTGTAGCATAGGCTGAAAAATGTTCAAGCATCAACTTGTAGTTCATGAAAGGTTTATTCTTTGCTTGAATTGCTAATTTGTATTTGTAAATTTATCACCTAAAGTTTCTTGGTCATGAGCTTGAGGGTAAAGAGGTAATATTACTGTGAGAATAAAGACTCTTCTTCGTAGTGTGCTGATCTGCTCTGTATAGAATTATGATGAAATATTTCCGTAGAGGTAATATTATTGCTTTGTACTTGTTCAATTTTTGGTTTATATATGCTACTTAGACTACTAAGGAGCTGAATTTGTCTTATCTATTCGAATCCCTTATGTTTGTGTTATTTATAATATATATATATATATAGGGCAAACAATTCTGCTTTGCTCTTGGAAGTGGTTTTTAATTCTTCCAATTCTTTTTTTCATTTCAACTATATGGAAAAAAAAACCACCCTATCTTATTTATTGAATTGCTTGTTTCAGGATTTCAATAACTTTCAGGAAAATGGATGAGAGCAAGTTACCATATAATTATTTGTACGATCTGGAGCTCATGAATATAAAGTCGGGATTGTGTATTCCCATGATGAAGTTACAAGTACAACAAAACCATAATGAAGATGAAGAGATCATCCATGGTGGAATCGATTTCCTCTTCCGCTTCCTTCAACAGCTTGATTTGTACTCCTCCAAACAATCAAAGGGAAATAAAAACTATTGGAAGTAATAAATTGTACAGTGTTATATTTACCATCGTTATAAATTTCTAGTGATTGAAATTTAATTATTCTTTGTAATCAATTCTGTGTATATTATACTAAGATTAGAGATTTTCAGTCTTTTGTATCAATATGAGAATGAGTAATATTGAATCCTTTCTTTGATCCTTATTTGGAGTTGCACTTTATTTTGTATCAATCTGTAGAATATGTAGGGTATGAAAATAATCGTGTCATTTATTATCTCTCTTTGATATATTTATTGCTACTTAATTTTATATATAAAAAAATTACTATTAATCATTTTTAGGGGAATGTGTTGTATGAATTTTGTCAATTCTAACACTTAAGGCAAAATTTTAGTAAAATCTTTTAAAAAACAATTCAACTTTGCTAAACATGTTTTTCTGTTTCTGTTCTTAGAAATCCAGGGAACATAGATGTTGCCAAACATGTTTTTCTGTTTCTATTCTCAAATTTTCTGAAAAAACAAGGTTTGCCAAACGTGTTTTTTTGTTTTCTTTTCCTGAAAATTTTTCAGAAAAAATTCTCAACCAAACATGTTTTTGTTTCCGGATTACCCTTAAAACAAGAACAAGAAAGTTTTTTGTTATCGAGAGGAAAAAAACAAAAACGAGAACACTGGTTTCCAAACGCACCCTAACAAGCAAACAATAGTAAATTTTTTGCAAAAATAATTTTTTTGCAAAAAATTAATTTTTTGCAAAATAGTATATATTATGTTCCAAAATATGAATTTTTTTGCGAAAAATATATATTATGTTCCAAAATATTTGTTTTTCGTATAGAAAAATATTTTTTTTGGGAAAAAGTATATATTATGTTCCAAAATATGAAATTATTTTGAAAAATATTTTTTTTGCGAAAAATATATATTATGTTTCAAAATATGATTTTTTTTCCGAAAATTATTGTTCTATGTAATATATTTCGCATAAGTTTTCTATGTATCTGAATGCCACCCCAATATGGAATTAATTTCTATATTACGTATGCTTTAAGCGTGTCAAACTTTGTTGCTTAAATATTAACAAAGTTTTTGGTATGTACTGAATGAAGCAAAAAATATTTCAATTTTTTCGCTTAGGGGTTACAATTGGGGTCTGTAATATGCGATATGCATTTATGTAATAAAGATTACCATATACTGTAGTACAAGAAAACCCACGGATATGAACCATTTTTAAAATAATTGTTCAAAATTAGGTTTGCCTTAGTTCATTAAATTCATTACTTAGTCGCCTAAACCCCAATACTTAGTCGACTAAACACCTATTCATTTTGCTCCTTACCTTCATCCTCTCTTAGTCGAATAAACCAAGTTCTTTGGTCGACTAAATACCTACTGCATTTCGCAACTACCCTGCATCCTCTCTTAGTCGACTAAACCAAGTTCTTTGGTCGACTAAATACCCTGCATTTCGCATGTTTTGCGCAAAATATATATTATGTTCCAAAATATGTTTATTTTTTCCCGAAAAATATTTTTTTTGCGAAAAAGTATATATTATGTTCCAAAATATGAAATTTTTCCAAAAAGTATATATTATGTTCCAAAATATGAATTTTTTCCAAAAAATATATATTATCTTCCAAAATATGATTTTTTTTTTTCACGAAAAATAAATTTTTTACGAAAAACTATTTATTATGTTCCAAAATATGAATTTTTTCCGAAAAATATATATTATGTTCCAAAATATGATTTATTTTTCCAAAAAATTTTTTTTTGTGAAAAAGTATATATTATGTTCCAAAATATGAATTTTTTCCGAAAAATATATATTAAGTTCCAAAATATGATTTGTTGGCTTTGAAAATTATTTTCGACAAATAATACCAAAATAGATTAAGATGTAGTGGACTAAGTGCACCAAGTAGTCAACTAAACCATGCCCAATGTTAACTAGATTTTCATCACATAATTGAGTCGACTAAAGCCTATTAGTAGTCGACTAAGCACCACCATCTAGTCGACTAAGTCCCTCCATGTAGTCGACTAATTCCTCACTTCATTGAGTTGACTTAGCCTCTTAGTAGTCGACTAAGCACAACCATCTAGTCGACTAAGTCCCTCCATGTAGTCGACTAATACCCTTGATGTAGTTGACTAAACCAAGACAATGAATTGTGAATCAATTGTGAAGACCATCTAGTTGACTAAAGGACTCGATGTAGTCGACTAAATAATTGTGTTTTTCTGCTTTGGGGTTAGAATTGGGGTCAGTAATATGAAATATGCATTTCTGTAATAAAGATTACCATAAACTGTAGTACAAGAAAAGCAATGACTACTGTAATAAACGGTAACGGATTTTGTAGCACATGGACATGATTCTGTAGTATGAGTTAACAAATTTCAGAATGAACGATATATTCAAATTTTGTGGGGATGGTGAATGCAAGTCCCACTTCTACAAATGGGGTTTTCATTGATATAACTTTCGAATCATCTTCGTGGGTTATGAAACGTGGTACCCTTTGTACACCACTTGTTTTGAATACAAGTGGATTTTTAGTATAGTCATGTAACTTGTAATCAATTATGGCGAGATGGTCACCGTGTTTATGAATAGGACTGAAAGGTTCGGGAAACTTGATACATGCCCTAACCCCAAATGAAGCAAAACATATATTTTTTATGTTGTAATAACCTTTAAAAAATGAAAATTTTCTCAAATATCTATATGGAATGTTTGATTAATTTTTTTAAAGGTTTTTATTATATATTTTTTACATGATAATGTCATATTAAATTTGAAAAAAAATTGACAAAGCTCCACTTAATTTGTTAAGAAATTGTCACAATTTATTGCATTAGATTATTCAGCTAGTGATCTACAAAAAAACAGCTCTCAACATATACGTAGATATTGCACCAAAAAAATACTTAATGAGCATTAAACTAATTCATTACAAGAAAATAATATATATTTTAAATGTCTTTGCATCATTCACTATTACAAAAATTAATAAGAAAATAAATGCCCAAGTCCTTCTCATGCCCAAGTCAAAATCTTCAAGACAAAATAACAAAAGAAAAAATTACTTCACCCACAGCTGAGGAAAATAGTATAGATCCTATATGTTTATCCTGAATTTCTTCTTAGGACATCCACAATAGCATGGCAAACATCATCTGAAAATAGAATTTGGTAAACCCCAGGCTTGAGCCATGTCCAAATTTTGAGCAGACATCTTCATGTTCTATAAAGACAAAGCCCTTAACCTAACAGTGGTGAGGACCTCATTAAACCTTGAGCTTCAGTACTTACAACACTAGTGTATAGCCTCCTGTTTCTTTCCATCCATAAGATATACACAGTACTAGCAAAACACCACTTGCTGATGAGGGAAAACAGATTAACTTGCTTCAGGGAAGAAACCCAAGATAGGACTTCATGCCACGACAAGTGAGGACAGTGCAGCTTCCCAGAGCTATAAATCATAGACCAGACAAGCCAAAGATTTTCACTGAGCCACTTAAACAAAATGCAAAAAACAATGAGAAGAAGATAATCAGCCATGTGTATACTTTCTATCAATTCATTGCAAAAAGATTTTGGGATGCAACCTAATACTTCTACTCTAGCTGAATATATAAAATTACAAACTTCCAAACTGAAACTTTAGCTGCATTACCTCTTCAACTTTTATCTTTCCAACAACGACCTTCTCCTTTGTCTCGGATATTCCCTTCCTGAAGATCATGCCAGTAGCAGCAGCAGCAGAAATAAGACTTTCCTGCATGGCATGTCTGGTAGATGGCTGCTGAAGTAGCGACCATCGAATTTTGACTATCGACTATCGACCTGACTTTTCTGCTACATCACTAACATTACCTTTAGCAGATTGGCCAGCTTCTTTAAGCTTCTCCCCAGTATTGAAAACTCAATTTGACATATATAGCAAATAAAACCAATTGAGGTAAACAATAGGGCCAGTTTAATTAGTCACTCAAAAAAACAGTTCCTTTAACATTGAAAACAGTTGTCATTGAATTTCTAAACAATTTCTGATTTTCAGTTGTTTGATAACAATTTTCGAGTGACAAACCAAGCAGAGCCTAAACATTGTGTACAATTAATCAGAGGTTACCTGGAGATGAAAATAAACCACTAGCCTTTTCTTTCCACTGAGGCAAGATGGTCGAATGCATTGAACCAACCACCCAAGACCAAGATCAACCCCCAAAGGAAGAAAATTAACATGTTCTGAAATGAAGACACAAAACCAAATTATGGAAGAACAGTAACACTGCTTTTTGTGTATTAAAAAATACACTATAAAAAGATAAATGGCTATACAATAACTACAAAATTCAATCAAAACAAAAACCTACACTGACTAAAATTAAGTTAATACATCTAATTGACTAGATTCATTAGGGTTTATCAGTTCAAATAAATTAAAATCAATCAAGAGTTAATTTTCAAATTTCAAAATCAATCAAGACTGAGTTGTTTTGTTTCATCTATATTATTTTTCCACCGGATTAGTTACATCCATTTCACTATATTCAACAGGGTTTATCAGTTCATTCAAGGTAAAATCAATCAAGAGTTACTTTCCCAGGAAAAAAAAATTAATCAAGACTCAATTGTTTTGTTTATTCTCTATTATTTTACCAACTTAATAGAATTAAACTAATACATCCATTTGACTATATTCATCCGAATTGAATTATGTTTGTTCTCAACAAATTAAACTCAACAACTAATTAAACAAACTAAAGAGAGCAATTTCTTAAGGGAAAACACTAACCCATCACATCACCATTGACATGTTCATTTGGCCAAATTAACTCATTTATCTGCAAAATCAAATAAAATTAAGAACACAAACACAATGGTGCTGAGTACATGAAGTGAAGAACTAGGTGAACTCAATTACCATTGTGGGTCATGAAGAAGTCACGAGAAGAGTTGGGAATGGAAATGGAGAGCTGTGTCGTCGACGATTTATCGTCTGAATTGAGCCATGAATCCTTGTTTCTCGGTGGCCATTCGTCGAGAAAATGGTGCATTACTTTCTGGGGTTCCTCAACTCTTTCAATCTTCAAGGACATTTCACACTTGACATCACAACCCAAGCCAGTCTTAAACCAAATCCAACGAATACTATATTCACCAAAACATGTTACATTACATGCATTCAGGATCCCTAAAGTAACAGAGAAAGAGCCTCCAAAAGGAATACCTGAGACACAATTGATCCTATTCCCACCATCATCAAAATTTCTGAAAATTGATTTTTGTTGAAACCAAAAGCTGACTTCAGATAATACTGCAGATATAAAAGAAAGTTAAATGACTTTGAGAATATGAATTATAGTTCAGTCATTTGTATAATATTGATATTATGAAATGCAGCCAAAGCAAATGATACCAATAATTTGAAAACTTTTGTGCAGCTTCTAAGGGGCAACGTACCAGTAAGACGCTGCTGATGCCCGACATTCCCAACTCGTAAAAGAAGGAAACAAGAGAAATGTCCTTGAGCGTTGGACTGAGAAGTAAAAGGAGCTCTTTAGTAGGCACACAAAATGTCCCGCTCTTATCACATTGAAATTTCCATAAGGAAAATAATAATTTGTTGTCGAAATGCTTCCACATATCAACAAAATTTCAATTTGGTCCCTTCTTTTTAGGACCAGGGCAAGTTTACAAACAAACATACCTGTTGATGACAATAATTGCTGCATGTCTTATTGACTCATATCGCTCCCGAACAACCTTGATTACCTTGTTCAAGGAAGATGCACTTTTGTCTTGTTTTGGAGTCGGATGAACTGTCTCGGGCAGGAACAGTTGAATGTAGACCGGACAAAAGATCAAGAGAGCTATCGAAACCTGAAATAGGAAGAGGTTCCGTTACTGATAGAAATGAGGATTGATATAGAGAGACTTGCAGCATGAGCAAATACTTACAGTTGTAGCATCAACATGCCTCAAAAATGTATTCTTCGGGAAGGAAACGCACTATGACATTTCCCAAGACATGTGAAGCAGAAAGGAGACCAGTAATCCAACCGAAAACTGCAGCCCTCTTACTGTCATCAATAACATCTGCCTGCAAGAGGAAGATAAAACTGATTCCCGGTAATTCCCAAATAGTATTATCTTTTTCTAATGAAAATGATTTGAACAAAATCTCTTACTGCATATGCCACGGAAATGCAGAAAATGCTCCCTTGACTTATAATATATGAGAAAGTTCGAATCATATATTCATACACAAAGCCCTTTGACTGGTTGATCGCAAGTAATGCTGTAACAAGAACATCAATAGATAAGCAGAGTAGCAATGACAATATCATGTATTTGCCATAAAACAAAATGACATTCACTTTAGCGAACCATCCAACAAAAACATTCACTGTAAAGGGATTTAACATTTGAATTAGAAATTTTTTTCTTTTTTTGGTTTTTACAATGATCTCACTAAGAGTTTAAGTCAAAATTGTAGTACATACTGAAAGGGACTATAGTAGTCGATATTGTAATCATAAGCAGTGGTTTACGCTCATGCTCATCCGAAAGCTGGCCTAGGACTGGAAGCACAACCATCTTGAAAATCCCAACAACCGACAAGTGCAAAGACAAGCCTAAGCCTTGATAGAATACAGTTGATATCTAAACAGAAGGAGATTTAGAAGCTCACTTATATCACTACCTTAATCATATATCTATACAGGTCATTAACATGAACATTGTTTCTCGAATGATTCATTTAGTACCTCACTACATATAAATTAGTCTCATGAATTTCCTGAAAATAGCTCATTCCTGTTTGGACCTAAATTATCCCAACACTAATCTATATGTTGATCAAATACAACTGATATAGTGAAAACAGATTGAAAAGCTCAGGTTTTATCGCCCGTGTCAAAACAATTTCAACCCATCAAAATTTTATTCCTCAATGACATATTCCATGAGATGTGTGCTATAAAATATCATATCTCACAACTTCATTTTTTTCTCTTAAACAAAAATAATTTACTCTTTCTGTAAAGATAGGATGCTAAGGCAAGAATGGGATAATAGCTGAAGCACTAAAATCCAACTAAAAATAAAATAAAAAAATCAAGTAGAGTAACAGGTGTTTTAGTGATCATCTCACTAAGAAATGACATATCTATATATATGGAAAAAGAACATAACAGAGTTTGTCCACATATATGGACTAAATTATATATCCTTCATTGAATACTTTAATTTTGTATGGTCCACCAACTTGATTATAAAATTAATAGCTCATTAGTCTAATGCTATGCATCAAGCAAGTTTGAAAATGCAACCAAAAGCTTAAAAACAATAGACCACATCTATGACCTCATGATTAGGACTCATACACAAATCACATTACTTCAATTTTATTCACCAGAAATCATGAGTTTTTTTGGTAACTCATAAAGATAAGATATCATTAATTAGGCCTCATCCATCTACATGAATTCTCACCTGAGATAAGACTAATTGGTGACCTCAAATGAACACAACAAAAACAAAATCAAATGATACGTGATTAATCAATTAGAACTTATTGTCACACACTAGATGGTAATATATATATATATATATATATATACATACATACATACAGTAAGTACTCATCAACTAGAAGTTAATTAAAATATATATATTATTTTTTATCAGGCACCAAATTTGTCCAATCATACTCAAACTCCTTTCCTCCTAATTGAGGATTGGTAAATCTTGTACATATTCACAAACAATTAATTTCATTTTAATTTCAGAGAACTGAAAATTGGAAAAGTGTTCAACTTTATGAAAACTCAGTCAGAATAATAACAATGATCTTCCACTAATCATTTTTATCATCCTTAAAAAATAAAAATAAAAACCTGACAAGATGTTACCACTCAAATAATGTATCTGGCTAAATTGCTTCTTTTAATTTCATTTTTGATAATTTTGGTCACCCTAAACAATATATAACAGTTAAAAGCATTTTCTAAACCATGACAAGAGAGAAAAATTGCAAGATATATATATATATGTGTGTGTGTGTGTGTGTGTGTGTGTGTGTGTGTAGAGAGAGACAGAATGAAAGTCATATTAAATCAGCCTCTTGAACAAGAAATTTTAATTAATCTCGGAACCTCTTTGTACTTACTCTCGATAGAGTTTTAAATGATGTGTGATTTGCGAGTTATAGATAAAAAAAAAAAATAGCTTATAGAAATTAAAAGAGTAAAATAAATTTGGTACCGTTTGTTGAACACCATTGATGTAAATAGCTTGAGGACAGGTGGTGTGACCGGGACAGAGAGCTCGGGTGGTGACGTCCACCAGCACCGAAACGGTCATCTCTTCGGCGATCCAGTGAACGCATAGTGGCAACAACAGGTGTAACAGAGGTCCTAGCTCTCTCGCACTCGTCTTCAACCCCATCTTTCTTGCACTCTTTTTTTTTTTTATACATGTATGCATATATATAATTATATATACATGTATGTATGAAGAATGAAAAAGGAAGATGATTATTGGAAGGGGTAAATAGTGTTTGTTGCAACAACTGACCAACGAACAAAATTCGTTACTGTACAGAACAAACAAATCTCCGCCAATAATGGAATCCTTGGCATTCTCTGCAAGCCAGTCTTCAACCAAATCCAACGACAACTATATTCACCAAAACCCCAAAAACCCATCAACAAAAACACACCAAAATCATCAATTAACAACTAAAAATGAACAAATCAATCAAATTACAAATCTTCAACCCTAACCCTAATAGAACTATTTTCAGATTCAACGATAAATCAATGATTACAATCGACACAAACGAATCACATCAACTGACCGGTAAACCGTGTGCAGAAACCCCCTACCACGATCTTCAAAACTGGTGCTCTCTCTTGCTGCATCTTTCCCAACCCAAACAGAGGTTGCTCTTTCTCTCTCAAAAAACGTAATAATAAGGGAAACAAAGCTTAATGAGGTACCATAAACAATATTTTGGTTCTTTTGAAATGTTAATACATAAAATATGGGAAAGATTTTGGAGCGAATGTTGAAAATTTTGGGGGAACTTTCAAAAAATTTGGGGCTACATCTTGTTCGGTTTCATCTCCGACTGATTTTATATATAGATAGATATATACATTTAGGTATATTATATATTGTTGTAAATTTCCTAAACTGACCTTGTAGTAACTTTTCTGTTTTTTACCCAGTGGACCCCTCACCGTACGTCTCCAATGAGAGGGTGTCCGGAGACGATTTTTTCCCCTGATTCCCACATGCCACACCGTATTTCTTCTGTGACCTTGAATTTTCCTACATTATATATCCCTCGGAACCGATTGTCCGTTCTCTAGTCTCAGGGCTCCCGATTTCCCACATAGGGGATATGACCCTTGGATATGGCCCTTATGACATTATTTTCATCTGACCGTAGGATCGCTCACATGACTTCACTGATGAACTCCTAACGTCCTAAAACCTAAAAAAATATATAGGACCCAATCATTTTTTACTTCAGGACCTTTCCCGGGCTTGAGAGTATAAAAAATTAGGATTAGACAAATATAATTTTTTTTATATATAAAAAATAGATATCGCAGTGTTGATAGGGCAGTGACAATTACAAAATCCAGCAAGATAGATATGCCAAAAGCATGTTAGAGATAGACACATGAAAGAGGGCCTTCATACTTTTACGGGTAGTATATAAAATCGATCGATAGTCATGGACAAAAATAAAAAGAAATTAATGTTATTTAATTTAATTAAACCCCAAATTTGATGACATTAAACAAGTAGAACCTATTCTCTCTATCTAGTACTACCGAAAGTGAAAAAACAAAGCATCTATCTCGTAAAAGCAAAATTCTTTCGTAATGAGTCTAATGACTAATGACTAATGAGAAGGATACTACTTGGATCAAGTGCCATAAGACCAAGTTGTCATTTTTTATGTGGTCTAATATAGGTTAAAATTATTTTAAAAATAAAGTTGAATATAAAATTTGTAAATACATAAATCAATATCAATTTTTTTTAAAAATAATTTTATCACGTATTTAACTTGAGAGTACATACAACGGAAACGACAAGTTTGATCTTCATAGGACAAAACGTAAGTATTACCCAATGAAAAAGGACAATAATTTTTTTTTTTTACCTGGCAAAAAAAGAGTCAATACAATATTCAAACAACAATACAATCTTTCAAAACCAAACACATGATATCCCTGGGATAGGATGCAATATTGCATCTGACTCTAGGGAATTGCACGAAATATGAGTTTAGTCACAAATACAAGGTTAGTAATGAGAAAGAAAAATAAAAGAAGGGTGATAACTGATAAGTCACATATATATATATATATATATATATATATATATATGACATGCATTGGTTATATATATATGACATGCATTGGTTCGTCGAATGGAACCACCAACCTGCTGAACCATCTTAAATTCTGCATTAACTAGAGCTTAGCGTTTGTAGGACTCAAGAGTTGACTAGCCCAACGGTAGGATTAATGGTGGGTCACCACCCAAAACCTATTTGATAAAACCTGTCACACAGGCATGTATACTCAATAAAGAACCGTATGCAAAGGCCACTTTCTAATCTAATTCAAAAAGTTGGTGCTTGACAAACGCAACCCTCAATGGCCCACTCTCTGCCAATCCAGATTCGCAACTATGAATTAAGATAAGACATCCCATCTCCATCCCATACACTCCTAAGAACAAAAAAAATATATATATAGAATAAATCTTGATTTTGAGCACTCAAATAAAGTTGAAAAGATACAATCCATACAACCGTTGCCAAAACTTTCCAGGGTAAAAAGTTGGGTAAATTACACAAACCACCCCTCAACTTTGACCTAATAACAGACACTACCCCTAACGTTTCATTAATATCAGTTACCCCCTGAACTGAATCGAAACAGTGATTCAGTTGTTAGAAGTAGGGAAATGACTGATATACCCTCATATATGTGGAAATATTTCAAGACTTTTCTAGAGCCACGTGAATTTACACAATTACCCTCAAATTATAAAACAAAAATAATGTATAAAAATATATATTTATAATTCGAAAAAAAAAACTTTTTATATACTTTTTATAAAAATATATAATTTCGGAAAAAAATATAAAAATATTTTTTACATTTTTATATATTCGGAAAAAAATATTCGGAATATTTCCGAATATTTTTTTTTCCAAATATATAATTTCGGAAAAAAATATTCGGAAAATATATATAAATTCGAAAAAATATATAAAATTATAAAAAGTATATAAAATTCGGAAAAATATATAAATTCAAAAAATACTTTTATATTTTTATAATTTTATATTTTTTTCCGGAATTTATATATTATTTTCCGAAATTATATATTTTTATAAAAAGTATATAAAAAATATTTTTTCCGAATTATAAATATATAATTTTATACATTATTTTTGTTTTATCAAATTAACAAATTAAGTAGGGGTATTCTAGTAATTATCATTACAAAGGTAATGGTTAAAATGTAAATGTATGGGTAGTAAGGGTAAAATAGGGTTTTCAGTTCCAAAATATTCAACTTTGACCAATATTTGAAATTTCTGGCGTTGACTTCTACCGGAGGAGGGGAAATGTTACAACGGAGCAAAAGTTAAGGGTGGTAACTGATATTAATGAAGCGTTAGGGGTAGTGCTTGTTATTAGGTCAAAGTTGAGGGATGGTTTGTGTAATTTACCCTAAAAAGTATGTATATGTGTGTGTAAATATACATAGATATATATATTTATTTATGTTATCATTTGTGCCCCACCCATGATGAACATGAATTTACTTTTGAATTACAACATTTCAGCCAAAACAAAATATTTCAGGCAAATCAAAATATAAGTAGTAATTTCTCATTATGTACTAAATACTATACAACAAACTTATATGGGAACCTCCAATATGATAGATTAAGTTAATAAAATAATTTTTAAAAACAATGTCTAGGGATAATGATTCTCTCTTCACTTGAAATTAAAAATTTTAAAATGGGTTAATTTCAGTAAACCCCCTATACTATCCAATTTAATCAACTAACCTCTACTGTGTCCATTTTGCCTCCTATACTATTCAATTTCATCAATATGCCCCCTCACCTGTCAAAATGCCTAAACTACCCTCAATAGTATAAGGGGGTTTAGTGAAATTAATAGTATAAAGGGTTTAGTGAATTATTTCGGAAAAAATAATATATACTTTTTGCAAAAAAAAAAAAAAAAATCGAAAAAATCATATTTTGTTCCAAAATATGAATTTTTTTTTCGAAAAATAATTTTTTTGCAAAACATATATATTATGTTCCAAAATATGATTTTTTTCTAAAAAATAATTTTTTGCGAAAAATATATATTATGTTCCAAAATATGATTTTTTTTCAGAAAAATATTTTTTTCTGAAAAATACTTTTTTGCAAAAAAGTATATATTATGTTCCAAAATATGATTTTTTCTGAAATTTTTTTTTTTGCGAAAAATATTTATTATGTTCCAAAATATGAATCTTTTTTCAAAAAATATATACTATTATGTTCCAAAATATGATTTTTTGCATAATAGTAAATATTTTTTGCAAAAACATTATTTTTCGGAATAGATCATATTTTGAAACATAATAGTATATATTTTTTGCAAAAAAATTATTTTTCAAAAAAAAAATTCATATTTTGGAACATAATATACACTTTTTCGCAAAAAAAATATTTTTCGGAAAAAAATCATATTTTGGAACATAATATATATTTTTCGCAAAAAATTATTTTTCAGAAAAAAATCATATTTTGGAACATAATATATATTTTTTGCAAAAAAAATATTTTTCGAAAAAAAAATTCATATTTTGGAATATAATATATACTTTTTCGCAAAAAATATATTTTTCGAAAAAAAAAAATTCATATTTTAGAACATAATATATACTTTTTTGCAAAAAAAAATATTTTTCGAAAAAAAAATTCATATTTTGGAACAAAATATGATTTTTTTTCGAATTTTTTTTTTTGCAAAAGGTATATATTATTTTTTCCGAAATAATTCACTAAACCCCCTTATACTATTAATTTCACTAAACCCCCTTATTCTATTGATGGTAGTTTAGGCATTTTGAGAGGTGAAGGGACATA
Source organism: Cornus suecica (assembly GCA_963922005.1). Lineage (NCBI taxonomy): Eukaryota > Viridiplantae > Streptophyta > Magnoliopsida > Cornales > Cornaceae > Cornus > Cornus suecica. Next base: position 31,512,951 of record OY998247.1, on the reverse strand, counting down.
TTGATGAAATTGAATAGTATATGGGGCAAAATGAATACAATAAAGATTAGTTGATTAAATTGGATAGTACATAGGGTTTACTGAAATTAACCCTTTAAAAATTTATTATTTGGTGTATGCAGTACAAAAGGACTTCTCATGTTTGATGATTGCGAGACTGTATGTGCAGAATTTTTTTCTTTATGTTATAGAAACTTTCTTTATATAATAGTTATCCTATTTGCAATGATTCTTTTACATACTTATATAAGATGAGGTTGATTTTTTAGCTTATCATTCTTGGAGCATACCCTAGTAGTCCCGTTTTGTTCTATTACAATTGTTATTGGCTAATGACGAGAATGCCCTTGTAATTTGCTTAACGAGCAAGCTACACTGTATATTCGAAAGGTGTGCAGTTCGCTTCAATAATCCTCTGTTGGAGCCTTTGGTCGCGTAATATGTGTGAAATTGTAGAGCTGAGGGTTGCCCTTAGCTTGGGCGTTTTTGGTATGACGGTTGTTCGACGCTTTGGGATCTCTTCAGTCGTTGATTTCACTTAGGCTCTTATACTGCTTGGATTCTCCTTCTGACCTAAAGGCGTTCCTCGGACGAGTGTCTTTTCGGTCACGTGGGTGGTGCTTATGATGGGCTATTCTTAGAACGGGCAGGATTCGAACTGGGCTTAAAAGGCCTGATACTTTTGCCTCACACATAAATGTTATAGGTTCACCTAACATATTTTGATATGCCTAGCTTTTAAGTACATGTTTAGCTCTATTCGATTTTCCTTTCAAACTATTAAAATCATGTCTCAATAGTTGTATAAGTATATATATATACACACAGAAATAATCTATTGTTTATGGTGATGCAGATATGCATACTCACTTATCACATTGATAATTGGATGTGATTGATATAAATAAAAAATATTTAAAATTTTAAAATAACATAAAATGATTATAATAATAGTTAAATTTTGGGAAAATTATACAAACTACCCCTGAACTATGACTTAATTGCAGAGAGTACCCCTAACGCTTGAATAATATCAGTTACTACCCCTTAGAACAGCCCCAGTCAGATTTGTGTGTGAATTTACTTAAAAGCCCTTGTTTTATATTATATTTTAGGGTTAATTTCAAGAAACCCCCTATACTATCCAGTTTTATCAACTAACCCCCACGGTATCCACTTTGCCCCAAAAATTATAAATTCAAAAATATATATATATTTTTCGGAGGGAGAATATTATTTTCCAAAATATGAATTATTTCAGAAAAAATAATATATATTTTTTGAAAAAAAATTATTTTCAGAAAAAAATCATATTTTGGAATATAGCATATATTTTTCGCAAAAAAAAAATATTTTTTAGAAAAGATCATATTTTGGAACATAATAGTATATATTTTTCGCAAAAAAAATATTTTTCGGAAAAGATCATATTTTGGAACATAATATATATTTTTCGCAAAAAAGTATTTTTCGCAAAAAAATTCATATTTTGGAACATAATAAGTACTTCTTTGCAAAAAAAAAAATCATATTTTGGAATATAATATATATTTTTCGCAAAAAAAATCATATATTGGAACATAATATATATTTTTTGGAAAAAAAATCATATTTTGGAACATAATATATACTTTTTCGCAAAAAAATTATTTTTCGAAATTTTTTTTTCATATTTTGGAACATAATAAGTACTTTTTTGCAAAAAAATCATATTTTGGAACATAATATATATTTTTCGGAAAAAATTCATATTTTGGAACATAATATATACTTTTTCGCAAAAAAATTATTTTTCGAAAAAAAAATTAATATTTTGGAATATTATATATAAATTCAAAAAAAATAGGGTATTTAAGTAATTTTGTATGCAAAATTGGAACATGCAATGATATGAGGGCAAAAATGTAAGTTCACTACAAAACAGTCTTTATTGACCAATACACAAAGTTTCCGGCGTTGACTTTGAACAGAATGAACTAAGTGTTACAATGAAGGTGATTTTAAGAATAATTTATGATATTATTGAAACATAAAAATACAGCGTGCAATTAGATCATAATTTAAGAATAATTTGTGTAATTTTCCCTTAAATTTTCTTACTCACCTGTCACCAGTGAGCAAAATATCATTCATGTAAATAGATGTGTAACAATTTTCGTGGCATAACATTAGTATGACTCATTCATGTATTATTTATTCTTCTTTTTGCAACAATTGTGCAGGTACACCCATATATCATATGATTCCTATCCCACTGTCCACTCCTTTACCTCCCATTTATACATAGCACCAAAACAGAACAAAAACACACCCCACCCACACCCACACCCACCAACCCATCCATGGAAGACCTTCTCTCCCAATTCACCATCCTCTCTAACCAGTCCCTCCAAGACAAGTCCTTCGACCCCTCCTCCATCGAAGACCTCATGAAGCTCTTCGAAGTCGAGGCCTACAAGCAATGGGCAGCCGCAGAGCTCGAACACCACCAAGAAGCCGAGGAAGCAGAGCACTCCATGAGAGAGGCAGAGGACTATCTTGACTCCGCCATGGAGAGTGCCATGGAAGAGTTCCGTCGTTTCGATGCCGAGCTCAACCGCGCCTCCACGGCTGAGCTAGACGAGCTTGTTGAGGTTGCAGAGCGCGCGAGGAAGATGGGGAAGTCGGCGGAAAATGCAGCCACCATTGCTTCCAACAGGTATGTTGAGGCTGCACTCAACTCTGCTGCTGCAACCATGAGATCAGCTTGGAAGGGGCTCTCTAGTAAGGGTAAAAAGGTCCATCCCTCCTAATTGAAAACTCATCCATTTCTTGTTGCTATGACTTGTGTAATTGAATATTTATAATTCTATGCAAGTACTAGATCTATGAAGTGATCTATTGGAATAATTTAGTTACAGGATGTTTGAAGAAAAAAATTATTTTAACATCTGGTATACAAGGAGATAAGTGTTTTTTTAAGATGGGTTTTTTTTCTTTTTATTTTATTAGATTTTCTCACATTGATGGGAAATTAGAAACAAGTTTTTCAATTTTGTCTAATTATTTGGGGATGGATTGGGGAAATATAATTTGTATGTCAATGGAAATTGAATTTTGACCATGATTCACTAATGAGCAAGAAGATTGAGATGGTGGGATGTATGGATTAGATTAAAAGTAGGAGGAATATCAAATCATTTAATTACTAGATCCAATAATTTATCTCTTGGAATAAATTGTTTTTTTAACCTTTCTTGGAATTATTCAATTAATTATCTTCAAGAGAAAATTTATTTTAATATGTGATTCTGGTAGTTTTAAATCAATGATAATTAATTTATGTTAATTAATTAATTTTAATGAGCAATAATTTATCTCTTGAAGATAATTAATTGAATAATTCCAAGAAAGGTTAAAAAAACAATTTATTCCAAGAGATAAATTATTGGATCTAGTAATTCAATGATTTGATATTCCTCCTACTTTTAATCTAATCCATACATCCCACCATCTCAATCTTCTTGCTCATTAGTGAATCATGGTCAAAATTCAATTTCCATTGACATACAAATTATTTTTCCCCAATCAATAGTAAAGACGAACTAATCCCTAAATTAATGTAAATACCCCCTCTTGAAATTTCAATTCTAGTACCTTTTACCCATAGTGTTTCACATGTTTAAAGAAATATAAAAGTGAAAAAAAAATCACTAAAATATGCAAATTTTACAACATCTTTTATTTAATGTTTTAGGTCTTTTCTAATTCCTGTTGATTTGTTTTTTTTTAATATTTACTTTTTCTTCCTGTAATTAAGAATCAACATCTAATTAATTCTCTCTTTTTGAATACTTTTTGCCTCTCTCTAATATTTAACCACAAAATAAATAACTAAAAACCTCAATCCAATTATCTAATCAAATATTTAATAAATATAGAGAACCTTGCTCTAGTTGTGTAATTCAAATAGGAGACAGATTTAGCTTAATTTTGAATGGAGCTTTTATTTGGGTTAGATAGAAACTTAGATAATTAAGCTCATATTTAAGCATAAAATATATGTAATTTTTTTTAAGCACCCGGTCTAGGCGACCATCTGGGCCGACCTTGATTTATATTGACAAAGAATCAAAGATAATTGTGATTTTAAGTTAAAACACTCTACAATAAAATTTTCTGATTTGTTTCCACTCAAAATAAAATGCCAAAAATAAAACGAGTCCCAAACAAGCCCTTATATTTTACATCAATCAATGTCGTATGTTCTCTACGCCATTTTAGCTTAAGTAGTGCCACTCTTCTTTATTTCATCAACAACTTAATGCGTAGAAACTACACTGATTATAACTAGATATGTTAATTGATCGAATTTTGATCTGAATCCGATCTGATTAGCCGAATATAGATTGAAATTTAAATCCGATAACCCGTTTAGGATCCGAATATAATAATCCGATTTTTAACAAATTGAATTTGAATTTATGCTAATCCAATATGATAATAATCCAATCCGAAATTATATAATATATATATCAATATAGATTTGATATTTTAATGTGTATATATTTAGTACTATACCTATTTATAAATGTTAATTGTTAATTATTTATTAATAATGATTGATCATCTATATTATATTATTAAAAGTGTGAATATTTTTTGTGTTTCAGTATTTATTCATTAAATTTATATACTATTTATTAATATATAAATGTTGAGTAGCAAGTGCAGTATACAAGTCCCAATTTATTTTTTCGTTTTTTAGATTTTTATATTTGCCATGAACATGTGTTATAAATATTAATTGGTAATTTGATGTTTACTGATTCTAGAAAAATAAGAAAAAATATAAATTTATTTATTGATTTTTGTATTTTTTTATTAATAATCGGATCGGATTATTGGATCAGATATCCGATAATAAAGAAATTCGGATATGAATTAACTAAGTAAAAATCCGTCTAATTATCGGATTTAGATTGGATTGGGGGTGTTTGTCATCCCTATCAATAGACATGTTAATATTCCAATTATGATCCGAATTCGATTAGTCAAATATGAATTAGCAAAAACATCCGATAATCCGATTATAATCTGAATCCAATCCGTTGAGAGGTTTAATTATAACTAATAACATTACTTAGTTACGTCTTTAATTTAGTAACTAAATAACTTTAGATTACAGAAGTTTCTTCCAATTACATGTTACAGTAGTTTATTTGTGTTTATTGAAAGGGGATAATTAATTAGCGGATGCAACTTGAGAACCAAAATGAATGGACAATAACAAAAAAAAAAAATTAATGGTAAGAAACTTACAAACCACACACTCACCATGTCTTCTAGGAGGCTCGAACCCCTTACCTCCTAATTGGGGAGGTAAGGTTATACCATTACACCAAAAGTGCACTAGTATATAATAAAGGGTTGTATGTAGGGGTGGACAAAAATTCGGCGAATCCGAAAAATCCAATATGTCCAATCCGATCCGGTTATTTTGGATCGGTTTCATTATGGATTGGATTAGACATAAATCCAAAAACCCCCAATCCGATATTTTACGGATCGGTTTTGGATTCCATTTTTGAAAATCCGGTCCAGTCCGGTACTGTTCACATATATTTTTTATTATTTTTTTAAGTAAATATAATTTTCATTATTTATATTAATAATATATTACATAATATATTATTTTAAAATTATATTACTTAAAATTGAGAATGTTGTCAATTTCACTCAATTAAAGTCAATTTCACTAATTTAAATTAGGAATTTTTATCAATTTCACTCAATTGAACTCAATTTAACTACTTCGAGTTGATGATTTACTCAATTGAACTTAATTTCATTCAATTTCACTACTTTGAGTTGAAGATTTTATCAATTTCACTCAATTGCAATGCAATTAAACTACTATAAATTGGGGGATTTACTCAATTTCATTACTTTTAATTGGGAGTTTTACCAATTGAACTCAATTAAACTATTTCGAATTGGGGATTTAATCAACTGAACTTAATTTCACTCAATTTCAATACTTTGAGTTGAGAATTTTATCAATTTCACTCATTGAACTCAATTAAACTACTTAGAATTGGGGAATTTACTCAATTAAAGTCAATTTCACTAATTTAAATTTGGAATTTTTATCAATTTCACCTAATTGAAGTCAATTTAACTACTTTGAGTTGGACATTTTATTAATTTTACTCAATTGCAATTCAATTAAATTACTTTAAATTGGGGAGTTTACTTAATTTCACTGAATTGAAATCAATTTCACTACTTTGAATTGAGGGTTTTATCAATTGAACTCAATTAAACTACATCGAATTGGGGATTTAATCAATTGAACTTAATTTCACTCAATTTCAATAATTTGAGTTAGGAATTTTATCAATTTCACTCATTGAACTCAATTAAACTACTTTGAATTGAGGAATTTACTCAATTTTAGTCAATTAAAGTCAATTTCACTAATTTAAATTGAGATTTATTTTTATCAATTTCACTCAATTGAAGTCAATTTAACTACTCTGAGTTGGAAATTTACTCAATTGAACTTAATTTCATTCAATTTCACTACTTTGAGTTGGGGATTTTATCAATTTCACTAAATTACAATTCAATTAAACTACTTTAAATTGGGAAATTTACTCAATTTCACTACTTTGAATTGAGGGTTTTATCAATTGAACTCAATTAAACTGTTTCGAATTAGGGACTTAATCAATTGGACTTAATTTCACTCAATTTCAATACTTTGAATTGAGAATTTTATCAATTTCACGCATTCAAATCAATTAAACTACTTTGAATTGAGAGATTTATCCAATTTCACTCAATTAAAGTCAATTTCACTAATTTAAATTGGAGATTTTTATCAATTTCACTAAATTGAAGTCAATTTAACTACTTTGAGTTGGGGATTTACTCAATTGAACTTAATTTCATTTAATTTCACTACTTTGAGTTGTGGATTTTATTAATTTCACTGAATTGCAATTCAATTAAACTACTTTAAATTGGGGAATTTACTCAATTTCACTACTTAACTTTTGTGTAGTTTCAAGTCACAAAAGGTAAAGCGATTGGTGATATGGTGGATACTTATTTGATTAAGTGGGGAATAGATACACTTCTTATACTTATTGTTAACAATGCAAGTTCAAATGATACCACTATTAGCCAATTAAAGGAGATCTTTAATAGAAAAAATGAATCTTTTATTTTAGGAGGTGACTACTTTCACATGAGGTGTTGTGCGTATATTCTTAACTTAATTGTGAAAGTTGGGTTAGTTGAGTTGAAAGGTCCAATAAGTCGCATCCATGGGGCTGTGAGGTATGTTAGGAGTTCTCCCGAAAGAAAAAAACATTTCAAACATTTTGTTGTTATGGAAAAGATAACTTCTAAAAGTATTTTATGCTTATATGTTCAAACTAGGTGAAACTCCACATATCTCATGTTGGATGCCACCCTAAAGTTTCAAAAGGCCTTTCAAAGAATGAAAGAATAAGACGTACCATTCTCTTTAGCACTCAATGATGGCTCACCTACCTTTAGTGATTGGAATGATGCTAAGATTTTTAGGGACTTTTTGGAAACATTTTATGATGCCACTAACAATATGTCCGGTTCTTTGCATATAACTTCAAATTAATATTTTCATGAAGTTCATAGAATTGAAAGAGAGTTGTCTCTAGCTATATTGAGTACAGATTATCGTTAAAGTGGCATGGCTATCAAAATGAAGAACAAATTTGATAAGTATTGGGGGAGCGTTGAGAAATTGAATATGATGTTAGTTGTTGCCGTCGTATTAGATCCTCGCTTCAAGTTGGATTATGTGCGTTTTTGTTATTCCCAAGTTATTAATTTTAACAAAGTGAATGATCAAATTAATAAGATAATGACAATTTTAAATTAGATTTATCTTGAGTATGAAAACTTTGGGAGTATTTCATCTTTGAATCAAGTTTCTAATTCAATGGAAGTTGATAAACCAAGCAGTGGTGCAAGTGGAGATGACCGTGCAAGTCGTAGTTCAAGTGTAACCGACATAGCACAAATGGCATATTTGGAATATTTGGAGAAACTAGGAAGTGGGGGAAAGAAATCAGAAGTGAAGAGGTATTTGGAAGAAACTACTTGGAAAAATGAAAAGTCAACCTTTGACATATGGAATTAGTGGAAAGTAAATTCTTCAAGGTATGAAATTCTATCCAAAGTTGCATGTGACATCCTAGCTATTCCTGTTTCAACTATTGCTTCTGAGTTAGCTTTTAGCATGGGGGGTCATGTCCTTGATCAATTTCGTAGTTCTCTTTCTCCTAAAGTTGTTGAAGCCTTGATTTGTGCATAAGATTGGTTATGTGCTTCGTGAGTGTCGATTCAAATTGAAGCACAATTGGGCGAAATTGAAATACTCGACTCTTTTTATGTTAAATCAAATATGATTTATTTTTTCACTATAAATTAAATATGTTTTATTTATGCATTATAATTTATTTATAATTATTTGTTAATAATTAACTAAATTCAATTTTACTTTTGTTGTCATAACTAGTATTTGAGGACTTTTGAAGGTAGTACCGGAGTGCGTGCAATTTCACAAGGGGTGGTGCTAGTGCAGTTTCATTTGTTGTTGAATTTGTAATTTTGTTTATTCTTTTTAAGTTGCTGGATTGACATTTCAGTGTGCTATTATGTTTTTAAGTCCATATGCTACTGCACTTAATAAGTTAATATACTGGGCTGTTTTTTTGTGTTCTGAGCAATTTGAGGCCACTGCAGTTAATGCCTTATGCTATTGCAGTTAATGCCTTGCTTCAATTTTGTGTTCTGACTTTAGGTATTTGCCTTTTTTGAGGCCACTGGGCTCATTTGTTGTGGCATTCAATTTTGTGTTATGAGCAATGTTTAAGCCATAATAAGTAGAGATGTAATGACTTATCAATGTCATAACTTGTTACTTTGTACAAATGAAGGTGGTTTGACACTTATTTAAAGAATAAGCTCATTTGTGTTTTCTTATTTTATGATTCTTTATATTTCAATAAGCGAATCCGATCCGAACCAATCCGATTCACCGCGATCCTGTTTGAATTAGTTTCGTTTGACAAATGGATTGGATTGGTTCCATAAATTAAAAATCGGTAGTAGTAGATTGAATCCAAAATATCCTCAATCCGGTCCAATCCGATCTGTGTCCACCCCTAGTTGTATGCATGTTTCGCGATCGTGGTGTCGATTTTGGTTGCAGTAATGGTATGACGGACTCGTGCAATATCGATCATAAAAGTGAGTATCGATAGTTCTATATTATATAATGGTGTCGACAACTTCGAAAAGCGTTATTAACTGAGCAATATTTAACATATCGGACCGATACGACAAGGTTGTTGAAATCGTGAGTCTAAGTAGGATCGTTGGAGGGTCCGTAGAATCTGAATCGTAAAATCGTAAGTAGAATTCTTCCTAATTATTAATAAATAATTATGTTTAAGTTCTAAAAAAATAATATATTTATTATACAACAAAAGTACACTCAAAACAAGGCTGTAAGAATCGGGAGTCTAAGTAGAATTGTTTTAGGTTCCGTAGAATTGAAATCGTAAAATTGTAAGTAGAATCTTAACCTAAACGCATTAATTCTTTTAAAAAAATATTAAATATTTAATTTAAAAATCTAAATCATATTAGAATTTTGAAAATTTTCTAATATATTAGGCCTTTAAATATTTTCCCATACATTTAGGCCATATATTGGGATATTGGACTAAATCTTTAAGCTTTTGGGCATTTTCTATAAAGGGCTTAACCATCTAACCATTATTTTGATATAGTAGAATCGTAATAAAATCGTACCTAATCGTAAGATTTTACCGGATAGAATCGGGATTCTGACAACTATGACTCAAAATATAAAATACTAACAAAAACATTAAAATTTTGGGCATTTAATTGTTTTCTCATAAGTTTGGGCCATATATTGAAATTTTTTCAGTCCAAAAAATCTTAAAACACGTAAGTAGAATATTACAAAATCGTATAATTTTGTTGTTGAATCATACGATTTTACTAGTTAGGATCGTGATTTTAACACCCATGCGATAGGGAAACCATGGTTGTAGGTAGTATTCCTCCCCTTTCAAATGAGTATCTATTGAAATCTTGAATCTCACTCAAGTGTACAGCAGAGTGAGGTTTTTTGCCGAAGATAAATAAAACTAATGAAAGAAAAAAGTCTATTTAAAGTGTGCTTGGAATGGGAAATTTTGTAGAGTCATATATGACTATCAGTTTTGTTATATCAGTAAATTGTCCATGTTTGTAACATACTACCTAATATCAATGAGTGAGCATGAATCATGTGGTCTAAAGCGCAGATCCTCCAAAATCGAAATGAATCGCAAACCGCGTATAAAGTGTGACGTATCAGATTATTCTCCGAAGGAGGCTTGATCAACATCATTTTATGAAATGGTTACTTTCATAATCAAACTGATCATAAGTGTTTAACGCCTCAACTTATATATAATATGTTGCATTTGAGAAAACTATATAATTACTAATTTCAAACATATAATAGCTCGTGAGAATCACTTCATTCCTGTATTCCTGGCTAATAGCTTCCTATGGGCCCATAACTATCTAATGTCCTTGGCTGTTCATCAAACTCTGTAGCATCCATTTCCAAGCAAATCAGTTCCACAAAAACTCGGCACGCTTTCTCCATATATTGACAGATATACACTGCAAGGTTCGATTCACAGGGTACAAGACCTGAAAAATTTAGGATTCAATATATCTCTGACATTAACCACCCATATCTGGAACTACAACAATGCTGATCCGACTTCATCTTCCAAATTACTACATTGCTACGATATATCAATAAAAAGACTGAAAAAAACCCAGTATTCGTGCCAAAAGGTGTCAGCTCCCGTTCTCCACCATCAGTAGTCATAATATTTCGCGAACGACTTTTCGTGTATAGCATGGACCTTGATCAATATTGCATCAGTTTGATGAGTGAGAGAGACCCTTAACGGCAGATGGTATCTCTCTAGCTTTGCAAGTTAATCTACTTTATTTTCTCCTGCTGTTATATAGAACACCACCCGAATAATACTGATGACGGTGACGTGATCCAGCAGTTCTCCCACCATGTCCGTCCCATGTGTGGCCCCGATTGGCGACTCTGCTGCCACTACTTTGGGTCCAGCCAGTTGGCTGGGTCCCCAACCCATTAAGCTCCTCCTCTTCTCTATCATTATACTCCAACACCAGTCTCTTGATGTCTTGTTTCTCTTCGAGCTCAGCGGCTTCCTTCTGTTTTGTGCTCTGCACAAGTGAGCAATCCCTGGGAATGTACATCTGCTTTGTTTGCTGCTTGTTCCCACGCTTCACAAGAACTTTCACCTGAACCTCCTTGCTCCCTCCAGCCTCTTCATCCAGTGTCTCGTCACCACTTTCCCCGTCAATCCCCCTTCCATGATGATCCTTGCTAGGACCCTCAAACACATTCATTGGTATCATCATGTTTAATGTTGGGCGGGAACGCACTTCCAACTTTCTTGAATCCAAGCTCTCCTGCACAATAATTAAGAAATAGGCAGTAATTCAGTTGTAACCCCTCAAAAATCATAGCATTTACAAGGAACTATGATTTTAACAATGATCACCAATAGAGTTGCTGTACATACTAAATCCTATAATAGAATACACGTGGAAAGCTAAGTCCGAAAATATAAATCCTGTAATAGAGTACACATGTAAAGGTAAGTTTGAAAATATTTGATCACGCCAACAAATCTAAACTACTCTTTTTTCTTGTTCACTAGAAGCATCAAGTGACTGCCTTCAGCATATAATAGGAAAAATATTTTGATACACCAGAAGTAGCATAAATAGTAAATCCCGTGGAACTTGCCTGCATAAGAGCCCGAAGATCTCGGTCAAAGTCCGCTTCCTCCTGTGGATCCACTTGTGTCACCTTCTGCCTGACGTGGACTTCATCATCATCGTCAGAAGCAGGTGCACCCCCATCATCGTAATCATCCTCGCTGTCGGACCCCTCATCATGATTGTCTTCATCTAACTCTTCTTCATCATCATGACCATCTGGGTCAATGGTGCCACTACCAGAGTCAGTGTCACTGTCCCTAACACCTATGACCTCATGCACACCACCATTTTCCTCGACACCATTTGCACGGTTTTGGCCGTTGACAGAGATGCTGCCAGAAGTACTCCTGCTTGGAGGTTTCTCCGTGTCTGAGTGCTTCTCACAGTTGGCCTTATCAGTTGAAACTGTCCGTTCATGTTCTTCAAGTTCAATTAGAGCCATATTAACTTCTTCAATGGATGAATACCGTGCCATGTTGGGGCGTAATTCAGCAAATAAGTCCTGCACATGTTAATAATTTGATTGCTAATATTATTTTAAAGAATAATTTAAAGTTTGAAGGCCTTAATAATTTGATTGCTAATATTACTTTTGCTTTGTGATTGAAGTAAATAATAGAAAACAACAAAAGGACCCCAAAAAAGGGTGCAGCTCGTGAACATACATACGAGAGAGGCTGCTGACCAATAAAGAGTCGTAAAAAAAATCCCTCTACCTCGAAAGAAAAAATCAGCTTTCCTGATGTCAAAGCAAGATTCAAGGATACCTCTTGAATCTATGAGTAGGCTCTCCTCCAAAAGACAGTCTATTCCACTCCCTCCAAGGAAGGGGCTCTTGTTCCCCATTACCCTTCATTTAGAAGTAGCCTCATTAGAGTCTGTTAAGGGCCTGTAACAAGATTTGCAATCAAATCTTCCGTATGTGGATAGCCATCTCATCATGACCAGCTCCACCCTCAAGCTGACGACTTCAGATATAATACTTTCAGTATCACTGACCTGCCTCCTAGAAGCAATGTTCCTCCATGCTTCATCATCAACCCCCACTATTGCCTTGATGTACTCCTCACTAAACTGCCTCCGTAAAGCATTGTCCCAAGACATAACACTTTCTGTAATGCTAAGATGGTATACCACCATAGAATCCCTACTTACTGCAATTCCTTAGTGATGGGGAAAACTACCAAAGGGACCTCGTCAGGCCTAAGATACGATTAAAACCTCCATCTTTCAACCCCTCCCACCATCAGTTGGATGCCTCTTACTCTTTCTGTCATCCTAAAGGGACAGTTACCCAGACAAGAAAATAGTGTAGGCTATTCACCTCCATTATACTCCAGTCCAGTCACATGCATTTTCCTATTCCAGAAAATATCTGAATTCCCTGAACTTCCCGTACTAAGCTGGTAAGAGTAAAAGATGTCTTTTACTCGACTAAGTAATAGTTAGAATAAAAGATGTCTCTCGATCAACTAAATAATATTAGACTTGCCAACAGCTGTAGCCTAGTGGTACTTCCTTACCTTCCAAAGTAGAAGGTTGAGGGTTCGAGTCTCCTAGGGAGCATAGTGGTGAGTGAGTTCCTTGCCAAAGTATATACACACACACCCATATATAAATATATATAGAGGGAGGGAGAGACTCATCTCCCAAACCTCCCCACAACAAATCCTTCAGCAACTTCTCTGACAGCCTTAACACAGGCACAATAATTTATGATGAAAGTGACCCTCTACCCTTTAGATTACAGCCTCCTCTCGGAACTCTTCATCCCAAAACTGCTTTAGCTTTAAAGGATGATCGTAATAAACCAAGAAAGAAGGGCAGGTAAACCTACTCCATTTTTCGATCTAGCATACACAATTTACGTGATTATGTAACTAATTTTCATATTTTTTTCGTACTTTCCCATCCAACAGTATGTAGCATAAGGTCTCAAAGAACATACCACACATTACTTAAAGGACCTTGACAATCTATCAAGTTAACTTCCAACTAGAAACAAATTAAGAAAAGATTCAATAGTAGTTCTTATTTGACTTGCAACATTCTGGCCAAAATTTCAAGACCATCAACATCTTTTATTAGATGATATAACTCGGTCTAAGTTCCAGAGCGTGACCTCTTGTATTCATTCAAGAACTTCAATATTTTAAATATATATAAAAAAACAGAGACAAATATCTGGAAGAACTCACCTGCAAGTCAAATTCAATATCCAGTGGCAATGGACTTTTGCCGAGTATGTACCTCTGAAAATGAATCAGGAATCGGTTGAGTTTCCTCTTTGAAGAACCTCGATCAAAATAGTGCCCACAGGTATCCAGAAGTGTGGTAACCATCCTGATACGGAAACAATCTTCCGGTGGATCCAATATATCTTGCTAAGAACATAAAAACCAATATGCAAAATGCATCACAATCGGAATCAGCCAAAAAAAAAAAATACTAAACATTGTCATACATGATACCTGCAATTAAAAATGAGTATGTAACTCGGCATGCATCAGACATATTAATTTCTGTAAAACAAAATGTAAAGTACACAGCTCAACATAGATATCTTCAGTATTCTTCTTTCAATTATGACAGTAATATGTTATCTTCCATTGCAAAGAAGTGTTCAACATAGACCCTTCACTCAATTTGAAGCCATCCTAGTACTAATCTCACCCAAGCATGCTAGACTGCGGAGTTCTGAGGGGATCCAGTGCATTAATGCTGGTTTGATTGCGGCCCTCATACTCTTGCCTCCCCTTTCCTTGTAAAGGCTCTTCGCCACACCTTCGCCCGGGGAAAAACGGTGAAGACAGAGTTGGACGAATGGATGTAACACAAATGAGTGCGAAAAATGATAAAACCGGGCCATCAATCTTCAACTATTGCTTGCATACAAGGTTGCATCAAAATGCAGTAGTTCGAAGTATCACCAGGAGCAGAATCTAGTAAGAACTTCCAAGGATTTTGAAGTTCATTTTCCGGTTCGTCTTATTTGATAGGAGTAAAAATCAGTTATAAACAAATGGTAGGGTCAGGGTTGGCGGGATGTGGATAAGGCCATTTCTGTGAATAAGTTAAAATAAAATACCCTAGGCTCTCTAATGACAGCTATATAGCGCAGGAATTAGCAATCCATGCACAATAACATTTTTTAAAGGGTTAATCCACTTTCATCCCTGAAGTTTGGTCTAATCCCAATTTGACCCCTCAAATTTCAATAATCTCAATTGCACCCCATTGGATTTGGATTTATTCTCATTTAGAACCCCTCCATGCTGATGCCGTCAACAGATTCTGTTTATCTACTGATATCACCCACGGACCAGTAGGTAAACTTCCATTAGACAATTAGATGGCTGGCTCCGGGGGGTATAATTGAAATTATCCAAATTCGGGGGGATTGACTGGGATAAGGCCAAACCTCAGAAGGTGAAAGTGGGATCAACTCTTTTTTAGATGTCCTATTTGCAAACGTCAAGCTCTAGACAAAGTTCTAACATTTTACACAGCAAATAAGTCGTCCAAATCACTTAATCCCAAGAATCCACCAAATCTGTCCACTAGAACTAATCGAATATTAATCCTAGTTCTCTCTATGTTCAAAATTGATAGTTGCACTTCTTTGAAAAAAATGCATCTCGATATAATCTCTGCAAACCTTGAAATTGAAAATATAATTTCCATACTTCCGTTGGTCAAACGCTCAAACTTATAATTTCACAACTACGTATGAAAGAACTCTGGAAGTCAAGCTACATTAATCTCTCTAATTTGATATTTGTATCTACTAATTACTGGATGTCTGATTAAAGGAAATTGCCAAAAAAATTGTAGCATGGTGGTGAAATGTTAAAGAGGAATAATGGGTTAGGTCTTCTTATCATTTTCAATCAGAAAACTTAATTAAAAACATTATTAAGGACATTTGAAAACTGGATACCACCTAGGAGACCAGGTCTTGCTTCCATACTAAGGTTTGTCTATCAACGAAACATGCACTACTATATGTTCAAGATCATATAAGAGATACAACTCCGTACCTCTGCTGTCCCATGGCCAAAAAGGAGAACTAAATAGAGTGTATCAAAAATAACAGATGAATCCACATGTTCATAGTTGTATAGCTCGCCTAAGAATCGCATATGGGCAATGCGTCGTTGCTGCATCCCATAGTCATTCAACTCTAATCCCAGCCTGATTTCCTCCAAAACCTGAAAGTAAATAACATATCTCGTTGTAGTTTAACCGAACTCATCAAGATACAATCGGAATGAAAGCCAATAGCAAACTTTTGAAATGTGAAAAAGGCACAAGCAAATAGAGGGGTACAGAAAGCATACCATTTTGAATACCGTTACAAACAAAAACAATAAAATTGATTCACTCTGAAACTCACATAGAACTTGCATTTACATTAATCACTACCATATTTCCATTAATCAAGGCACAATCACGAGATCCAATAGCTAAATTCAGCAGATACAAGACTATTACAGCACAAAGATTATTACAGCCACATTGCCTCATGCCATTAGTAAGCCAGCCCAATTTAGATAAACTGTAAAGATTCTAAATACGTCCACGAATAACTCCCTGGAACGGTGGTGCTAAATTGCCTCGTGAAAGGCATCATATTACTAACTATTCATGAAACCAAAATTTGAAGAGCCCAAAAATGAAACTCATACAACTTTGCAGAAAACATTAGATTCTAGTGATTTGGCTGAAAGGATATAGCAAATAAAGGGGAAGAGACACAATATAAGAAACACCCTAAATCAGAAATGGTCACTTAACAACAGCAGGCTTCTGGATGCGAAACAGGACGATATCAATATCCTTCTACAAGCAAAATTCTGCTTCAACCAATATCATTGCATGATGAAGAAGGGGGGAGGGAAGAAAGAAACCAACCTCATCAACAACAGCTACTGCGAATTCGTCATGATAGCGACTCAGACCAGTCGTAAGGGAAGCGAGCAAGTGAATCTGACCATATTTTCCTTTGTGAATTTTCAGAAAACATTTTAAAAGGTAGCTCTCACATTCACTCCATGGCAGTTTACGAAGTTGTCTCAGCACATGCTCAATGGAAGACTTATCAAGATCTGAGAAAAGTAGTTTTCTAATATACTGCAGCAATAATCAACAGAAAGGCCGATTATAATCACAAGTCAAATGAAATAGTAAAATTATTATTTAGGAAAAAAAACGATAGTAAATTTATTCAACCAGAGGAAGATCAACACCTGATCAACAAGAACAAGGTCAATACCTGGTGCAATGGAGGACGAACTTTTGAGACTCGTGCAGATCTTTCTGGTGGTTTACACAGGTAATAAGCATTTTCTACAAGGGTACTATGACGAGGATCCAAATTCTTGACATTTTTTAAGCGCATCAATATCTCCAGCATGTTACCCATCCGTACACTAGTTTCCGGAGACCGGTAAAGAAAACGGCCGCAAGTCTCAAGAAGATTGCAAGCTACGTCAATGTTATGATGAGTAAAATCATCTAAACAAGCCTGACAAAAGAAGAATGATTTAGTCCTTTAAGTAGAGAATACGGTTAAGGTAAATTTCACCATCAAATTTCGATGAACCGCTTGAACATCCAATTTGGATTTATAATGAACATCAGCCCATCAGAAGCAAGCTTAGGTGAAACAGAAATGCAAAAATAAGTAAATCCTACAGATGATAAAAAACTAAAAGATCACAAATGTGTTCTTTAACCAGCAGAAATGTGTTGTGTGGGTCTAAAAATACATGTTGGTCGGGTCATAGGGGGGAAAAAGATTGAGAGAGAAATAGTCAATGGATCCATGAATTTGTTTAGCAGTCATCAAAATTTGAACACTAATACCCAATTAAGCGTACACAAATTTTTTTACCGATTGACTACTCTCCATCATACCTTCAGACAAGTAAAAACAAGGCCAGCAGGTGCAACTTTAAACTTGCAGAGCTCTCCTATAAATCGAATATTTCTGATTTTTGTTTCAATATTCATTTGATCCTGCAAAAGAAGGTATAGTTGACTCTCAATGTCACATCAATTTAGAAGCAAAACATAGTACAAAGCAGGATAGTCATCGACATTTTCGAAGCAACAGATATTGAGATACTATATAAACCTTCTTATTTATTAAAAAGTTGAACTCCTCCTCCAGCAGCTGTAAGAGCATGGAAGAAACATCCTTCATACAAGTTGAAAGTGTAGCAACCATGCGTGAGTAGTAAGGCAAAAGTTCTAGAGATGTCCTGGGGACATTAAACAATGCCCTTACAAGCTTTTTCCGGCTGGACTTCGAATTTAAATAACAAAACTCAACCTGAAAAAAAGCTAAAAAAAACAATGATGAGATCTTCAATGAAGAGAAGCACAATGCATTAACCAAAAGAAAATAGTACAGGAAATTAAGACTTGAGCAAGAAAAAGCATGCTTACAGTCAACTGATCAATTAGGTCACGGCTCACAGAACCCGGAAGCCTTTGGAGTAGAGCATCCAGATTTGTTCCTTCAAGACCTTTAATTTTCTCCTTATCATTTTCACCTTTTCTATCAACATCCTTTTCCTTCCCCCTCTCTTTGTCCGGATCTTTGAGCTTCTCTTTATCTTTTTCATCTTTATCCTTCCCTTTATCATTTTTTCCATCCTGCAAAGCTCCAGAATCTGCAGAAACTTCTGCTATATCTTGAGTAGCCATCTGAACTTGGTCTGATTCAGGTGACAAATCCTTTGTACAGAAGATGTCCATAATAAGTAAACAGAAGTAAACATTTCACTAGAAACTAAATGAATTCTATCAATTATTTGTACATCACAACTTTCATGATGTAAATTCAACTACAAGAAAATAGTAAAGACATATATCAAAACACTGAGTAAGAACAGCAGGTACCATTCACACCAATTGCATTCGGGCGACCATAACACACAAATCATTGTCCAAGTCTCTTCAAGCATAATGAAAATTTAGATGTTTGTATAGCAATGACAACATAATTCACACTGGCTATGAACCAAGAAAGCTCCTTTTTCCTTGCATAAAACTGTTGTACAGATTGAAATGCGAGGATAGCTGTATATAAATTTAAAACTGTTGAAGAATATTATTGAGGAGCGATTGAAGCCTTGACTTGATTGATTTGGTTGAATTGATAGCATAATTAGTGGGATATGATTCTAATTTCTTGTAATTGTCTATTTTATTATGACTTGTTTACCATTCATTTTCTTCTATATATATAGGTGGTGGTTCTATTGTAATAAAGATACTGAGCAATACAAAATTCTTATATGTTTTCACTCTCTCACATATTTTAACATGGTATCAGAGCCTACCGATTCTTGATAACTCTTTCCACTTATCGTCGTCTTTGCCGGAGATTACCTCTATCTCCCATCCCGGGCGGCTATCTTCAATTAAAATATTTATATATATATAGAATATATATTATATTCTCGGTGAGATTTGTCTTTCACCCCACCAGAATTCATTTGGATCTTTGGATCAAACTTCTCTTGGATCTTCGGATCAACTTGTTTTGGATCTTCAAATCAACTCGTTTCGATCTTCAGATCAACTTGTCTTGGATCTTCGGATCATCTTGTTTTGGATCTTCGGATCAACTAGTTTTGGATGTTCAAACCAACTTGTCTTGGATCTTCGGATCATCTTGTTTTGGATTTTCGGATCAACTCGTTTCGGATCTTCGGATTAACTCATTTTGATTTTTCGGATCAACTTGTGTTGGATCTTTAGATCAACTTGCCTTAAATCTTCGGATTTACTTGTCTCGTACTCCAGACAACTTCATTTTCGGTTTCAAGTTGGACATGCTAAGATCTCCGTGTCCAATTTGAGGGGAGCTGTTGAAAAATATTATTGAGGAGCGATTGAAGCCTTAACTTGATTAATTTAGTTGATTTGATAGCATAATTAGTGAGATATGATTTTTAATTCCTTACTTGTAATTGCCTATTTTATTATAACTTGTTTACCACTCTTTCTCTCCGATATATATAGGTGGTGGTTCTATTGTAATAATGACATTTGGTATTACTAGTAATGAAGAAGAACAGTACCTTTTTAGAGGTTGCAAGCCTTCCTTCTTTATTCACTGGTGGTTATGTGAAGGTGGCTTGCCCCCCTAGAGGACCTTCACTCTATGTGGATGAGGCGTTGGTTAATTGGCGTAAGGAGTTTTTGCGTACCTGTTTGTTCGGACGTTTTAATGGTGAGGTGGGGGATGTTTCGGCAGTGGAGGATTGGGCAAAGCGTGCTTGGAGGTTGCCGACGGGACCTTTGGTGGAGGTTTTGTGTGACTGTTCCTTTCTCTTCCAGTTCCCTTCCTTCTATGCGGCTATGGATGCGTTAGCTATGGGTCGACAGAACTGGGGTGACTTTACTCTCTCCCTTGATGTGTGGACGTTAGGATCTGGATCCTTGGGGCGTCGTCGGAATGATGGTGTTCGTCGTGTGTTCATCAGAGGTGTGCCTCTTCACCTTCGGTGCAATGAGCTGTTTGTTCAGATCGGTGTGCTTTGTGGGGGTTTCAAGGGCATGGATGTGGAGGATATGCTCAGGCCAGATTCAGTGAGTATTTTGGTGGCCGACAGGAAGGTGAGCCCACCGATGATTTTCGTACACAATGAAGTGCTGTGTTTTCAGATCTCGATTACGGATGAGCGACCCACTGTGGTGGTTCCCTCCACTCAAAGCTTAGAGGGAGGCTTCGGGCACTTGACTTTTCGAAGGGAGGAATGGAAGGCGCTTCACTCCGGCGGTCGTAGAGGTGGTCTTGATTTGCGGCGGTGGGTGGCTAGTCGTCTTTTCCCCTATATTCCTTCTTCTCCTGCGATTGTTAGGACTGAGGTGGGGGGTTGAACAGATTTGGGAGGTGGTGGTGGGAAGAGATATTTTTCTCTTGATGATGGGGCCTAGGTTTTGACACATGGCCATCATGCACTTCCCATAGCCGCGAAGGGCGGGGTCCAGCTTGGGCTCATGGCTGAAGTGGTTCAAATTTAAATTTTGAACTTAACTCGCGCGACCCTCATGTGCGCTCCTCTACTAGGGTTTGTAGGGTTGGGCCATATGTGTTAGGCTCTCTCAAGGATGGACCTTCGGCCCAACAAAGGGAGAGTTTGTTTCAAGCCCAGCTTGCTCGGGGTTGGGCTAGGCTTAATTCGAGGCGTGGTTTTCCTTTTGTGCGAAGCCTAGTTCATTCAGTTAAGGGCTTTCTTGGGGCGGATCGATCGAAGGAGATGGGCTGGCCCAAGGCTGGATCAGGTCGACCCATGGTTTCCAATCACATGGATCCGGGTCGGATTAGGGAGCCGATCGTTTCTTCAACCTGCAAGCAGTTTTCTACGATGCTTATTACGAATGGAAGAAAGGCGACAGTCGACGTTAAGGGCTTCAAGGAAGTGGCGAGGCGACGTGGCTTGATGTCAAGGGGTTGGCCGCCATGGGTAGTGGCGCAACAGCTCAGGGAAGTTGTCATTGCTACTGTTTTGCGAAATAGTAGGCGGGATTTGCATGGTTGTGAATTGAAAGGGAAATTGAAGGTGGATGTGCCACTGCATTATCACGTGGAGGGGACTTCGGCTGCTATATCAAAAGGGGTTGAAGGGGGTGGTACTATCAATGCAGTTGCAGGTTTGGGAGTGGGTTTTGAGGCTCCTTTGTCCAAGGAGGGGTCTGATGGTATTGGTGGAGTTTCGTCTTGCATGGATTCTGATGGTTCTTCTTTGGGGGACTTTGATTGGGACAATGTTTCGGTTGCCCGTCCGGTTACTGATTGTGGGGGCGAGGATGTTTTGGATTTGGGTATTTTGCCGGAAAACAATGATAGAATAGCGAGGGTGACTTGAGCCTTGCTTTGAATGGTAGTGATGAATTGGGATTTATTGAGGGGACAGATGGGTTGGGAATGCTAGCAGTGATGGAGGATGTGAGGCCCGTGGCGGTCGACTGTTCTGATTTTATGTCTAAGGACTGGGTGAAGGATAATGTGTTAAAGGTTGCCGAGGATATGGGGGTTTTCTATGGCTCCCGAAAGGGACAAGGGGAGTCTTTGATACTAAATATTATGGATGAGAAGGAAGATGTGGAGGGTGTATGTAATGAGAAGGCGATTGTGGTGCATCGTTCACCTCTTTCATGGAAAGGCGAAAGGGAATTACGGAATTTAGTTTGTACCGTTAACTATGACGGAACGAGTGACGATGGGGGTGTTTCGGAGGGAGGGAGGAGTGGTGGGAGGAGAAGGGCGGAGGGGAAATCTGTTTCCAAAATGAAGATACAAATTGTTTCATGGAATGTCCGGGGTCTTAATTGCCCGGGTAAAAGGAAGTTAGTGAGGTTGACTCTCAGTAAGTGGAATGCACATATCGTTTGTTTACAAGAGACAAAGATGGATAATATGGATGATAAGATGGTTAGGAGTGTGTGGGGCAATCGTTTTGTGGAGTGGGCTTGTCTGGTTTCTAGTGGTGCTTCGGGGGGTGTTTTTGTGATGTGGGTTATCAAGTGGGTGTCTTTGCAGGGTACCCGTCTGGGTCATTTTTCGATCTCATGTTCATTCTCGATGGTGGAGGATGGTTTTTGTTGGGTTTTCTCCGGTGTGTATGAGCCTTTGGATGATGCGATGAGAGTGGAGCTTTGGGAGGAGTTAGGGGTGGTGAGGGCGTTGTGGCTGCTCCCCTGGTGCGTAAGTGGGGACTTCAATGTTGTTTGGATGCCTTCAGAGAGATCTTTTGGTTGCCGGTGGACTAGGGTTATGCTGGGTTTCTCTGATTTCATTGATGGGCAAGCGTTGCATGATTTACCTCTTAGTGGCACGTCTTTCACTTGGTCTAGCTATAGGGGGGCCCCGACTTTCTCTCGCATTGATCGGTTTCTGGTGTCCAGTGATTGAGAGGAGCATTTTCCGGGGGTGATTCAGTCCATTGATACTAGGTTTACCTTTGATCATGTCTCCATTTTTCTGGATTATGGGGGTGTTATGACGAGGAAATCTCCTTTCAGATTCGAGAATATGTGTCTTAGAGCAGATGATTTTCAGCAACGGTTGTCTAAGTGGTGGGATTGCTCGGTTAGGCCAGGTTCTCCGAGTTTTGTTTTGGCTTCAAAGTTGAGTCTTTTGAAGTCTTCTCTTATTACATGGAACACAGAGGTTTTTGGCAATCTTGTGTGATGTAGGAATATGCTTTTGGCAGAGATCGATGATATTGACATAGTTGATTTGAGTGGGGGGGTGGATAAGCCTATGAAATTAAGGAAGGCGCAGTGTCTAGCGGATATTGAGGAGATTGCTATTCAGGAAGAGATTTCGTGGCGTCAGAAATCCCGGGCTATTTGGTTGAAAGAAGGGGATCGCAACACCAAATACTTTCATCGTTTGGCAAATGCTCGGCGGCGAAGGAACTTTATTTGGAGTTTGACTGTCAAGGGTTCTTTGCTCTGCTCTAAGGAGGAGATTCGTATTGGGATTCCCTTGTACTATCATAGATTGTTCACTGAGAGTGAGAGTTGGCGGCCGAATCTGGATAGTCTTATTTTTTATTCGATTGGTGTGGGGGATTGGGACAGACTGGAGATTCTGTTCTCGGAGGATGAGGTGCTGAGGGCGCTTTAGCAGTGCAATGGGGACAGAGCTCCTGGTCCGGATGGCTTCACTATGAGATTTCTTTTGGAGTACTGGCCTATTGTCCGGGAGGAGGTGATGGCTACTTTTCGCACCTTTTATGAGGAGGGTTGTTTTGTGAAATCCCTTAATGCTACTTTCATCTCTCTCTTCCCAAAAAAGGGGATGTGAAAGACATTAAGGATTTCAGACCTATTAGCCTTGTTGGTTGTGTATAAGCTGATTGTGAAGGTTCTTTCCTCTCGGCTGCGTGGTGTCCTGGATGGGGTTATTTCTATTTCGCAAAATGCTTTTGTCCGGGGCGTCAAATTTTGGACTCTGTTATTATAGTTAGCGAGGTTGTGGATGCCAGGATTCAGAGTGGTATTTCGGGGGTGTTGGTGAAATTAGATGTGGAGAAGGCGTATGATCATGTGCACTGGGGTTTCCTAATGTATATGTTGGATAGATTAGGCTTTGGTGAGCAATGGCGTCGATGGATTCAGTTCTGCATATCCTCGGTTCGCTTCTCTATTATTGTGAATGGTTCCCCTTCGGGCTTTTTTGGTAGCTCTCGTGGGTTAAGACAGGGAGATCCTCTTTTTCCGCTTCTCTTCCTTGTTGTGATAGAGGCTTTTAGTCGGATGATGACTCGAGCCACGGAGTTAGGTCATGTTCGTGGGTTTCGGGTGGGTGATGCGGCTCAGGTTGTGGAAATATCGCACCTGCTTTTTGCTAATGATACCCTTGTGTTTTGTGACGCGGATGAGGCTCAGTTGCGGTATCTTCGATGTATTTTCATTTGTTTTCAGGCTGTCTCTAGTCTGAAGATTAACACTTGCAAGAGTTCTCTTTTTCTGGTGGGGGATGTGGGTAATGTGCCGGTTCTCGCACATGCACTTGGTTACCGGGCTGATTTGCTCCCTTCGGTGTATTTGGGCTTGTTGGGATCCGGTGATTGAGCGTGTTGAGAGGCGGTTGACGGGTTGGAAGCAGCAGTATCTTTCCAAAGGTGGGAGACTTAACTTGGTAAAGAGCACGTTATCCAATCTTCTTACGTATATGTTGTCTATGTACAGGATTCCTCGAGGTGTGGCGCATCGGATTCAGACGATTCAGAGGCAGTTCTTGTAGGGTAGTTGTAGGGAGAGTCACTCTATCCCTTTGGTGCGATGGGAGGTGGTTTGTCGCCTTTTTTAGGATGGGGGTCTGGGTATCCGTCAGTTGTTGCCTTTTAATGAGGCTCTTTTGGGCAAGTGGTTGTGGCGATTTGGGACTGAGAGGAACCGTCTTTGGCGGAGGGTGATCGCATGTCATTATGGTGAGGCTAGAGGCGGTTAGTGTTCTGATGAGGTCCGAGGTCGTCGTGGTGTAGGGGTTTGGAAGGACATCCGACAGGGATGAAATTATTTCTCCTTTTATCAGTTTCAGGGTAGGCAATGGCCGATGTGTTGATTTTTGGACTGATCAGTGGTGTGGGGAGGGTAGCCTCACTTCTACTTTCCCTCAGTTATTTAGGATCGCTCGGGATCGTCATACCTCAGTAGCCTACTGTTATCGCCTTGATACTGGGAAGCTAGTGTGGGATGTCAGATTCACGAGGCATTTTTAGAACTGAAAGTTGGAGGAGGTTTCTGTTTTGTTGGAGCTCCTTGTCTCTGACTGTGGGTGGTGGATCGGACTCTCGAATTTGGAAACCGTCTTCCTCTCGGTGCTTTTCGGTCTCTTCCTTTTTTGGTTGCCTTTTACCGAGAGCGGGAGTGTTTTTTCCTTATAAGGCAGTCTAGCACTCTAAGGCCCCTCTCAAGGTTGCTTTCTTCGCATGGTCAGTGGCTTGGAGTCGCATTCTCACTTTGGATATTTTGAGACAGCGGAGCATGTTTTTAGTTAATCGGTGTTTTTTTATGCAAGAAGGAAGATGAATCTATTGACCACCTCTGGTTGCATTGCCCGTTTGCTTATGACATGTGGTGTCTTCTCTTTTGTCTTTTTGGTATCACGTGGGTTATGCCTTCCTCGGCTCGCGATGTGTTGGCTTCTTGGAGGAGTGTTTCGATTTGCGCTCGCGCTCGGCTCTTTTGGAGGACGGCTCCTCTGTGCCTTTGGTGGTGTATCTGGTTGGAACGCAATAGGCGTTGTTTTGAAGGTGTGGAGTCTCCTTTGGGGGTAATTAAGGATTTGTTTATTTCTAGTTTGTTTAGTTGGGTGGAGGGTCAAAATTGTAAATCTATTGATGAAAATGTAGTGTTTTTGGGTTCTCTTGGCCCTTAGGGGTTTTTGTACATGGGATGCACCCCCCATTTGAGTGCTCTTTTTTAAATCTATTTACTTACTTATCAATATATATATATATATATATATATATATTGAGCAATACAGAATTCTTATATCCTTTCTGTTTTTACTCTCTCATATATTTTGACAGAAACTATACAAAGTACATAATGATGAACTGCAGACAAGGGTCGGGACACACAGCAAATTCAAAGGAGTATTCAGACAGCTGCATAAAAATTGGATACCCCCAGAAAAGTATACGACAGTGTTCAGAACTAGAGACCAAGGCAAGCATAAGCTATAATGTTTGTACATTCTAAAGACAAAACCATGCACTGTTCAGAAGATGCACACCCTTGGGGAAGGAAAACAAAAGTCGGGTTAATTAAATAAAGTATACCTTCTATACCAGGAGAATACACAATCCATAATAATCCAATGGAGACTTTAACCCTGCACCCTTTTCCCTTTTGGAGTGGCAATAAAAATTAGGGTAATTTGCATTGACACCCCTTGAGGTATTGGTCAATTGCAGGTAGATGTCAGTCAACGGATTATTTTGCATTAACACCCCCTGAGATTTGTAAAGTGTTGCAATGACACCCCTTGGAGGCATAAAATAACTTTAGTATCCTTGATTAATTTAATTTCGATGTGAAATCTCTAAGTTACCTCATGCCTAAACCCCACACTTTACTCATTACACTAACCACCCTTATCATCACACTCTTATTATTAAAAAAATCTACAATAAATAAATACTACTAAAATATACAATATATATAATTTTATTTTAAATATAAAAATTCAAAAATATTTTGAAATATATATTTAAAGACAAATTCTACCACTAAAAAATATTCATCAATAATAATACTAAGAAAATTTCATTATTTAATTACTGCTCTTAATTTTTAATATATTACTATATTTATATTTCTCAAAAAACATTAAAGGGTTATATCTAAAAATATTATAGGTATTACATATCTAATAAAATATATATAAATTTTTATGTACGAATAAAAAATATATATATTTTTATACTATTGCCAATAGATAATTTAAATGAAAATTGGTAATATAATGTAATATCTTATTTAAAATATCTTACACATTACCCATTGTAGGTATTACATATCTAAGAAATTCTACCATTATATTATCAAATTTCATAATGGAATGGAATTTTCTTTGGTATTCCATATCTAAATAAGATATTCCATTATAGGTATTATATATCTAAGAAATTCTACCAGTAGTATAAAATATATAAAAAAAATTCTATTCGTACATAAAAATTTATATATATTTTATTAGATATGTAATACCTATAATGATTATTAGATATAACCCTTTAATTTTTTGAGAAATATTTATATAGTAATATAATAAAAATCAAGTACAGTAATTAAATAATGAATTTTCTTAGTATTATTATGGATGAAATTTTTTTAGTGGTATAATTTACCTTTAAATATATATTTCAAAATATTTTTGATGTTTTTTAATTTTTATGTTTAAAATAAGATTATATATATTGTATATTTGATTTATTTATTGTAGATTTTTTAATAATAAGAGTGTGATGATAAGGGTGGTTGGTGTAATGGGTAAAGTGTAGGGTTTAGGCATGGGGGTAACTTAGAGAAGGTTATTGAACACGATCTGCTCGACTTCCCCTCAAGAGACAACTCGTTTGCCCCCAGCCTGATTCCAAATGAAGAAGAAGCCAGGCTCTCTCTTGAAATCTTTGAAAGCCAGCCTGTTTACGAAGATGAATTAGTTGCGGCAAGAGCTGCTAGCTGCGGCTTACAGAAAACGTGCCGAACCGTTTTCCGTTCCGGATGAATTCTCCCCTCCTATAACGGCCGGGGAGCTCAGTTAGCTACTTTAGAGCTAGGAATTGAGCTTTGCTTTTGCTTTCACATGAAAATTAAATTAATAAAGGGCACTAAAATCATTTTATGTCTCCAAGGGGTGTCATTGCAAAATAGTCCGTTGATCGGCTGAAATTGACCAATATCTCAGGGGGTGTCAATGCAAATTACCCTAAAAATTATATAAACTAGCAGCTAGTGATATGAATATTGAGTGTCTCATTCATCTCATGCCATAATTGTAAGGATGGCCTTAGGAGGTAGAATTGTTCAGGAATAATTAAATAACACAATAAGCAATCACTAGCAAAATACAGTAGAATGGAATAGATCAGACAACTCGTTTTCACTTGCACTCCCCCCACCCAATAAATAAATAAACAATCAGCAAATTAGTCCAGAAACTCGCCAATGACTAAGCAAAAAATCTTAAGCCTATTACTGACAACAGTACACCAATTGCTTACATTTGATTGATCTTGCGACTTTGGAGATTGCTCGTTCGTCTTGTGCTCTGCTTCTCCCAGCAATACTGCAGGAACAAATGCTCTGGGAAAAAGAAAAATAAAAAGCATATAACGAACGAGAACTGCACGTTATGGAACAACGATCTAGAATACTATCTGAGTGACAAACATGTTTTCAGCTTGAACATGCAATTATCCTTAATCTAACTAGTTTTAAAAAACAAACCTGAGATCTGGTAAGCATTCATAAAATGCCCTCGTATCTTCATCATCCCACATCGCTTCAAGAATAGAAGAATCTTTTCCAGCACCAGTAGACGTTGCATCGTCCCCAGTTGTGATCCTGGTTGTGTGACCATCCTCTGGCATCATAGGCGGTTGCATATCAAGTGCTTCTGCTAAACTATCATGAGGAAATAAAAAGAATTAGTGTAATCAAATGAAACAAATATAAAGGAAGAATCATAAAGTAAATTCACACATAGGATATCAGCAAATAGAGAAGAAGAGACAAGAAACATGGTCACAAATGGGAGTAACACTGAAGAAGTGAAAACAGGTTATGACATAGGAAATGCAACCTATAAAGAAGTTGGAGAAATTGAGAAAGAAAAACTCATGCAGACAAAATGTAAACCTAATGAAACACGATCTCAAAGACAATGAGTCAGGAGTCGAGACACAACACTGTACAACCCAAAACTGGGATGTTTCAGTAAAATATTATTGAGCACAGACAGAAACCTGCTTTACAGTAGGATCTGAAACAACCCTTGTAGGAATTCCAGGTACTTAAAGGAACCTTTTCCTAGTTTCACATCCATTTGTGATAAAGAGAGCACATAATTTGGGGTTCGGTGTCGGGCGTGCTAGTAATGATTCCTTCTTATGTAGCTTTGCCAACTGAACTGAAGGCAGGACAAAGCCTAATGCTGCACAGAAACTCCTTATTCCATCTTTCAGGTTGTAGGATGTAAAGACTAGGCAAGTCAATCTATAGAGTTAATTAAAGCTAATATTCACTCAAGTATCTTAGGGATATGAATCTTGCCACTAGTTCAGTTATGGGAGCTAAGAGTAGCCTCATCATAGAACAACCCCATTCAATAAAGCATATCAATTGCAATGTGGATTGGTTCACTTATGTACTCCTGCACTTGATTTTTAAAAGACTATGTCATCCCCTGTTTTTAAATTTTTTTTAAAAAAGAAATGTGGAGTGCAAGGAAAAAAAAAAGTTCCTACAATAATATTGCAATAACTCCAAGTTTTGTAGGAAAAAGGGAAAAATAAAGTAAAAGGAATGAAACGGGAACTCCAATAATTCTCTTCTGTTATGAGCAGTGGAACCAACTAGCTTAGAAGTTATTTTACATGAACCATTGAAAAGAAAGGAGACATATCACCCCTATAATATGTAAATAAATCACTCGTATCGCCATATTAACTTTCTCTCTTTTGTTTGTTGGTCTCATCTCCTTATTCATCTCACTACCAGTTTCCTTTTATTCGCTCTCCCTTTTGTCCCTTCTCTATTCAGTCCCTTATCTTCATCTCCATATTAATCCGTAACGTTTTTTTCTCTAGTTTCCTTGTATTCTTGTTTGGGGTGCACTCCCCTCTTGAGTGCTCATTAATATACTTCTTACTATAAAAAATAAAAAAAAATTGCAGCCAATTATTCTTTATAAAAAGAGGACTTCTGAACAAATTCTAAACCCCTCTAGTAGGAAATTTAGTATCATCGCACTTTTTCAGCTCATTTATTTTTTGGTTCTTATTGCATAAGCAGCATTGAAGAAGTGTTCCATGTAGAATACCGCCTCTTTACTTCAACAGAGCACAAGGTGGCTTCAACAGCCCCCCATCTTGTGGGGCCATCAGGAGAGAGGAGGCACCACCCATATTACATAATTACAGGTCACTAATTTGTTTCATTTTGAGGTAACTCATACATATTATTGAGCATATACTATAACGAAATTTCATGTTTAAAAAACCTACGAAAAAAAATTAGTGTTGAAGAAATATCGCTCCAATGGTTTCTACGATTCCCTATCATCTTTCTTCATCTTACACCATGTAATCTCTTCTTGTTGGTTTCTACCCTTAGTCGAACATATTGTAAATTCAAACTTATAAAAGAAAAGGAAAAGGTTAAACGAAAATCCAAATGCAGAACATGCAGATTATTCCAAACCAATATGTTAAATAGTGTCCAATATTATTGGACAGTAATATGTTGAATAGTGTCTAAAATTATCGGACATGGTCACTGAAACCCTCTACATAGTAAAACTTCGACATAAAATAACTCCTATAAATGGAGAATGTCCTAAACTGCAAGGCTAGAGACATTCAAAGGATGATAACAGAGAACGTGATCAAACATTATAGTCCTTACTATTTTTTTAAAATATTCCACATTTATCCATATCAATGGAAGCCAAAACTATATTATGTGGAGTTCTCTAGATGCCTGAAGTATCCATTTCAGCACATGATAATGATATGAGAATGGATACAAGTTCAACATCTCTGATTGAATATTCTTCAAAACGTCCTACAAGTTCAACATCTCCACATCGATACCACTTATTAGGATTTGAAAACACTCTAATACCACTTGTTAGGGTGCAATGGAAGCAACAAGCAACAATGATGAATATAGAAGCCCAGACACATAGAACCAAACACAAGATTTACATTATTCACCCAAAACAGGGCTACGTCCATGGATGAGAAGAGATTTCACTATAATCATGTGGAGATATTACAATAGTATAGAATTACCAACACCGGTAAATGTACACAAACTCCACCTGAATTTTTCCCATGTACCACGACTCCTTCGCACGAGACTCCTTCTCATCAATGGTGTGCACTCTACCCAACCCATAATTCTCGATTTTCTGATTTTATTAAAGTGAAGAATGATCCTAAATTATTACAATAGCAATATTCACTATCACTGAACCCTTGTCATGGAAGCCCTATTTATTTTTCCCGTTCTTAGCTAAACCGAGCAAGTGTTGATTAACAAACATATCCACTAATTCAAGGTTATTACCTACTTGTGCGCATATGTATATACATTTTTGTAATTACATTAATGCTACAAAACAAGTGAATTTCCATATTGAATACTGTATATATTGAAGAATATTATTGAGAATCGATTGATGTCAAAAATCACTCCTTGACTTGATTTGTTATTAGCATAATTAGTGGAATATGATTTGTAATTCCTTAATAGTAATTACTTATTTTATTTTGACTTATTTACCACTCCTTCTCTCCTATATATATATAGGTCGTGGTTCTATAGTAATAAATAAACTGATCAATACAAAATTCTTTTATCCCCTATGTCTTTACTTGACAAGGTATCGAGCTTACCGATTCCTTGTAGTTCCTTCCGTTTATCGTCGTCTCTGTCCCTGACAGTACTCCATCTCTCATCCCCAGTGTCGATATTTAATTACAATATTCATAAGTATATATATATACATATATATAATATTATTGGTGGTGTTTATATTTTACCACCAAAATCCATTCAACCTACCTCTTATTCTGGCCACACGACCACTCGCTCAACCTACCTCTTATTCTGGTCACGGGACCACTCGCACAACCTATCCCTTGAAAGGGGTTGTTTCAAATTGGACAAGCTAAAATCTCCGTGTACCAACTTGAGAGGGGTTGTTGAAAAATATTATTGAAGAGCGATTGAAGCATAAAATCACTCCTTAACTTGATTGATTGATAGCATAATTAGTGGGATATGATTTGTAATTCCTTACTAGTAATTCCTATTTTATTTTGATTTGTTTACCACTCCTATTATATATATATATATATATATATATATATATATGAGGTGGTTCTAGTGTAATAGATAAACTGATCAATAAATAATTCTTTTATCCTCTATGTCTTTACTCTCTTATATACCTTGACACGGTATCAAAGCTTACCTATTCCTAGTAATTCCTTCCGTTTATCGTCGTCTCTATCGAGGATGGTACTCCATCTCTCATCACCGGCAGCTATATTTAATTACAATATTCATATCTATATAATATTATTGGTTGTGTTTATATTTTACCACCAAAATCCCTTTATACCTCTTATCTTGGTCACGCAACCACTTGCGCAACCTACCTCTTATTATCGCCAAATCATTAGCGCAACCTATCTCTTATTCTGGCCACGCGATCATTCGCGCAACCTATCCCTTATTTTGGCCAAACAACCACTCATGCACCTATGACTTATTCTGACCACTCGACCATGCTTAAACTATCTCTGATCTTGTTGTCATCTCTGATCACTCTTTTCGGCAATCAACTTACGGCTGCCATCTCTAATTAACTTCATTTTCAGTTTCGAGTTGAACACTCTAAAATCTCCATGTACCAACTTGAGGGGGGCTGTTGAGGAATATTATTGAGGACCAATTGAAGCCTAAAATCACTCCTTGACTTGATTGATTGAGAGCATAATTAGTGGGATATGATTTGTAATTCATTACTAGTAGTTACCTATTTTATTTTGACTTATTTACCACTCCTCTCCTATATACATATATATATATATATATATATATATATATATATATGAGGTGGTTCTATTGTAATAGATAAACTGATCAATACAATTCTTATATTCTTTGTCTTTTCTCTCTCTCTCATACTTTTATTTTAACAGTATACCATTATAGAACTTAATGTTAATTAATAACAATTTGACAACTACTTTAATATC
Organism: Cornus suecica; assembly: GCA_963922005.1. Lineage (NCBI taxonomy): Eukaryota > Viridiplantae > Streptophyta > Magnoliopsida > Cornales > Cornaceae > Cornus > Cornus suecica. The sequence goes on along the minus strand of OY998247.1, from coordinate 31,480,021 downwards.
TCCTCTATTACTCAAAATGGAAGGTGAGGTTTCAAGTACCTATGGGAACAAATGGACGTCTAATTACTTTTTATTTTTTGATAAGTACGAAATATTTATAACAAAAACACTCATATTAACTTATGCTGATAAACCATGGTACAATTGGTCGTAGGATTTTCGCATCATTTCATACGAAGAAGCGTTCACTTCCCTGAGCTCACCTCTAGCATTCGGAATCTTTGCATTTTTGTTTTTGATAAGTATTTTACTAACAAAAAAGCACCCAAAACGGGGGGTAACCCCTCACAAAAACTATGAGCCAAGAGAGTCCAAAAACTCTATCTTCTCATCTAAAGATTTACAATTTCGCCCTTCCACCCAACTAAACAAATTGGATATAAAAACATCTTTCTGTTATTCCCCAAGTGTTGATTAGCAAACATATCCACTAATTCAAGGTTATTATCTAATTGTGCGCATATGTATATACATTTTTGTTATTACATTAATGCTACAAAACAAGTAAATTTCCAATTGAACATTGTATACCATTATAGAACTTAATGTTAATTAATAACAAATTGACAACTACTTTAACCTATTGGTATCTCCTCTATTACCCAAAATGGAAGGTGAGGTTTTGAGTACCTATAGGAACAAATAGGCGTCTAATTACTTTTTTATTTTTTGATAAGTAAGAAATATATATAACAAAAACGCTTAAATTAACTTACCCTGATACACCACGGTACAATTGGTCGTAGGATTTTCGCAGCTTTTCATACGAAGAAGCGTTCTCTTCACTGAGCTCACCTTTAGCATTCAGAATCTTTGCATTTTCATGCTCCATTTGTCGAAGAGACTTCAGTTCAGAAAAAACCCTTTTTGTTAGTTGCAACAATTTGGTGATACAACAACATATGGGGAAAGAGATCAGATTTTTCATCCATAAAAGTATGGGCTCTTGATGTCAAATTGATCAACAAAGTTTTGACAACCTGCACCTAACATGGAGGAAAACTTTTGTTAAGGTACCAAAATCTTACATTATACTCTGACTGAAGTAGTTCGGCAACAGCATCATAATAGGTATGAAATGCCTTTTTGAAGTATTTCTTCTGGTCTGCAGTGATATTAAGGCCCTTAAAAAACTGTTGCAAATGTCAGCACAGTCAGTCACTTAAGAAAAGAGGGAAAATATTGCAAGACAACTGTTTACACTTGGCCTATGATTTCTAAATGAAGCATAAAAGAAAAGAAATGAAACTTCTAATCCTCTAAGTAGAAAAAAAAAAATTAAAAAAAAGGAGTAGGTGGTAGTTTTCCCTTCATTTGGGAGTTCTAGGAAAGCAAGGAAAGGGAAAAGAGAACGAGCAGCCATAGGTTGCGTGTGTGTGAGTGGGTGGGGGCAGCAAACCTATCAAATTATATATTTTGACCTTTTACTCCTTTGTATGTAAATGTAATTTTGTGATATTTCACAGACCTCTACTTCTTTCTTTTTCTTTTTTTCTTCCTTTTTACTCTCCTTCTTACTGAAATTACCTTCAAAAACATTGTGCAAACTCTTTTTTTTTTTTTATCAAACCCAATGTATTCCTTACAAGTTATCTCATATTTTTCTCCTTTTCTGCTATTCTTCTTCTCCTAAAATTTGTTCTTCTAGCACTCATGTTAGAGATATGTGCACTAACTTTTCATTTATCTTCTTATTCTTTTTTACCTCTTCTTCATCTTTAAATGTATTATTGCAATTCTATATATAAGTGATAGTACTATATATGTTTCTGAATTTTTCTTTAATTTAATTTTGTGAATAAGAAAGCATTGTTTGGAACCATTATTATTGCCCGTTACTGCAGTTCTGCATTTCAGCTTTGCTATCTTGTTGCACTGTTAGGCCCCGGTGGTGGTGGTGGAGAGGGAAGGGTCTGTATGTGTGTGTATATATATATGTGTGTGTGTGTGTGTAGATCTGTGGTGGTGGTGGTGGCGGTGGCGGCAGCGGGGTGGCGGGTGGTGGTGGTGGAGAGGGAAGGGTGTGTGTGTATATATATATAGAACAAAAAGCAAAAAAAACACCAATTTCATCTTCTCAGATTTGGGGCTGTTTTTGTATTTGTTCTTGACACTGTTCACCAAAACGTTTTTGAAAATTTGTGTGCCAAACAAGTTTTGTTCCAAACTTGGGAACAAAAAACGGAAACAAAAACAAAAACAGCCCTTTCCAAACGGGCCCTTAAGTCCGAAAATAAATTTATTTTATAATGCTCAATGTGCTCCCTCACTCAAATAAATTCCTAGCTCCTTCGCTGGAAGGGACAGTTATCCTTTCTCTTCTTTTTTGAGAGTTTAAAATGACGAAAAGAAAAAGAATCAGAGTTTATTATGTTAATAGGGTAAATTTGAATTTAAGATAAAAAGAAGAATAAAATACCTCAATTTCCATCTCTTTCCTTTTTTAAAAGCACAAAAACAGTGAACTTAGTGGAACATTTTATCCTATTTCTCCTAATCATAAAAAACTCCCAAACAAGATATAATTGGTTTCCTCTCTGCCTAATTTAATCTCTTCCATCCATTTCTTTCCTTCCAACAGTGTACAGACTAAAAGGCCATAATCTACCGACAATAAATTGAAAAAAGTAAATAAAATTGTATTTGCAATTAACAAAGCATTACTCAATGCTCACACAGGCCTTTGACTTCCAAGGTCTATTTGTAACCTATTAAGAGAAAGTTCAAATATCAAGAACTTTTGTTGGTCCAATACCCTTTGCCCTCTTTGATTCACTAACCAAGAAAAGGTTCTACTTTTCCGGGGTATTAGGTGAGGGAGCGCTTCATAGATGTTACAGTGCTTTCTGGATACCTTTCCACGCTTTCAAAAGAAGAAAGAAATAAGGGAAAAACAACTCCTGAACTCCTAATATACTCGAAAGAATTAATTTGATAAGTGTTGCTATGAATTGTATAATCTGCATAGTTCAATTATACAACTGCTACCAACACTTCAACAGTTTAGGAAAAACAACTCCTGAACTGATATAGAACAACTACTACACAATCCAAATATATACTATTGACAAGAAGATGCAGACAAATTGATTAGAAATCGCAATAGAAAGGCATGAAAGACATAACATAACAAATATGCAAGATCACAGTAGTACTAAGTCAATGAAAATGTCAAAAGGAAGTTGCACCTCTTCAAGAACTTCTTGTCCAGACTGAGAGAGTCCAAGGAAATATCTTGCTTGTCGCGCAAAACTAGCAAGAAGTGACAGATTAGTTTGAGTTGCATCTCGGTCTTTTAAGTGCTCTACAGTTGTAAGATCCTTGATGATATTAATGAAAATCCCACAATCTTCTACAACACCAACAAAGTAAAGTTCCATGAGGAGTTTTAACGTGCTCCGCTTCTTCATGGCTCTTGAATTTCTGTCGGTGTCCAAGTCATCCCCAGATTTTCCAGGAAAGAATATTTTCAGTAGGCCTTGAATCAAACTTGGCGCAAAGTCTTTGTATCTTTGGTGAAGCAAAGAGCAAATCTGTTGTGGGGGAGTTAAAAAGGAAAGGTAAAAAAAAATGCTTGTTAAATACGGTACTGTTAGGACATTAACACAGATAAGTTATTTTTCTTTATTTCTGATAATATAACATGGGATAGGTTATGAAAAGAATTCACCCAATGGGATACCTCACCAAATCAGCACATATGATGCGTCTGAACTCTATTCTATGTGTAACTGGTTAAAGAAAAAGAACATAAACTACAATCTCCAAAAAGTTTTAACTGAATTTCTTCCAGCCAGAATTAAAAATGGCGACTTGTCACAGCACAAAACATCAGTCCACACATTTGACTTACAAATCTATTCAGCCAATCTGATACTTATGAGATTCTTTGGATGATGTAGAGCGTTTTGAGAATGCTTGACGGAGAAACTAAATTAACTTGCTGACTAAAAGAAATCAAATAATTTTCATTCAGCCAATCTGATACTTATGAGATTCTTTGGATGATGTAGAGCGTTTTGAGAATGCTTGACGGCGAAACTAAATTAACTTGCTGACTAAAAGAAATCAAATAATTTTCAGAACAGACGAGAAAGGAGTCCAGCCGAGCATATTTGTCTGCGAGTTTCTTTGTTCTCTTGGTTTCTTATTGGGTCGTGAGCCTTTAACACCCTTGTATTATAATTATAGTGCGTATAACCCCCTATGGTTCGAATTGACCCCATTTCGTGTAAAATGACATATATGCCCTTAGTATATAAATTTCAAAAATATGGAAAATATACATATTTTTTGAAAAATATATAAATTTCTAAAAATATATATAAAATTCGAAACAAATATATAAAATTCGAAAATATATATATAAAATTCAAAAACATATATAAAATTCAAAAAAATATATAAAATTCGAAAACATATATAAATTTCAAAAAAATATATAAAATTATAAAAATATATATATAAAATACGAAAAAAATATAAAATTTGAAACAATTTATATATAATTCAAAAATATAAATTTTGAAAAGAAAAATATAAAATTCAAAAAATTATATAAATTGGAAAAAACATATACAAATTCAAAAAATATTTATAAATTTCGAAAACATATATAAATTTTGAAATATATATATAAAATTCGGGAAAAATATTAAACTCGAAAAAAATATATTAAATTTCGAAAATAAAATATAGAATTCGAAAACATATATAAATTTCGGAAAAAAATATATAAAATTCGGGGAAAATATTAAATTAAAAAAATATATATTAAATTTTGAAAATAAAATATAGAATTCGAAAACATATATAAATTTCGGGAAAAAAAATATAAAATTCGGGAAAATATACTTCTATTTTCTACTTTCTTTGACTTTAAATTTTGTTTTGGTGTATTGTACTTTGGTCACTTGTGTTTTTTATACTTCTATTTGCATAACTATTTGAATTTTATATATTTTTTCGAATTTTATATATTTGTTTCGAATTTTATATGTTTTTTCAAAATTTATATATATATTTTTCAAAATTTAATATTTATTTTTCAATATTTATATATATTTTTTGAAATTTAATTATTTTTTACGAATTATATATATATTTCGAATTTTATATATATAGAAAATAGAAGTATATTTTCCCCGTATTTTATATATTTTTTTCCGAAATTTATATATGTTTTCGAATTCTATATTTTATTTTCGAAATTTAATATATTTTTTTCGAATTTAATAGTTTCCCCGAATTTTATATTTTTTTTTCCGAAATTTATATATGTTTTCGAATTCTATATTTTATTTTCGAAATTTAATATATTTTTTTCGAATTTAATAGTTTCCCCGAATTTTATATTTTTTTTTCCGAAATTTATATATGTTTTCGAATTCTATATTTTATTTTCGAAATTTAATTTTTTTTTTTCGAATTTAATATTTTTCCCGAATTTTATATATTTTTTCCCAAAATTTATATATGTTTTCGAATTCTATATTTTATTTTCGAAATTTAATATATATTTTTTGAATTTAATATTTTTCCTAAATTTTATATATTTTTTTCAAAATTTATATATGTTTTCAAAATTTATATATATAAATTTCGAATTTGAATTTTAAGAGAAAGGGTAAAATGGGTATTTAAGAAAGTATAAAAGTCAAAGAAGGGGGTATTCACACGTTTTCGCAACTTGCAGGGGGGTATTCGCACGTTTTCGAAACTTGTAGGGGGTGTTCGCACGTTTTCCAAAAGTGCTGGTGTGGATACACACATTTTTAAAGTATAGGGTGTTATTCGCACCGTATTTATACTACAGGGGTGTTTTCTGTACTTAACCCTTTCTTATTCTTGCTCAGGGGTTCAGTTTTTGATTCTCTAAGCACAAAATGCAATTGAAGAATGAACCATTTCATGCAAAGGTTAAAAAGATGTATAGAATTGAAGCTTTAGTCCATGGGAACTTGTTGAATGACACCATATTTTAAAAGAAGAAATAGGAAACCTATATCAAACTGATTTGCAGTTGACTATGGTGCAAACCATACCATACATCTGAGCATGGTGGATACAACTTCGATCATTCAACAAATATCTTTGATTGACTCGTAAATCTGATGAGCATCAGATTATTATCATCTTTGTGTATTCCAATTTAAATGGGGTAGTAGGCCCCCATATATTGTCTCCATATCTCTCTTATCCACCATATCACTAACTATGTTTAACTTTTCAAAGTCATTGCTATAACTTTATCCCATATTATCTTCACTCTTTCCTTCTCTTGTCTTCTAAGGAAATTAAACATCCTTTTCTCTAATGCACCTCTAGAAGTCTTAGGTGTATGTGGCCAAACCATCCCAGTCTGCTCTTACTTCTTCATTGATCGATGCCACGCCTTAATATGTAAGTATCCCATATATATAAGATGACATACACATAAATATTTTCTTTTTGATAAGTAAGATGCATATTGGAAAGCATTCAAAAGGGAAACATGGCCTACACACATGAAAACATATTCTCCCTTTCTGGTAGTATCTTATGTTATATTTGAATTAGTGTTAATCCAAGTTCATTCACCCACCCAATCCTCAAGCTCAAGCTAATCATTTTATTGTATTGATTGTTTAAAACCAAAACCAACACTAGTCCGCATGGGTTTCCCATTACCCCCTTAAAAAGAATGCATACAGCTGGAAGTGGTGGTAGCGGCAGGACTAGGAGAGAAAGAAAATGAGAAAGTCAATACTGTACTGCAAGTTATGTAGGGTCTGTTTGGGGGAGCTTTTCAGAGCCTCCAAACGGGCTTCCAAGCCCAAAAAGCCTGATTCAAATTTTTTGGATGTTTGTTGAAACAATTAAGGACTTGTAATAAACGTATAAGTTATAAAAAGTCTGTTTCAAAGAAGCCTCATATTAGCCCTATTTGGACAAACGCTGCTTTTGGCTTCCTGGAGGGAAAAACTGTTCTGAACGGTGCTTTTGGCGCGTAAAGCCAAAAGCAGAAGCTACGCCAAACAGGACCATAGTTGCTTTTCAAAATCACGTTCCAAAAGGCTAAAATACACTTTTAAGTAATATTTTAAATAGACATATTTACCCTCACTTGTTTCACGATAAGGGAAGAGAGTATTTCCAAAAATCCTAATTCATATTCCAATGCAAGGAAAGAGAGGTAAAAGAAATCCTGCTGAACTACAGAAATCTTCTCATTCCAAGCAATATTAGACTCCAAAATTTCTTCTCACTTATCGACATGTATAATGTTAGTTTAAAGATAATTTTTTTTTTGATAAGTATATTATATATAAAATGCACCCAAAAGGGGAATGCGTCCCGTCAACAAAGGACCCCTAGGGGCCAAGAGATACCCAAAAACTCTATTTTCTCCTTTAAATATTTACAATTACGACCCTCCGCCCAACTAAACAAGTAAGAAATAAAAAAATCTTTGATCACCCTCGTGGGGGACCCTACATCTTTAAAACAACACCTATTGCATTCCATCCATATACACCACCATAAACAGAGGGGGGCCACCCTCCAAAAAGGTCGGGCATGAGAACCAATCAACACGCTCCTCTTGAAGGTCATAACATCACGACCCGATGCCGACATCAACCACTGGACGCCGAAAAGACCAAAAAGAAGGTTCAAACAGTCACGAACAATCGGACAATGCAAAAGAAGGTGATCGATGTATTTCCCAACCTGTTTGCATAGAAAGAAACCTTGAGAGGGGCCTTCAAATGCCAAACCGCCTTCCAAGGGAAAGACACATCCGCCCTAGGCGAAAGACAACCAAAGTAGGAAGAGACAGAAAAACGCCGAGAAAAAGTCGGCCTCCAAATCAAAGAGTCCGATCCACCACCAATAGTAAGAGAATACAAGAGCTCCAACCGATCAGAGACCTCCTCCAACTCCTAGTCCTGAAAGTATCGCATAAAACTGACATCCCACACTAACATCCCGGTATCAAGATGATAACAATCGGCTACTGAAGCATGACGATCCCGAGCGATCCTAAACAGCTGGGGGAACGAAGAAGCAAGAGAGCCCTCTCCACACCACCAATCCCCCAACCTATAACTGATAAAAGGAGCGAAGGAATCCCATTTCATATGTTAATATGGGTTTGGAGTTCTAACAGACGAAAAAATCAAAGGTGGATACACTCCTATTAATAAAATGATTCTTATTAAAGAGTTTGGGTCAGGGATGTCTTAGGAATGTCTTATCTATATTGCTCATGAAATACAGTTATTTACGACTATGTTTCTTTCTTTTTTTGGGGGTAAGCAATTTACGGCTATGTTCATGTGTGTATGTGTGTGTGTGTGTATAAGTGGTATATAGTATGTTTGTTGAGTGTTTAATAATAGAATTCTATTTACCAAAAAAATTGCAGTAATTATAATAATATAATTGTGTAAGGAATCTCATTCTCTCACCAAAATATCTGTAAAAGTGATGTTGCTATCATATCTTCCACTATCAAAACAAAAAATAATGAATTTGTTCATCAGATAACGCTTACAAACATGGAGCAGAATGTTTGGTAATTGGTTTATTATACAACAACTAAGAATGCCTCAACCATATTGTTCATTTGATACAAGGTTAAATCTTGAATTAGTTTACAACTAGGAATAGAATTTAATTTAATTCCGATTGTTCATATGATAGAGGTTGAATGTTTTTTTTTTTTTGGATAAGTATTTAATAAAAGAAACGACACCCAAAAGGGGAGTGAATCCCATGTACAAAAGCCCCAAGGGCCAAGAGCGCCTATAAACTCTATTTTTTCCTTCATAGACTTTCAACTCCGACCCTTCACCCAACAATACAAATTAGAAATAAACCTATCTTTGATCACTCCTAAAGGAGACTCAACGCTCTCAAAACAACGCCTATTGCGTTCCAACCAAATAATCCACCAAAGACATAGAGGAGCCACTCTCCAAAAATGTCGGCATTTTTGGATAACCGATCGACGCCCCTCTCCATGACGCCAACACATCGCGAATAGAGGCCAGCATCACCCACTGAACTCCAAAAAGACAAAAAATAAGGCTCCAAAAATCATAGGTAAACTGACAGTGCAGAAGGAGGTGATCAATCGATTCCCCATCCTTTTTACATAGGAAACACCGATTAACCAAAAACATAACCCGCCGACCCAGAATATCTAGTGTGGGAATGCGACCCCAAGTTGCCGACCATGAGAAGAATGCAACCTTGAGAGAGGCCTTTGAACGTCATACCGCCTTCCAAGGGAATGACCCTTCCTCCCCAGGCGAAAGGCAATCGAAGAAAGAAGAGACTGAGAAACTCCGTAAAGGCGACGGCCTCCAGCATAAAGAGTCAGAACCACCATCAACAGTATGAGAATACAATAACTCTAACAGATCAGACACCTCCTCCAACTCCCAATCCTGAAAGTGCCTCACAAATCTGACATCCCACACTAACTTCCCAGTATCGAGACGATAACAGTCAGCTACCGAGGCCTGTCGATCCCGCACGATCCTAAATAACTGAGGGAACAAAGAAATGAGGGTGCCCTCCCTACACCACCAATCCGTCCAGAAAGCAACACAATGGCCTTCCCAAATCCTGAAACTAGTGAAAGGAGCAAAAGAGTCACATCCCTGTCGAGTATCCTTCCACACTCCCACACCCCGACGACCCCTGACCTCATCGGAACACCAACCACCTTTAGACTCCCCATAGCGACAAACAATCACCCTCCTCCATAAACGTTCTCTATCAATCCCGAAACGCCACAACCACTTGCCCAAAAGAGCCTTGTTAAAAAGGCACCAAACGGCATAAACCCAACCCTCCATCACGAAGAGGACGACAAACTGCCTCCCACCACACCAAAGGGATAACGTCACTCACCCTACAGCCACCCCACAAGAACTGTCGTTGAATCCTCTCTATCCGCTGCGCCACACCACGAGGAATCCGATGAAGAGACAACACATAAGTCAGAAGATTGGATAACGAGCTCTTTACCAAAGTAAGTCTCCCACCTTTGGAAAGATACTGTCGTTTCCAACCCGCCAATCTACTCTCCACACGCTCAACCCCCGTGTCCCAGCAAGCCTGTCTCTGCCCTAAAGACCCCAATGGCAAACCCAGATACACCGTAGGGAGCAAACCAGCTATACACCCGAGAGCTGAAGCCAAAACCTACACATTTCCCACCTCACCCACTAGAAACAAGGAACTCTTGCAAGTATTTATCTTCAAACCCGATACCGCCTGGAAACATATCAAAATACACCGAAAATACCGCAATTGCCCCTCATCAGCATCACAAAACACCAAGGCATCATCAGCAAAAAGGAGGTGAAAGACATCCACAAACTGAGTAGCAGCATCACCCACCCTGAAACCGTGTAAAAGGCCCAAATCCATAGCTCGAGTCATCATCCGATTGAAACCCTCCATCACTACGAGGAAGAGGAAAGGGGAAAGAGGATCCCCCTGCCTCAACCCACGAGTACTCCCAAAGAAACCAGTGGGGGACCCATTCACAATCACAGAGAAACTAGCCAAAGATATACAAAAACGAATCCATCTACGTCACTGCTCCCCGAAGCCCAATCTCTCCAACATATATAGAAGGAAGCCCCAGTACACGTGATTGTATGCCTTTTCCACATCCAATTTCACCATAACACCCGGAGAACCACTCTGAATCCTGGCGTCTACAACCTCGTTAGCAATAATGGCAGAATCCAGAATCTGACGTCCCCTAATGAAAGCATTTTGTGAATCCGAAATAACTCCATCCAAAACACCGTGCATCCGAGATGAAAGGACCTTTGCAATCAACTTGTACACACATCCCACCAGGCTGATTGGTCTGAAGTCCTTAATGTCTTTCATCCCCCCTTTTTTGGGAGAAGAGAGATGAAAGTAGCATTAAGCGACTTCACAAAACATCCATCCTCATGAAAGGCGTTAAACGTCGTCATCACCTCCTCTCGAACGGTAGGCCAACACTCCAAATGAAAGCGCATAGAAAAACCATAAGGACCAGGGGCTCTATCCCCATTGCATAGCTTCAACGTCCTCAACACCTCCTCCTTCGAAAACGGAAGCTCCAACCTGTCCCGATCCCCCTCATCAATAGAATCGAACATAAGTCCATCCAGATTAGGCCTCCAACTCTCGTTCCCGGAAAATAATCTCTGATAGTACGAGGACACCCCCACACGGATCTCTTCCTCAGAAAAGAGCAAAGAACCATCCACAACCAAGCTATCAATAAAATTCTTCCTCCTGCGAGCATTTGCTGACCAGTGAAAGAATTTAGTGTTCCGATCCCCTTCCTTCAACCAAGTAGCCCGAGATTTCTGTCTCCACGAAATCTCCTCCTGAATAGCTATCTCCTCAATGTCAGTTAAACACTGTGTCCTCCTTAGTCTCATATCCAGATTAGGCCTCCAACTCTCGTTCCCGGAAAATAATCTCTGATAGTACGAGGACACCCCCACACGGATCTCTTCCTCAGAAAAGAGCAAAGAACCATCCACAACCAAGCTATCAATAAAATTCTTCCTCCTGCGAGCATTTGCTGACCAGTGAAAGAATTTAGTGTTCCGATCCCCTTCCTTCAACCAAGTAGCCCGAGATTTCTGTCTCCACGAAATCTCCTCCTGAATAGCTATCTCCTCAATGTCAGTTAAACACTGTGTCCTCCTTAGTCTCATACCCTCATCCACCCCCCCCCCCCCCCCCCCCTCAAATCAACTCTATCAATATCACCAATCTTGGCCAAAAGCACATTCATGCGCTACTCCAAATTGCTAAACACCTCTTTGTTCCATGTAATGAGAAAAGACTTCAAACAACGCATTTTCGAAGCCAACACAAAACTCGGAAAGCCTGGCCTAACAGGGCAAGCCCACCACTCCACCACTCACTGCTGAAAATCCCTAGCCCTAAGCCACATATTATCGAACAGGAAAGGAGATTTCCCAGTGGAAATACCCCCACAATCTAAGAACACAGGGACATGGTCCGAAGTGAAACAAGTAGCAATGGTCTGAACAACACCCAAAAAATGTTCCTCCCAATCACCGGAAACTAAAAACCGATCAATATGTGAATAAGTCAAAGACTCCCTACAACTAGACCAAGTAAAAGCCGCACCTATCAACGGGAGATCATGAAGCGGCATACTATCAATAAAGTCTGAGAAATCAATCATAGCCCTAGTCCACCGCCCACCAAAAGATCTTTCCGAAGGCGACCGAACAACATTGAAATCCCCTCCCACACACTAAGGTAGTCGCCACGCCTCTAGAACCTCACCGAGCTCTACCCACAATACTGACCTCTCCCCTTCCACCACCGGCCCATACACACCGGAAAAAGCCCAACAAAATCCATCCTCCACCATCGAAAAAGAACACGAAACCGAGAAATGACCCATCCGTGAATCCTGTAAAGATAACCATCTCCTATCCCACATCACAATCATACCCCCCCCCCCCCCTGACGCGCCTGTCGAATCCAAACAAGTCCACTCAACAAACTGATTACCCCACAGACTTTGGACCACTTTGTCATTCATGGCACCCATCTTCGTCTCTTGCAAACAAACAACATGCGCATTCTACTTTCCGAGCGCTAACCGCACAATCTTCCTTTTATCCGGGCAATTAATATCCCGGACATTCCACGATACAATGCGTAGCTTCATTTGGAAACAGTATTGACACCCTCTTCCCTCCTTTCCCCCCCACTCCTTCCCCCTTCTCTGCCTCGCCCACCGCCACCCGACCCATCATAATTCACGGAACAATATAAGTTACACAACTCCCTTTCACCCTTCCAATAAGAAAGGGAGCGATGAACAACCATAGATCTCTCCGCATTCACATCCCCTTCCTCCTTATCCTCTACCAGAGCTAAAATCAAATCTTCCCCTTTAACATCATTGCAACCAAACTTGACCCCCACTTTACTAGCAACCTCCACTATGTTATCCTTAACCCATTTCTTAGAACTGAACTTGGAACAATCCACTGCCATAGGTATCACATTCTCTAACACCTCCATACAATTCAGTCCTTCCAAATTGAATTCCAATTCAACACTAACATTTTCACCCAGTACCATACCCAAACTCCCTTCTTTATCAATATCACAATCACTTAAACCCAACTCACTTTCACAAAATCCATAGGCACCAACATTGCTATCAACAACTTTCAAGGGAAACCTTGCTCACTGTCCGAAGGCACAAACCCAATTGACAAGCACTTCGTGTTAACTACCATCTACTCTAAAAGCTTAAACTGTTAGAGAGGGTGTAACTTAAATATTTAATCCTTCAACACGCCCCCTCTCACGTGTAGCCTTCTTTTTGGTCCAACACGTGAAACAACAATTTTTCAAATATGGGTGACAGTGAGGTTCGAACACATGACTTTTGGCTCTGATATCATGTTAACTACCATCTACACTAAAAGTTTAAGTTGTTAGAGATAGTATAACTTAAATATTTAATCCTTCAACAAATAGAATTTAATTGAATTTTGATTTCTGTTAATTATTGGAAGTTGAATATATTTCTATGTTGATGCTAGCATTGAGCTATTGTACAATATTTCTTGCACTGATCAATTTATACTGAGATGCACACCACAAATTAATAAAAATATTTTTTTTAAGATTAAACATTTATGTATTTTTTAAAATTACTTTCATGAAATTTGGTGGATAACTTATATATATTTGAGCTACGTGAATAAGACAATTGATCGAAATAATGTTGGTTTTTTGTTATTTTATAAGTATAATTGATAGTAGAATTTATAAAATGAGGGCAATAGTGTAATGTGAAATATATTTTACTTGTTAAAGGACTTCTAAAATTGTGTCACCAAACACATTGTTGATGTTTTTTTTATTCAAAAGGACTAATCAACTTATGTTTACCAAACATCATTTTTATCTTAAAGGACTTCCTGCGACCTCATTTTTGTAAAGGACTTTTTATTAGGACTTTTCAAATAAAAAAGCCCTCCCAAACGGGCACATAATGTGTGCACTGGATGGTTGTGTAATTTGGTCCTAATACTAACCTCATAAAATGGGCAAACATATAATTTCATCTGATTAAGTATGGTACTTCAGCGAAGCGAACGACAAATTTGGAATTAAAGCAAAATTGGATGAATATATTGACAGCCTAGTAATGACAGAGAAGTCTGAAATCCAGTGAAACTATAACAAGGGCCATATTTAATATTTTTAAGTTTAGTAATGGCATTTTTTGATCTCCCGTAAAATAAATCAAGGCTAACCTCAACCAAAGTGGAATTGCAATTTAATTATAGCCCTGGAAACCCAAAAGTTATAATTGTCAACTGGTGTGAACCCCGTGAGAAGAATGAGAACCTTAGATTCATACATGCTTTGATAAAATATCTACGTTAAATCTGAAGAGTAGAAATTTGTCCAAGAAAAATTAATCATGCCTTAGTACCAGCAGAGTAACAATTTGTGGACTTCTTTGTCCCTACTACAGTCTACACTAAAAAACTAACGATGGGGTTGGTGGTGGTGGTTTGCGGGGGCGGGTGGTTTAAACAAAAGAAAATGGTAAAGGGAAAAAAATTCATAGATAAAAGCAAACTGAAAGAGACTGTATGATGCAATGTCCACAGTAAATGAGGAACGGATCAACAGCTACCTGAACTGCGGCTTGTATGTCTGAAGTTCTAAGCTTGGCATCACAAATAGCTGTGACCGCTTCGCTAACGAATTTGCTTAAGTTGACACCCCGTAAGTCATCCATCAAACCTTCACGTTGTTCTTCGTTGATCTGCTTAAGTTTTTTAATAACTGCTGTGTTGCGTTTAATGCTGGAGTCTAATGTCCTCAGAAAACCTACGTCTGTAACCAACAGTACACCATATCGAATCTTTAGATTAGGTTAATGAATTGCTATAGAAAAATCAAACATAATAAAATAATGCAAGAAATTGCAAGCTCTTGTTTTAAAATCACATCTAGCACATGCTAAAACTGGGGTGGCTTATCCAACTCTACAAGTATAACACTAAAATCAACCAAATACACCAGTGTGTCTGTGTGTTTTCCATCAAAGTTGGAGGAGTCTAGAGGATTAGAAACTTAGCGAAGTATACAAAACAAAAATAAATAAGTAAAAATCCAGTACCAAAGTTTTAGAAGTAGAGAGCGGAGCTTCCTTTCCACTTACTAAAAGTCATGGAGAACTCTACTTTCCCACATAACCGTGCACGCACACACCACAGAGAGAGAAAGAGAGAGAGAGAGAGAGATGAAAAAAAAAAAAAAAAACTCGTAGCCTCAAGATGCTAAGAAAAATTTGCATAAAATAAAACAGGAAATATGTTCGATTGTCCTTTTTGTCCTGAACAGAAATGCGACTTACTTGGGATTCTCCACAAAATTTCAACCAAAACCCCATAAAAAGAACGCTTAAAAGTCACAATGCATGTACAAGTTCCCAAATGATTTGGCAACTAGTCAGACTAACATACCATTCCCACAAGATCTTTACACTCCGAAATATTAAGTATATCACTCTGGTAAAGTCTTTTCTCAACACATGCTTTCAAGGGTAAGAGTAAAAGAACATGGAGGCATGGAGGGACTCATAAAGCACTGAAACATCAAACATCTCCATCCTTTGGAGTCAAGCAATTCTATCTCAATAGGCACTCATATAGGTCATATGTTGAACCAATATTTACATTCCAGGATGGTCTCAAATGAAGCAAGATCTACTTAGAAACTCCTTCCAGCTTTTGTTGCCTTCAATACAAGAGCATTTCCTCGTTGGATGTTGTATCAAGGTGCACTAAGGCACCAGAGATCCTCTAGAGCCTAGGTGGAAGAAGCAAGGCGTGGCGCACGCATCAGTGAAGTGAGGCACACAATGAAAATATGATACTATTACCAGACCATTTATATTTGTTAGAATATAAATAAAATCAAGAGAGATAAATTGATTCTGTGTATTACAATAGAAAACATGATATGTATAAATAAGAGAAAATTGGAGTAGAGAACAAGCCAAGATAAAATAGGTAATTAGAATGTGACGGCTAAAAATCTTAATCCTAATCTAAACATAGGTGGGTCTATCTATTGGCCAAAATCCTAATTTATTATAACAATATAAAATATAATATTCTTCAACAGCCCCCCTCAAGTTGGACAGGAGATCGTAGCTTGTCCAACTTGAAACCGAAAACGATATCTAAAATATGAGACGAGTAAATCCAAAGATTCAAAGCTGATCCAAAGATCCAAAACAAGTAGATCTGAAAAATCAAAACGAGTTGATCCGAAGATCCGAGACAAGTTGATCCGAAGATCCAAAACGAGTTGATCCAAAAATCCAAAACAAGATGATCCGAAGATCCAAAACAAGTTGATCCGAAGATCCAAAATAAGATTATCCAAAGATCCAAAACAAGATGATACGAAGATCCAAAACAAGTTGATCCGAAGATCCGAAACGAGTTGATCCGAAGATCCAAAACGAGTTCACCGCCGGGGATGGGAGATGGAGTGTCATCCCCGGCAGAGATGGCGATAAGCAGAAAGAACTACTAAGAATCGGTAGGCTCTGATACCATGTTAGAATATAAATAAAATCAAGAGAGATAAAATTGATTTTGTGTATTACAATAGAAGACATGATATATATAAATATGAGAAAATTGGAGTGGAGAACAAGCCAAAATAAAATAGGCAATTAGGGTGTGACGGCTAAAAACCATAATCCTAGTCTAAACATAGGTGGGCCTATCTATTGGCCAAAACCCTAATTTATTATAACAATATAAAATATAATATTCTTCAACAATATTCTAGAAGAAAATATATTTTCTTATAAAAAATATTCTAGAAGAAAGGCTCAAATGTTGTCAAAAGTACACATGCGCAAAACAGGCGAAAGTCTTGCACCTTGAGGAGTGCACCTTTAACAACTAAGGGTAATTGAAAACATTCCACCAATCATTATCTGATTTACAATATATTACAACTACAAGAATCAATGAGAAGAGAGCATTTAACTTAGAAGGCTGTAGTATTTCAATTGAGTTAAATACCCAAGTACTTGCAAATTGATGATGTGTAAAGAAATTGCCTTTAAAATACAGGATGTACAATTTTTTGTGAACATGAATAGCTTTCGCGTACTGTTATTTATTACCACTAATGATTAATTTTGCCCTAAACAAATTCAGTTTCAACTTAAGCCCAAATCATTTTTGTTACTACAAACACATTAAACCAAGGAGAAACAACCAAAACGCCACAGAAAAGTAAACATGTCACACAATAAAACACAGATTTACGAGGCTCGACACAAATCCTGTCTACGTCCTCAGTGGAGATCCAATGCGGAGTCGCTAGGCAAAAAATAGGAGATTACGGGTTACAACCCACATAGCTTAATTCTCTATGATTTTCAGTGTCACACTCTATCGCATTCCCATCCCTATATGCTTCTATATATCGGACTACAAGAGAGCACTAATAGGCCCACAACCCACAACATCACACATTGTAACAGCTTCAATCATCAACCTACACTGCACAGGATCAAACAAACTTTTGCTCATGCAATCACTGTACTTACTTTAATGTATAAAACATGATCAAACAACATGACTCTCTCAGTTCCCTGAATATAACCGTGTCGATACAACAAAAGTGGTTGTGAATATGGGATATATCCAACCTACAAACCAAACTGAATATTCCAATCCTCTACACGTGATGTAAAAAAAAAAAAATAGATTGATAGCAAAAAAAAAAGTTTCCCATTCTAAGAACAAAATAATCTGCGCTCATTATTCTGAAATATGCTCAGGTAAGAAAATACCACTTGTAGTTAGGACACAAAATCACTTGCTGAAGACGTCCTATAATTGACCAACTAAACAACATTCAGTTCAATAAAAAAAAAAAACTCAAACCTGGTCTTTCAGCGTTCAAATTACTCTGCCGAAGAACCATTTTTGCCTCCACTGACTTCTTAAATTCCTCAAGACGAGCAACAGCTTCCTGTAGCCACCCAACAACCAAAAATAAAATAAACCATGCACAAAGTTACTTGTTGAAATTGAGGACTCTACACGATTAATCATCAATAAATAAACATAGACAATACTGTACAGAAGTCGTAAACTCGTTCTATGAAAAAATATCATGTGTTTAGGGATACACACACACACAGAGAGAATACTTGATCAACATTTATGTTGGTTTAAGATGATTTAACAAATAAACGAACCATGCAAAATTTTCTAACATGGACTTTCAATATCTACTTCTCTCCAGAAATCATTTTTTTTTCTTTTTTCTCCCCCTAGATGCCAATTAGGTACACAGAGACTGAACTATATTAAAGTCAAAACTCATAAGCTGCCAAAGTCAAGACAACAATCTCACCTCCCCGTCTTGTTTGCCATGATGTCCATCGCCAATACGACCATCATCCTCGTGATGTTCCATTTATCCACAAACAATAACAAGCAGTGACCTATTAACAACAAACATAGTTCTTACAAACATATTAAAGGATGAGAAAGAATAAAGAGAATGGAAAAGAAACCCAAAGAAACATAGGCAATCATTTCAACTAACTTTATAACCTAAAACGATGATGAAACAATTACAACAAGAAGCATTCTTGGCTAAAAGCCATAACTATACCAAGACATTCTAACTCTCAGGAACGAACATAATAGCCCCTTGAATCATTCAATCAAACACATTAACTTCCAAAGCTTTCAAAACATTCCCTAGCTACAAATTGTCGTCCACAATATACATATGGGCGTAAGATTACATTTCCCACTACTACGCTCATTGTGCCACTATTATACACTGTGCTACCTGGACTCGCACTTCCGGCGTCGCTTTGATTTTCAGATAGGACGCGGCAGCTTTAGTTTAACGGTGGGGAAGAAGAGAGGTACGGAAGGAGAAAGGCCAGACAAATCTATCTTTGGGGCGAAGAAGGGAGATACAGGAGAAGGGAGGCGATGGAAAGTAGAGTTTCTTTTGGCACACTCTTCCCTTGTACGAAGATGAAGATGAGGGTCTCTTTATGAAGATGACGGTAGGGTTGTTTTAATTATAAACAGTTATATATTATTATTAATTTATTCATTGAGAATAACTTTCAATTAAACTTTGGGCTAATATCACAAACCTCCCCTGTAATTAGGCAGTCCCCCAACGTTTCAATAATATCAGAAACCTCCCTTAACGTTAGCTCCAGTGTAACATTTTACCCCTTCCTTTCGTAGTCAACGCCGGAAAGTGACTTTATTGGTCAATGAAGTTATTTTTTTTACCAAAATCTCTATTTTACCCTTATTATCCTTGCAATTACATTTAAACCCTTACTTTTGCAATCAATATTACTAGAATACCCCAACTAATTTGACCACATTGCCCTCATATGTATTCAGTATTCTATATAAACCCATTAGAAACCTTGTTAATACCTACTCTCTCTCTAAAATCACTCATTCTATCTCTACCCTCTTTGGAAGCCTGCGATAGGATTTATCTTGCAACTCAATATGTATATATACATATATACATATTGAGCAGGTTTCTTACCTGACCCTAATTGGCTCATTATCGCAAGCAGGTCTTCCTGGTTTAGCCTCTCCACTCACATCTTCAAGCAAAAATCTCACTTAGCAAATGAAACATAACAAACATTTTAGTTGATTTTAATGAAATTATGTAATGGATGCTGTTGATATTGATAAAAAAAATTAAAATATAAATATATATATATATCTAATATCTCTTGGTGTCACCTCTAAATTCCCAGTTACATTAATAAAAGTATATTGCGTATAAACACACACATTAGCGCACACTTGCATGAGGAGTGAATAATATTGACCAACAATTAACAAATTCCTGCTAAAGTTTCTGAACCCTAGTAAAGACTTTCACAGTAACACATATTACACTCATAATTATGCTTCTACATTCAGTTTGGTTGCTAAGAAAAACCAGAAAAACCTAAAACTTTAAAATTTAATTTCTGATTCCTACAATAAATAGAGATGATGAAATTAATCTTAGTTGAGTAGCGAATTGAAAGTTCCTAATCCCAATACTTGTATATATTATATTACATTTTCCCAGTGTCCAAACAAAATTTTGACAAATCCCTAGCAAATTGATCATTGATTATGAATAACTTACTGATTTGGAGGATTTATTAGAGAGATCAAGTAATGTTGGAGGAACTTTGCCGGACTTTAAAGATTCGCCGTCGTCGGATTCTCCGTCAGCACCGTCTCTACCGTTGTCCTCCTCATTTTCTGGCAATAACGCCGGGCAGGGGCTGGAGAGCTGCGTCTGTTGAAGCAGAGGTCTCACAAGAGCACAGTGAACTGTGACCAAAGATAAAGAGAGAGATTTTGGATCGAGGGCTTAGAGACTCAGATGGATAGGCTCATCATCATCATCACAAAGCTAGGGTTTCAGGAGCAAGAGGAGTTGGAAAATCAGAGACAATTTTTCCGTAAGGCTCTGTTTGTTTCCTCTCTCTCCTAATATGTTTTTTTTAATTCAGGGCTTTTTGGTCATTTCGAAGTTCACTTTTGCACTGAAGGGAGGTCAGTGGGATTATTCAAATGTTGAAGGTAATTGTGTGTAATTAAGTCTAAGTCCAGGGGAGGATTGTGATATTTATCCTTAAATTTTTTTCATCCTATCTCATCCATTTTAAATAATTTGCTACCAAAAAAATAACTCTTCCATGTAATTTTATTTACTTAATATATTGCATTATGAGTAATAATTAACCCAAGTAAAATTCAATTCAAAAATAAAATTATGTAAAGAAATTTATTTATTTTTTTAAAAAAAAAGAAGTTTTATGTTTTTTAAAAATTTTATAATTTATTTTTCAAGGATTCATATGAAAAATTTGAGTTTAAATTTTATTGTTAGTTTAATGAGATTATATTTAGTTTAGAAAAGAAAATAAACAATTTTGGTAATTTAGGACTTGAATGGAGTTTTTTTTTTTTTGAAAAGTAGAACTTAAAATAGGATTTATTGGTGCAAAGATAAAAACAATTTAGAACTTACTTGTCTTTGGATTAGAAAAGTAGGATTTACAAGAAACTTTTTCAAAATTAAATAGGTGAGTCACAAAAATTTAAAGAGGGAGCCAATTTTAAAATTTTGATCACGTACAAAAAGAATGGTTAATAGTACTTGGATATTTTTTCATTTAAGTTTGTAAAAGTTATAGTATTTTTTTATATATTATAACACTTTAGGTTTGAATTTTGAGTGTAACGTCCGGTATTTTACGGGTTA
The DNA here is from genome assembly GCA_963922005.1 of Cornus suecica. NCBI lineage: Eukaryota > Viridiplantae > Streptophyta > Magnoliopsida > Cornales > Cornaceae > Cornus > Cornus suecica. Next base: position 31,458,625 of record OY998247.1, on the reverse strand, counting down.
ATTTAAAAAATTTATTTAAACAATTAAGTGTTTATGTGTTTAATGTGTTTAATTGTTTTAGCATGTCTTACATGTTTTACGTGTTATAAAAATTGTACGTAGCATGTTGTATTTTCATTTTGAAATTTATGAAAATTATTGAGAACGATTTCGAGAAAGAAATGACTGAGGGGTAAATGGGTAATTTCACATTTGGAGCACTTAGTGGAAAATATAGAAATTTTGGGTAAGAATTAGGGCATGAGTGGTGTTTTGGTAATTAGAGAGAATGACAAGGGGTAAAAGGGTATTTAAGAGTCTTGATGGTACTATTGTAATTAACCCCAACTTTGGATGAATTTGGTCATTTCCACCTTTCATGTGTTGTCTCATTCCTAGCCATTTATCTCATTCTCCCATCTTTGTTTTAAACCCTTGGATCATAAGACCTTGTTTGATTGGCACTTATATGGAATAATCCATTATTGTTGGTTTTTCACTTGACAAGACTTTTTCTCAACCATTGGATGGTTTATTGATTTCCATCTTTATTCTAAGCCCTTGAATGATAAGGCCCCGTTTGGCAAATTAATGAGTTTTATGACTTGTGTAATAAGTCTTCCACTTGGCAAGACTTATTCTTAGCCATTGGATTCATTTCTTTTTTCCTAGCTTCATTTTGAACCCTTGGATTTGAGAAGGGTTAGTGGAGAATCTCTACACTTATGAGTTTCTCTCATTTGCAAGACTTCATCTCTTCATCTCTATTTCCTTCATACGTTTCCTCTCTTGCTCTCTCATTCTATCATTGCTTAGTATGGTCTAGAGTGGTGTTCTTGAGCTATTTTGGTAAGTTTCTCTCCTACTCTAGGATTTTGTTCACAAAAACCCTAGCTTCCAAGTTCATGAATTCTTTTGTGTTAGTATTGATTTTACTCTTCCTTTTTATTCATGTTTATGGAAGGTTGAGTTCATTTTCCAACTACCAAGTGAGTTCCAATTATGGTAGCTTGTGACTTCCTCTTGTGAAGAAACTATAGGTGAGTTCATAGTCTCTTGATCTCTTGAATTCATTTTTTTCATGAAACCCTAATTTAGTACTCATTAGGGTTTGACTTGATTCTTGTGGTTGGAGCCACAAGAATGATTTTTGGTCTTCTTGTGACACCATAAGTAAATCTTGTTGTTTATGTGGTATGTTGATAGTTGAAAGCTAATCTATTGAGTCTTTGGAGGAATAGCTTGAGTTAGACTTCTTTGGGGCATCCTTGAAATAGCTTGCTTGGAATTGAGGTAGGGGAAAATGATTTGTCTTTGTCTTTGTAAGATGGTGTGTGCGTCTAAGTGTATATATGCCGTATATATATATATATACGAGTTGGTTTTGGCAACTTAGACTATGATTTAGGCCCTTGAGAATATGATTATGTGATATAAATTCATGTTGTTATTTATTGATCATAAATATGATATGAATTAATGTTATGGTTTATTGATCATAAATGTAATATTATGAGCACGTGGAAAGTTTTGACATGATATATTGCCTAGATAGAAAAAACATATATTATGATGGAGTATGGTTGATGAAAAATCATACGTGCATATTGAGTACGTCATGTAGTGTCAAATTCATGGTGTTGGAATATGTGGGTGGTGTAGTGATGTGTTGGTAGTCGGGTTCGGATCAAAGCAACAACTGGCCAGGAGGTATCATGCCTACAGAACTAAAAAGCTGACAAATGTGAGTTAGGAGTCCGAGTAGAGGCTCATGTTCTTGACTTTTGTAGTCATGGCGTATGGAGTTGCAAGTTGGGCTCTCGTACAACCGTCTTCCTTGTTGAAGTGATAGAGAGAGAAATCACTTGGAAAGAGTCGGTGTGGTACTCTACATTACTTGTTAAGGTTGTAACCTCAAAAGTAATTGGACAGAGTATGTATCCGTTAATCCGAGTTGGGCGACGTGTGTCGAGTCATGGTGCATTTAGACTATCATATATATGTGAATATGATGTTATTGTGGAAGCATGCTATAATTGTAGAAAATTATGTTGTGAGCATGTTGGGGAAACTTATTTGTGGGGTTCGAATGTGTTCCGGATTGGCGTTAGAGCCATGTGGAACAAAATACTGACCTAGGAGTAGTTGCATGTACCATGGGTGGGTTGTACTACTCGGACTACCGAGATTGAGGCAATGACGATTCCTCTACTGGGCTAGCGAGCTCACCCCACGCCTTATATATTTTTCAGGTGATGATCCCGTTGGGAGAGTTCTGTAGTCTCTCCGTGGACGTGTGGATGTATGTCCGCCCTTTTGTGCATGGGAGGCGGACCACACTTTTATTTTGTTGGGCAGTAGGTCGATAAATATGTTCATTTTGCACATGTAAACCAAACTTGTAGAAATATATTATTTTGATCCGGCTAGCATGTTAGCCGGGGTGGTATGGTCCATGTATATCCCTTGGAGCGCTATGCGCGGTGATTATATTTTTTTGGTGCACTTCGGTGCCGGATTGTGTATTTTGAACCAAATTATAACATGTTTCGCCTTAGAGCGTTTAAATGTCATTGTTGAATATTTTTACTTGGAGTTATAAAGGTGAATTGGATGAATTGCCATGAATTGCGAGTATTAGGTGTTTAGCCGAAAACGACATTTTTCTAGATTTTCAAACTAACCATTTTCGATTTGAATGAAAAAACCCGTTTTCGCCTACCCTCGTGGCCCCGGTAAAATTTCTTGTTTTATAAATGATTTTAAACTCATTTTAAGAAGATTTTGATCTTTACAACCCGGTGGTCGTTAAAACGGAGACCGGGGGCAAGATGGTTATTTTTATGAATTTTTAAGGGGCGTCTTTGATGAAAATAACCATTCTTCTTCTCATTTCCGAGTTAGGGGATTTTTCCTCATTTACAAAGTCCCAAGGACCAGTTGTGATCTTTCTTGATAGTTCCTAAGGGTTTGGGGCTGTATGGGAGTCAAATTTGAGGTTTTCTAGTATAGGTAGTCGACTGGCCCTTTTCGGGTAGTCGACTGGGTGAAACGGAGGAAAAATTTTCTTCAAAACTTGAGGTATCTGGTTCAGCCAGTCGACTGGGTCCTTAGCCATTCGACTGGATCCTCAGTCAGTCGGCTGGGTCATTAGCCAGTCGACTGAGTGGTTCAGCCCTGCTCTGACCATGTTCCACTATTTTGCTCATATCTTGAGCTACGGGTGTCGGATGGAGGTGTTCTTTAGCTTTTTAGAAAGCTGACTTAAATCTCTTGATGTTAGGATTTTGAATCACCTCATTTGAGTCATTTTGGAGGGCGAAATGGTCGATTGAAGTTAATGGTAGATTGCTGACCCTAAACGTGGGAATGCCGATTTCAAAACGTTGTAATTTCCACCTCACACCTCGGATTTTGGTTCCGTTTGTTCCTATAGCTTCTTTTAGGTCCAAACCTTGTATTTACACCTTGACAGCACTACTTTATCCCTGTGATGACCATTTTACCCTTTTGTGGGCGTTTAATGATTGAATGTCATTTGTTCTCATTTCTTTTTACTTCCGCATTCACTCCATTAGCTCTTAGGCTCAGGTTTCAGAGTCTTAGGAAATTTGGGGCATGACATTGAGACTCTAGTGAACCTAATCATAAGACTAAAATATTAATAATTTTGACTAAAATCAAGTATGAGAATGATGTTAATGGACTTTCCGGTAACTATGAAAAAATATATTAAGCTGAATTTTGAGAATTCTTGTGAGAAATAAAAATAAAATATAAAACTAATAGTTATAATTATTATGAAATATTTACATATGTATGCATGTACATATAAAAATATTTGAAACAATTTGAACATATATATGAATATTGTCAAATATATGTGTATGTTTTTGTTTCTAAGACCACCAAAAATTGATAAAAAATTAAGACTCCAAAATCTTAAGGGATAGAGAGTATCTAATAAATTAAAAATATAAACATAAAGTGAAAATATTTAGTTCACCTTTTTCTTTATTAAACTTTTGAAGAAAATAAATATGAATATTAAATTTTAAGTAAAAGCAAAACTTTATATAAAAGAATGTGAAAATAATTAACTTTATCTAATCAATTTAATAGAGAAAATTTTAAAAGGATGGTTTAAATACAACATCAATGAAAATAATTAGTATCACAAGTAATTACCAATGATAAAATAATTAGATTCATACATAAAATATCCTGCCAAAAACAGATTTTTGAATAGAAAAAGTGAAAATAGTTCTATTCATAATTAATTTACTCAAATGTTTAAGGGGTATAAAAATTAATTTGTATTTGATTACTATTACAGTAGAGTTAGGCCCCGTTTGGTTTTTGTTTGTGTTTGTTGTTTGCAAAATTTAGAAAAACATAAACACATGTTTGTGTTTGTGCAGTGCTGAAATCTAAAACAAAAGCCTGTTTGGTACCATTGGTGTTTACAAAAATTTTGCAAACAAAAATATGCAAAACATGTTTGATACCGTCAGTGTTTACAAAAATTTTGCAAACAGAAATATGCAAAACATGTTTGGTAACTTTAAATGTTGTAAAAAAAATTGAAGTAAAAAAAATCTATTATATATATATCTTAAATTTCATATGTATTTATATTAAAAATACATATATGTACTTATATTAAAAATGCAAAATTGTTTAGCTTCATTCATATATTTACTTTTATTATTGAAAAAATGACAGTACTTCCCTGTAAAATAATAAATAATTTGTTTTATACATATGACAATTTATGCATCCTAACACTCCTAATTAAATCCATCTCATTAATCTAATGCAATTCATCGAAACAACTTTAGTAGTGAATACATTAAAATGTCAATGCCATAAAAATTATCCAAAATCATCAATGGCAGTGCATACAACTTCAGTAGTGAATACATTAAAATACTTACTAAATACATTAAAATATGTCAGTGCCATAAAAATCATCCAAAATTAGCAACGACTTTCAATAAAACCTATCACTGGGGATTTTGAAATAAACTGTTAGCTATCATATCGTGAACTTGGTTCATTTGACTGGCACCACCTTGCATAACCGGTTCCACCTCATCATCTTCCTCATCAGCTTCATTTTCGTTCTCGGTTGGACATGTCCCATCAAAGATGTCTTTTAACACCTCTTCTACGCCCACACTTCTTACACTCTCAATGTCCACATTTTATTCACTCTGAATGTTCGCATTTTGTTCACTCTCAATTGTGTCGACACTCATCTCACTCACATCCATCTAGAAAGTTCAATAGAAGAACTAGAGTTGAGAAAAACCTTAAAATGAGTGAAAATTAATATATATATATAAACATATTATATGATTATACACAAATTCTAATACACACAATAAACCATGTGCAATTAAATTAGTCCAACAATGAACATTAATTTTGGTTGAAATAGTCATATTGTTGGATTCTTTTTCTTTTCCTTCTTTTTTTTATTGGAAGAATGGTCTTTTTGGGTTGCGGTTCCTATTTCCTATCATCATCTTTAAAAAAAATAAAAAGCCAAATATCAAAACAAAATATAATTACCTCAGATGAAGGAAGTTACATGTATGGGGTAGGGGCAAACCATAAGTTGGATCGAGGGAGGATGGCCCCAATGAGCATTTTGAAGGAACCTACTATATGTGCTTATATTCAAGCTCTGGTATTAATTATAAGAGGAAGCAAAACAAGAACAAGTAATATAACAAAAAAAAAGTATAAAATTGATTAGGTTTAATTTAACATGAGATGATTTTTGGTAAAGTTTGGAGAAATACTAAAATAAACTTGTATAAAAAATTCAGAATTGCAAGGCGAAACCCTAAATATGCTTGAAAAATGGAACCCAAACGTGAAGCCCTAAATTAGAGGCGAAGCCCTAAATCTGAGGCAAAGCCCTAAATCAAAGGCGAAACCCTAAAAGAAAGGCACAAATCAAGTTACCTTCGAGTTCTTGAGAAGAGAGAAACCAATAAACCGCCAAAGAAGATGGGCTATGTTGTTTGTTGAGAAGAGAGAGATTAGAGAGTAAAACAAGTCATATGAGGAGTAGAGAAGATAGTGATGAAGGTTTACCTTTCGTGTTCTTCAGATCTGTCGAGGGGAAGAAGAAATTACCAAAGCTGCGCTCTCGTTTTGTCCAAGAAGAAACCCTAGAGCATAACACGTTTTTGTGGATTGGGTTGTAATGAGGTGTTTATATTTTAAGACAATTGTTTGTGGAAATGTGATTGCTGCACAGTTAAAAACACAAACAGAAAAATAAAACACATTTTTTTCTATTTGTAAAAAAGGGTCAAAAATCACAAACGTTTTAAAAAAAAAACATAAACAGTTTACCCAAACACGTTTTTGTTTGCAAAAACGGCAAAAAACCACAAACAAACAAACACAAACAGAAACCAAACATGACCTTAGTGAAAATAAGATGTCTTGTCAAAAGAATATTTATATACAATTATTTAATTAGTAACTGAAATTCAATTGAACAAGAATAGAAGATGATCTAGTTAAATTAATACGCTTATAGTATAATAATGCAATTGAACACATTAGAATGTTGTATTATATGATACTCAACATCTATGTACTATTAATTGATCATTTGAATTTAATTGAAAAATGATAGTCTATGATCCAATAAAATTAATAAGCCTATAGTATAATAATGCAATTGAACACATTAGTATTATGTATTATACTATACTCAACATCTATATACTATTAATTGATAATTCGAATTTAATTGAACAAGGATAGTCTATGATCTAATGAAATTAATAAGCCTAAGTATAATAATTTAATTGATCCAACTCAACATCTATGTACTATTTATTAGTAATTCTAATTTAACAGAGAACAATGATAGGGTATGATCTATTTTAATTAATAAGCTTATAGTACAATATGCAATTGAACACATTAACATCTATGTACTATTAAGTAATATTTCAAAATCAAATAAACAAGGAGAGTCTATGATCAAATGATATTAATAATCCTAAATACTTATATTATGGCAATATATATATATATATATATTAATTTATTTGTTTGTAATTCACATAAGTTGAATTAATAATAAATTTCTATAAAATAAATTATCAATAATTACATATATATTAATTCATGTACAACTAATATATAAGAATTGTACATTTAAATACTTAATATATAAATATAAAAATAGTGCACTTACTAGGTAGTACATTTAGGCCCTGTTTGTCATACATTTTGCTTTTACTTTTATGCAGAAGAAAAAGAGAAGCAAAAGTTATTACTTATCTTTAGATTATCAGTCAATGCTTGACAAATTTGTTTGGAAGAGATTCTGATGTCAGAAGAGTTTTTTTATGTCTGTTTGGCAAAATATATGTTTAAGTGTTTCCACTACAAAAATACCTATAATGCCCTTAAATGCAGGGGTCTTTTAAGTCTGTTTGGTAATGTAATAGTGTTCATCCATTTATTTTACCCAATTCTAAACGCATAAAGCAAATCACTAAACATAGTTAAATTTAGTCTTACATCACATATTAAAAATAATACAATGTGCAAAATAATATTTACCAATTTAATCTGAGTTGTGAAATAATAACATAAAATATTTATCTAAGCATCATCTCCAAAGCAATTTTTTCCTGGATAGCTCTCATCTCAGTAATATCATCATTTGTGGTCAAAATATCAGATTCATCAACTTCTTCATTGAGTATATAATTCTCATTTTCACCAAATTATTGAAATTCGAAGTTTGCAATAGCTTTATTTCTTATAAAATTATGAAGAGTCATCGAAGCACTAACAATGACAACTTGCTTATTAAACTCAAAATTAGGCATATTCTGTAAAATTCTCCATTTTGCCTTCCACACGCCAAAAGTCTGTTCTATAACACTTCGCAAGGAGAAGTGTGCTTGATTAAATATTTCTCGAGAACCTCTAGGTTGACTACCACGTCGAAATTCAGGAAGATGGTATATTTTTCCTTTAAATGGAGCCAAGAACCATTTCATGTTTGGATAGCCACCATAAATTAAGTAGTATTTATTTGCGAAATAACAAATTCACAAAAGATGAGAGACTGCATAATCACAACAACAACAACAATAAAAAAAATATCAAAACTAATAATAATAATAAAAAAATACTAATAATAAAATAAGAGATTGAGAAAACCATTTGGTGGTTCAAGAAATTTCATAGCTGGTTCTCGATATGCACTCAAAAATATGTGTATCATGTGCAGTTCCTTCCCATCCTGGTCACACAAAGATAAACTGATAGGTGCCGAATGTTGTCTATTTTAGGCATCTATCTTGCTATTGTTACGTCTTTACATTCCATTATTTGGTATTTTTATGTTGTTTGTGTGTCTAAGCATATTTCAGGAGCTTAATGAAGAAAAATAGCTAGCTTTGGTGAATTAACCAATGACATGTTCATTTTTATTTAAGAGGAGAGCAAAAGAAATATTTTCAAGAGAAAAGTATCCATCGGAGGGCGAAAACGTCATTTTTTGGAGCTACAATTTCAAGAATCATAACAAGGGAGTCGAGGGGGTTCAAATGACACTATTCCTAAGAAAAGTTGTTTCCAAGGGTTTTGCTACACTTGACATACACTTACAGTAGCTAAAAGTGGTTAGAAAGAGTTGTTTTAACGTTTGATCTACGCTTCATGTTTTTGGCCCTATGCTTGAAACTTCAAGCGTAGCTACAATGTTTTCAGCACAAATTTTCAGTCAACTTTGAAAGATCATATCTTAGTCAAATCAAGTCCAAATGAAGTTATTTTTTAGCCTAACATCAAGAGCTTGAAGTCAGCTTTCCAACAAGCTACTACATGCCTCCATCCAATATATGTAGCTAAATTTATGATAAAACGAGTGAGATGTATCTGCAGGAAAAATCTGGAAATTTCATATTCGGCCCAAAATCTTATTTTGACCCAAATTGATCCGTTTTGACCCGGATGACTTTGTGTTTGACCCCAACACCTCTATGCACATGTATATGACATATTATACATTATATTGAAGGGTTTGGTTTAGATTTGGTGTGAATTTACGAAAAAGGGGAATCTTACTCTTAATAGGAGAAATCTAATGCAAGTTAGGGTTTCACTCGGCTTTGCCTATAAATACCAAGGTTTGCTACATATTTTTGAGACTTCTCTTCATATAATTTCAGCGCTTTCAATTCCATAATTTTCAGAGCACTATCTCTGGAGATTTATATCTTTTAAAGAAAGGAGTCATTCAAGACCTAGAGATCCGGAGAAGAAGATCATGGAGGACGTTTCTACATCAATGATACAATTTATTTATACCATGAGCAACTAATTTGGTATCTAAGGTTTTCTAGCAAAATCCTAGCCAAGTAATGTAGTTTTTATATTTAATTTCAATTGTAACGAGGGGAAGCTATGACCATATTGTGATGATTGTGGTAGATGTGTGACCGTTTTTATTCTTGACACAAGATCTTATATTTGTTCTAAATTCTTGTCTTAAATTGAATGAATATATTATCTTACTCAATCATGATTATTCATTATGGGCTAGAACTCGGATGCTTAATTCATGATTTTCTACACAATGGTGCTTAACACTTGAAACCCCGGGTTTACATAGCCCATGCCTCGGCGAGGTAATATAGACATGATTTAGTTTAATTTCATGCAGTAGGAGTAGATTAGAGTAAAATAAATAGCATGTACTAGTTACACTATGTCCGGAGATGGGTTGTAGCGAATCCGGTTGACGGTATCCTTTTTTTGGATCATATTCGACTATTTGCGGTATGACCTAATTCACAGTTATAGATCATCCTCTTTCAATTGAGCAAGTAGATAGCTATATTATGCGGTTAGTGGTGGAATATGAAAACCCTAAATTTTATTTCTATTGTTCTTGTCTTAATATATCTTTACTGCTTTATTAGTTAATTAGTTAATCAATCACAAAACAACAAATCATACATTCATAGCAATTTAAGAGTATTATTTTACAATAATTCAGAATACAACCTAGTCTTTATGAGATTGATAACCTTTCTCAAGCCGAATTATACTATAATACGATTCGTGTGTTTGTGATAGGTAAAACCTAAGTCGTCCTATTTTAACCATTATTTTTTTTGTCACCCCTAGGCGGACATCATAAACAATATGTCAAAATCGCACACATCCATTATGTTTTGAGTAAGGTATCCCTTCTTGGCAATATTGGGGATTTGCTCGTCCACTGGAAGTGATGCACATATATGTATCCCCTTTATGGCTCCAATGCAATCTTGTCAATGTATATACACATACATGTACAATTAACAAAAATTAAGAAACAAAAATTTTTTTACATGTAAAAGTAAGATATAAATCACTACCTTAAAGTATTGCCAATACATGGAATTGGATTGTATTTAATGTGGAACTTCGTCATAATTTTCCTGTGGTTTAATCTCATCCAATGCCAACATTACTATTTTTTGTAAGACAAAACCAAATTGTTTCCCTTGAATGTTGGAATCATTTTTTAATCATTCGATTTCCAACTCCGTGCCCTAAAGTCATTAGGAACATGCCCACCGCTTCATCTAACAGTAAACCTTTTGTTGGATTTCAAACCATAACTTTATAATCTATCACATAATTTGGAAAATACATGTTTTTCCATACGAAACATTTCACGACAACGATTTTCGTGCCATTTAAGAATCTCCATCATATATTTTCATCATGTACAAGGGGAATCCTTGCATGGGCTTTTCATTCTAAAGTTATTTTGGTGATGCATTACTATAATGGCTGTTATGAGGATAATTTGGTTAAGTTCCATATTATTTCTTTTAACATGTTCAATAATTCCCTCATATATGTCATTCTCAAGTTTGCTATCATTCTCCATTGCAAAAATAAATAAATAAATCATACAACTTAAGAGTAATATAATAAAAATTAAATAATAATATTTGAGTCTACCTTATCTATATCTAAAAAAAACACATAACAACCATATAATAAATTACTATTATTTCATCCATGTCTGAAAGATCCCTAATACATTCCAAAATCAACGCGTATCCAAAATCATATATAATGTGTATCCATGTTTAATAAACATAGTACGTATCCAAAATATAATATGCCAATATCACAGCTCTATGTCTGAAAAATTAAAAATATTTAACAAAAAGTATATAATACCCTAAAAATCATGTCCCACAAGTAAAACATTATTCTCAAATAACATTGATTGACTTTATATATTGAGCCTTGAACCATGTAAGTTGACTCTCTGGATCCTCTAAAGCTACAAACACCTCGCGACGTGCTCGACTCATAAAAAAATCAATCCCAAAATTGAAAAGTTGGCTCCCTTTTCGTAACCTGAAAGCGTACCTAGTGTACTAAGGACCTCCTTAATAGAACATCTACGCAGATCAATTTGAACATAGGAATTCTTATTTTTAACGGCTTCACAAAGTTTATCAAGTTGTCTAGATAACTTCCCAGACATAGACATCTGCTTCTTTCTCTTCATTAATACTTTTTTGTTAGAATTCAAGGTTTTTCCATGTTTAACTCCGCAATCTATTTCCTCACGTTCAGTTTCTCCAGAATGTGTTCCCTTTTCTACATTATCATCAACACTAGAAGATTGGTTGTACAGATGAGGCAATGTCCCAGAAGTAGGTGTCCTTCACACATCTAACTCAAATGTATAATCGAGACCCTTCACACGAAATTTTGCCACATCTGAAAACTTACGCATTTTTATTCTAGAATTTAGAAATATAATGTTTTAATGAATTTACATTCAAATAATAAAAATATAGATACATACTTGCAACTTTGTCTTTTACAATTCATTCGAATCAGTTATAGTGTGCCTTTCAGAATTCCACCAAATTCCAATTTCTATTCTCATTAGTGCCTCTTAAAGCTGCCAATCTTTTCTTACATTATCCCAATGATTTTTTAGTTGTTTCCTATCATAATTTTTATTGGTGGCCTTATTAAAATTTTCAATGAAATTCTTTAAACCCTCTTTGTTCAACTGTTTTCGTTCCTATTACTAGCTATCACTTGTTATACAACAAGATTAATAAAAATCTCACGTGACCTTGAGTCCCATGCAACTTTCATTTTAAGCTTTTCACCCTTAGTTGTCATCTAATTTACAAACAAAAATTAATAACTATATAATGAAAAAATATTTGTAAATGCAATGAATCACACAACAATAATAAAATAAAATAAAACAATACATTCCCCTATAAATGACATTACACTAGATTTACTTTAACTGTTAAAAATAACTAGATAGAATGGCCTTCTGTCGATAGCTTATGTTATAATGGGTTAAAGTACATTATTAATGATGTATTCATAAAACATTCTCAAGAACTGTTTACTCCTAATTCTTCTCAATGTCCTTGGAAAGCTAGCAACTCGAAATTAAAGAAAGTAAACTCCTTAAGTAGAGACGAAACATCCTTTACAGGCTAGTTATTTTGATTAAAGCTAGAGAATATTTAAATTCGACCAAGACAAAATTTCAAACTCCCTTTTGATTCCTAGGAAGGATATTAGAAATTAGACTATTCTAATAATTTGTTTTGTACCATACAGTTTACAATACTCTACGCCATTGTATTCTATTGGAACAATTCGTTTCACATGCTGTAGAAACAAATAGATTATTCTAATAAATATTTTGTACCACACACTTTACAACATTCTATACCTTTTGTATTTAACAAATAGAATAATATATACTAGTGTACTTCCAAAATAAATATTTTGTTACAACAATTCATTGTAATTCATATGTTATTCAAACAAAAATACGCAAACACCTTACCTCTACCCATTTTGTATATAATAAATAGAATAACATATGACTAATCTATTTCCTATATATATAAATATTTTATTGGAACAATTTTCATATTCATGGTTATTTGTTAGCTAATATTATACCAATCAATGACTTTTCGAAAGAAATAAAAAAAACTATTGCACAAATCAACATATTTTAACTGATAAAATACGTATAAAAAAAAGAAAGAAAACTTGCTTACCTGATTGAATGTTGAATGTGAATGAACCAGACTATCACTTCTGCTTGTAGGAAGAATTATCATTGTTATTTGAGTTATTGAAATTAGGGCTTATAAAACAAATACAACTGCAATGACATACGATGTAATTATATATTTTCACTATTTAAATAAAAGGGTACACTGGATAATATGAAAAATTAATTAAAACATAAAATGTCTTCTCGTGTTTTTGTAGAAGAAAGTTAGAGCTTTTCTAATCGCCAAAGCTTTCCTTGAAAAAGCTGCCAAACGCCGTATTTTTCAACTTCCTGATTTCAGAAGCCAAAAGCCTCGTTTCAAAACCCATTCTAAGCAAATACTCAATATATATGTAGTACAATTACAAGTGATACATTTAGAATCAAGAATATATAAGCTAAAGTCTTATTCAGTAACATGGAATACCCGGCCCACAATAGCAATTTATTTGGTTCCAAAATGATTTAGATCTCACACCACTCGTGTGTGACCTTTGACTATCTTCAACACAAATATCTCTTAATACTGTATACACAAAAACAACTAACAAAAAGGACATCTCATTTCCCCCTTCTTTTTCCCTCTCTTTTTTATGACTTCTCCTGTATTCTTTCTATAAACATGGATTTGGTCTTTGTACAATACAATGTTTGGCTCATGTCAAGAAAGAAGAAAAAATACAAGGATGTATGAGGCTAAAAATACCAAGCCCACTAAAGTTACTACGCCTAACTCATGTCAAGCCCATTTAGCACAAAGCCCACAAAGGGGCCACCCGTATGGTCGAACAACCATCAAGCATAAGAGCAAAATAGAACGATGTAGCAGCCGAAACAAGATGATGGTGGCAAACCATGATTAAAAATAATGATTAAGAATGAATCCTTGTAGTGCCCTAGTTTTACCGATCGCAAGCGCACAAATCGTTTTGTAATATAGCACGGCTTGAGAACAGAAATATCGATCCCACAGAGACTTGAAATTATTCACTTTAGCAATCTAAAAGTACTAAATTATGGTTTTAAAAAAGGTTTATTTGGTTTTGAAATCTATGATCTAATTAAACTAACAAAAAACAAGAAGTAAATTGTGTTTGTGATTCAGAGTAGTGAAAAACTAGGATTTTCATACTCCACCACTAATCGCATAATGTAGTTATTTACTTGATCAATTGTAAGAGGATAATCCATCACTCGTGAATCAGATTATACCACAAATAGTCGAATATATTCCCCAAAGAGATACAATTAACCGGATTCGCTACAACCCATCTTCGGACCAAGTGTGATTTGTGCATGCAAACTACTTTACTCTAATCTACTCCTACATCATGAAATTAAACTAAAGCTTGTCTATATCACCTCACCGAGGCATGACATGTGTAAACCTAGGGTTTCGAGTGTTAAACACCATTGTGTAAAATATCATGATATTGCTAGAAAACCTAGATACACATGATTAATTGAGATAATGCATTCATTTAATATAAGGCAGGAGTATAAAATATAAACCCCTTATATTAATTACCTATGGTCTCTCATCTACACAATCATCATAGGTGTGGTCTTCTATTTCCCCTTGTTACAATTGAAATAAATAAATAAACTATATTACTTGGCTAGGGTTTTGCTAGAAAACCCTAGATACCGGTTTAGTTATTCATGGTGGTGAGAGACTGCATCGTTGATGTAGAAACGCCCTCCATGATCTTCTACTCCGGATCTCGAGGTCTTGAATGACTCCTTTCTTCAAAAGATGTAAATCTCCAAAGATAGTGCTCTGAAAATTATGAATTTAGATGCTCTCCAGATCTGAATTAGACCTTGGTATTTATAGAAGAAGTTGAGAAGAGACATGCTTGTATTATACTTGTCCTGCTTGGAATTGGTTTCATCTTTGATGTGTTTCTCTTTAATTATGAGCCAAAATCCTTTAATTTGATGTAAATACACCTTATACACGTGCTTGGAAGTGTTGGAGTCGAAGACAAGTCAAAGGAAGTTGAATCGGATTGAGACTCAAATTTGGTAAAATCCCAGTTGTTGCCTACGCCTACCACTACACCTATGCGTAAGGGTTCCTATGCCTATACGTAGCTTGGCCTACGCCTGGGCGTAGCCATATGCGTAGGTAGGCGTACAAATGATGATTTCAGACACCTTTTGCTTACTATATGCGTTGGTAGACATAGAAAAAATCATGAAAATCACTTTTTCCAATCTTTCTTCCATTTGAGCCCCCTTCACTCCGTTAGCATGTTTTTCGAAGTTTCAGCTTTGAAAAATATCAATTTCACCCTCCAGGATGTACTTTTTGCTTGAAAACTTCTTTTTTTCTCTCTTTTCGATTAGACACAAACACAACCTTGGTTAATTCACCAAAGTTAGCTCGTTTTCTTCGTTAAGTTCCTGAAACACACTTAAACATGCAAACCGCATAAAAACACCAAGTAATACAATGATAAGACTTAGGGTCCATTTGGGAAAGCCTTGTTTTTGTTCTTATTTTTGGGTGTGAGAACAAAAAACTATTCTTGGTTTTGGTTTTGTTTTTTGCCCTAAAAACAAAAAATAAAAACTTGTTTGGAGCGGTCCGTTTGGTTTTGTTCTTATAGTTTTTTGTTTTGCTCGCCTCTTACTTAGTTAAACAAAAAATAAAAACTCCTCTTCCCAACCCCTCTCTCTCTTCTCTTATCCCGATCCAAACTATGGTGGTGGTGTTTGGCTTCGATTGGGGGTGATGGTGGTGGTGGTTGGCTTCGATTGGGGGTGTCGAGTTGTAGAGGTAGGGGTTTATGGTGGTGGTGTTGATTTACAGTGGTGGGGGTTTGTGGTGGTGTCGATTTGCAGTGGTGGCTAGTGGTGGTGGGGATTAGAGTTTGGAGGTTGAAGTGGTGGAATAATCTGCAATAATTTGGCTTAGAACAAATAGTGTAAAAAAAAACCCAGCTTTTATTTGTTATCAAAATTGGCCCAATTTTGGCACTTGTTTTTTCACTGTGCAAGGGAACGGATTGGGCAGAAAAATTACCCAAACAGGTTTTGTTCTCATTTCAGGCCCAAAAAACAAAAAATAGAAAAAAACATTCGACACCTATCACAAGACAAGCCACCAAAGACGTCTTGACAGAAGAGGTTCCCAGGCTTCATGCGATCTCAGTAATGGAGCCTAAGAAACATGTGATGACTTTCAACACTAAGCTCAGGCACAAAGAATAATATCGAAGACTTCACCAAAGGAACTCTAGGAGCGACCCTCACATCCTTTAGCCCCATATAATAGCTTACACGCTATATAAGAAAACTTCATAGGCACTCTCGCCATTAGATAAGGACAGCTGTAATAGGACAAAAAAGGACCACTAGGGTACCCATCTAGAATAATAGGCCAAAAAGCTCACCTCATCTTGTATATATATGAAAAGGATTACCCCAAATAGGGCAACTGTTGTATAAGAAAATATTTGATAATACAAAGAATTTTTCTGCATATATAATTAGCGCCAACTATGGGAAAACTAAAACAAAAAGCTTTAAAAACATAACAACAATGGTGAGTACTTGCACTAGGGAGTATGGCCAGCCTTTTAACACCAACCTGACGGCCTGTTAGTGGGAAAATGAGTTATTGACTCAATAAGTGGAGGCCTTGCAATGACAGAACCAAGAGTTACTCCAATGACTGATACAGATGGAGCAACCTCACCAGGTCATGCCACCATCCCTACCGCTGGAAAGCTAGCCGGATACCATCGCCAGCAACCAAGACGGGGGAGTAGAGGCTAAGTCAGTGCACTCCAGAGAAGCGGCGCCATCAGCTAGACCCCCCAGCAAATCCAGCGGTCGCCTTACCGTCGGAACCCCAAGCCATGTCGCTCATACCAGCCAACTACGCTGACGAGCTATTCATCATAATACAGAATGAGTTAGGCGAGCAGATGAAGGGGCTGAAAGTGCAGACCCCAAAGGATTATGCTGCGGAGGCGCTAGCCTAGCTTGTGAATACTTTATTTATCTATACCATCTTAAAGACGAATCCCCCTGAGAAGTATATTATACCTGTTTTTACTCAGTTCGACGGAACCAGAGATCCTCTTGACCACATTCGACATTATAAACAAAAAATAGCCCTGTTTGTTCATGACGAAGCCCTAATGTGCTGAGCCTTCCTAACCAACCTGGATAATGCCATTTTTTTTGTGGTTTTAGCACCTTCCATCTGAATTAGTTAGCAGCTATAAGAAGTTCTTCGTGTACCCATCATGGGGCCCCAAGACCAGTTCCCCAAAGCATCGATCTTCCGGGTTCGTCAACGAATTCGGAAACACCCATTTCAAGGGGTCCTACTGAATTTGTAGACCCCAAGTCTTCTGAACCATTTGTAGTGGCCCCACTTAAGAGAGTCCGTCCTGAAGTAGATGTCAAACATCTTTGGGCTGAGACCCAAGTACCTGGGGACGTTTATGTGGACGTTTACCCAGGTTACCTTGATTTCACCAAGAGTCAGGGACTAGCACCCGGTAGCATTTTGCTATCGGTAGTTCACCTTAGGGTTTTAAGGTTTCCCCTTCACACTTTCTTTCACTATGTGTTCTTCATGCTAGGTTTACATCCTCTTCAACTGAACCTGGACAGCCTTAGGATTCTGTCCATGCTCCTGTTGTATAATAGGGATCTGGACCTTAACCTAGGTTTAGCCGACCTGCTCCTCTGTTACTTTTTTCAAAATACCAGAGCGAGTAAGGGTAGATACAATCTCTTTCCCTTCCATGGTCGGAGTATATGCACTGATACTGAAAAGTCTGATAATGGATGGAAAAAGAGAATGGTAGTTGTGAGTGGTAACTGGGCTTACCCGTTTTCTTGTATATTCCCAATCCCAACCATATTCGGTACCATTCGCTTACCCATATACCATCCCCTCCATAAAGCCTCTTGCCTTTGCGAGTACTGTGATCTTCATCGGGGGGATTATGCCTATAAATTTATGGGTTATGAGAATAGGGACATCCCCTGCCTTTTATAAAACAAAGTATAGGCCTCCTAAAAACCCATATCTGGGGCAAAGCCCGATCTGCTATTGACCTGCTAACTTCGGCAAACCTGGAGTCAATTTCTAACTTGGGCGATACTGTTGACATGATGGATTTGCCTAACAAACCTCTTTCTGCCAGACGCCCTCAAGTTCCCAAAGGGGTCACCCTGATAGTTGTTGTACCGCTCTCAACAGCACCTCCGGCGCCTCCAGTGCCTCCGCCAGCTCAGAATCCGGTAGCCCCACCTCAGCCTCCCCCTGTAAATCCTCCAATCATTAGGACCCGATCCGGTACAGGAGGTGGGGTGGCCAATAAGAGGGCTAGAACTCAAGCTAATAATGCTTCTATAAGCAGTACCCCCCAAGCTCTGGAGGTATCCCGTACTTCAATTCCCTGGGAACCGAAGTTCCTTTTACCAGATGTGACTCCAGTCTGTGCTGATCATCTCACCATCACCCAGCCAGAAGCTCTTCGGGCTATAGTAAAAGGGATCTGGACTCCAGCTGATAGGGCCGCTCAGTCCAAAATCTCTAGGACTGATCTAGTGAAGAAGATTTCCATAATGGTCATGTAGGTATATACTTGCTCTTTGTTTTGTAACTTGGTTCATTACCTACTGCCACATTATGCACTTAATATGTTTTTTCTGTGCAGCTTCTCTATGGGGTCCAAGCCTACAACAATGCTCTGGAGTCTGACGTTAAGGAAATGGATAATATGAAGGCCTAGATCAAGCAAAACGATGCACATCGGGTTACTCTGGTCAAAGAGGCAGATAGCCTTCGTCAGACTATCTCAGAGCAGAAGAACCTTCTGGAGACCGGTGAGGCGGAGAAGCGGGCTCTAACTGCTGAAAAACTAGTTTTGGCTGCTGAGCTTGAAGAAGTGAGGGCAACTAACCAGAAGATGGTAGCTGAAAAGGCAGAATCAGAGAACCTCTTGGCTCTTGAGCGGGCTAAGGTTGAAGTGTGCTGCCTGGGAGGTCTGGACATGTACAACCGATTCTGCACTATCTGTGACCTCCGATCGGCCAGAGCTTGGCGAGAGAGGCACGAAATGGAGCATATTCCTTTGGAAGCTCGAGAGTTTAAGACTGCTGAGGAATTTGATGCCCACATGGGAATGCCTCTTCCCTACAAAAACCTTCATGCCTCCGAAAATGAGAAGAGGTTCGCTGCCATTCTGAAGGGGGAAGAATATCATCTTCCCAATCAGTAGAATAGGTTTTTAAGTTTATCTGTACTTACCCCTTCCAAAAGGGTATTTTTGTACTTTCCTTCTTTATCAATGAAAAGAACTTTTCTTACCTTAGTATTTATTTTGTTTTGCATGCAATATTCAGTCTTCGGGCATTTGGCCCCTGATACTTTATCCTTGGCTATTCCATATCATGTCTGAAATTCAACACTTAGGAAATTTTAATTGAATAATGGAGCCTTCGGGCATACCCCTCAGGCTTGCTATTGTCCTTTGGTTAGTTCAAATCAGGTTTGAACTGAAACACTTAGGAAAATTTTAATTAAACATAAAGCCTTCGGGCATCTGCCCCCTGAGGCTTGTTGTTGTCCTCTGGTTAGTTCAAATCAGGTTTGAACTCAAACACTTAGGAAAATTTTATTTAAACATGGAGCCTTCGGGCATCTAGCCCCTGAGGCTTATCTTTGTCCTCTGGTTAGTTCAAATCTGGTTTGAACTCAAACACTTAGGAATATTTTAATTCAAACATGGACCACTCGTATAAAAATAGAATGTATCTTTATTAAAATGAACTTGAGAATATTGAAGCAGAGGTGCCGACATCGGGCATAGATGCTTTATCATAATCAGAAGAAGATATCATAAGAGAGACACAACTTTAGTGCATTAGCAAAAAGAAACTGCCTAAGGATAGTACCTCTTAAGCCGATAAGCGTTTTGAGAGTTGGACTTGATGCGGCATGTTTCGTTCTTTCGTACCCGATAGGCTCCGCGTCCGATGACCTCAACTACTGTGTAAGGTCCTTCCCATGTCTCTTGTAATTTACCTACAATCCCAATCTTTTTTTCTGAGTACCATATCACCTACTTAGAACTCTCTTCTCTTGACTTTCTAATTGAATCGTGCCTTGATTTGTTGCTGATAGGCAGCCAGCCTTATCCTGACAGCTTCCCTTCTTTCTTCTAGGAGGTCCAAATCATGGGTTAGCTGCTGATTGTTTGGACCTTCCTCCCAGGCTTGACTTCTCAGAGTGGGTACTCTTAACTCGATCGGGATAACTGTTTCAGCCCCATACGCCATAGCGAAAGGGGTCTCTCCCGTTGGTTGCCTCGGAGTAGTCCGATACGACCATAACACCTCGGGCAATTTCTCCAACCATGCCCCTTTTGCCTTTTCAAGCTTTTTCCTCAGTGTATAAAAAATGGTTCTGTTTGTCCTTTCAGCCTGCCCATTTCCCTGTGGATAGCAGACGGAAAAAGTGTTTTGATTGATTCCATGTTTTGCCAGGAATGCTTAAACTTTCCTGTTATCCAAATTGGTGTCATTATCCATCATTATAGTTCAAGGTAAACCGAATCTACAAATGATGTGGCTCCAGATGAACTTTATAACATGGCTTTCTGTGAGAGTGGAGTACGCCTCGGCTTCCACCCATTTGGTAAAATAGTCTGTAGCCAAGAAAAGATGAGTGGTAGATCGTATCGCTTGTGGGAGAGGACCCACAATATCCATACCCCATCGGGCAAAGGGGTGATGGATAATTGTTGGATTCAGTAACTCGGGAGGTGGATGAATGGCATCTCCATGAAATTAGCACTTTTTACAGTGTCGGGTATAGACTTCAGCGTCCCTTGACAGATAGGGCTAGAAGTATCCCTGGGTGAGAATTTTATGGGCTAAAGACCTTCCTCTGGAATGATTGCCACATGCTCCTGCGTGAATCTCTTCCATGACCGCCGAAGCTTCGGGGGACGTGAGACATCTCAAATATGGCCCGGAAAAATACTTGCGGTATAGATGGCCGTTGTATAGAGCATATCTGGCTGCCTTCATTCTTATATTTCGAGCCTCAGGTTTCGACTCAGGTAATGCCCCGGTCCTCAAATAGTCTGCTATGGGGTCCATCCAACTTGGTTCCCAAGGAATGACCATTACCTCTTTGGGGGGCTCCAAGCTTGATCGAATGATGAAGTACACCGGCGTTGTTCGAGTCATGCTTTCCCCTACTGCAGAGGCTTGGTTGGCCAATCGATCTGCCATAATATTATCTCCTCGGGGAATCTGTTCGAAAGTTAGTTGTTGAAATCCCTCTGCCTTTTTTAGCACCAAATTCTTGTATGCTTCCATTTTAGGCTCTCGAGTTTCATACTCTCCATTCAGCTATCGTATGACCAACTGGGAGTCACTTCGTACCTCTGCTTTTCGTACTTGAAAACTTCGGGCCAACCGGATTCCTGCTACAAGAGCCTCATACTCTGCTTCGTTGTTTGAGGCGGGGAACTCTAATCGAACAGACTGCTGAATTTTAGTGCCATCTGCTGTCACGAGTTCTACACCGATCCCTGCTTCCGTTGATATTGGATGATCCGTTTATGAACACAACCCATAAGCCAAGTTCATTTTCTTCCAAAGGGTCTGTAGTTTCTATTTCTAACAAAAAGTCATCTACTGCTTGGCCTTTGATTGCAGTTCGGGGGACATAGGTTATGTTAAAAATCCCGAGTTCAATTACCCATTTGGATACTCTCCCCGATAACTCAGGCTTTGCCATTATGGATTTGATCAGGGTTACAGTAGGCACTACGATCGGATGTGCTTCAAAATAATGCCGAAGACGTCTCTTTGCATTGATCAATGATAGTACCAGCTTCTCCTGCTTCGAAAAATGGGTTTCCGCATCAGCAAGGGCTTTGCTGGTGTAGAAGATTGGTGTCTGGTACCCCTTGCCCTCCTTGACCAGAGCGGCGCTGGTAGATGTTACAGATATGGCCATATACAGGTGTAGTGGCTCATCGGATTCTGGGGTTGCTAGTATAGGAGGCTTTGCCATGTAGCTTTTGAGTTTCTTCAGGGCTTCCGCTTGCTCTAGCCCCCAGACCTCTCATTTCACCGCCTTTATTGCTTGAAAGAACAACTTGCACCGATCGATTAACCAAGAGATGAAACGACTGAGGGCCGCTATTCTTCCAATTAGCACCAGGATCTCTTTCCGGAATTTTGGCTCTGCTGACTCCACGAGAGCTTTGACTTGTGCAGGGCTAGCTTGTATTCCCGTCCGATCAACTATGTGCCCCAAAAACTGGCCTGAGGACACCCCGAAGGAACATTTGGATGGGTTGAGCTTCATTTTGTACCTTCTAAGGGTGTCGAACACCTGCTGCAGATCGGTAAGGTGATCATTTTTTACTTTGCTCTTGACCACTATGTCGTAAATGTAGGCTTCTATGGTAGATCCCATCATGCCCTGGAAGACTTTGTTGACAAATCTTTGAAAGGTTGCACCTGCATTCTTTAGTCCGAAAGGCATAACTATGTAACAATATGTACCTGATCCAGTGATGAAGGCAGTCTTTTCCTCATCATCTGGGTTCATTCGTATCTGGTTATACCCAGAGTACACATCCAGAAAACTTAATCGTTCAAATCCCGCTATGGCATCTATCATCTGATCAATTTTTGGTAAGGGGAAACAGTCATTCGGGCATGCTTTGTTTAGATCGGTGAAGTCCACGCACACCCTCCATTTCCCATTCTTCTTTTGAACCACGACCAATCTAGCCAGCTAGGAAAGATACGACACCTCCTTAATGAATCCTGCTTGGAGGAGCCGATCAACTTCTTCAGCTATGATCTGGTTTTTGTGAGCCCCCATCCGCCTTTGCTTCTGTCTGACAGGCTTCGCATTTGGATCTACGTTGAGGGAATGTTGTGCTATTGACAGATTGATGCCAGTCATATCCATATGACCCCAGGCAATAACGTCGGCGTTGGAACGCAATAGGTCCTCCATTTCTTTCTTTTCATGAGCGCTGAGGCCGGAACCGATATAAATTACTCTTTCAGGATGATCAGGGTAAATCCAAACCTCCAGCAAAGGTTCAACTGCTATTGATGACCCCGCACCCTCTTCCTGTAATTACTATTGATCATCGGGCACCACTTTGGGTCGTGATTCCCGTTCCGGTTCAGCCCTCCTCTTTAGACCTTTTATAGTGACGGCGTAATATTTCTTCGCTACCACCTGATCACCCCTGATTTCAATCACATCAACTCTGTTCGGGTCAATACACCGCATGACTTGATGTATGGTTGAAGGGACTCCGTGCATCCGATGGATCCAACCCCTTCCCATAAGGAGATTATAGGAGGATTTGACATCCACCACCATAAAATTTTCTCGGCGCGTGCGCCTTGCTGCTGTCACTGGCAATTGGATCTCTCCCACTAGTTCCACTCTTCTGCCATCAAATCCTGTTATCGGGCTTCTTGAAGGTACTATCTCCTGAGGGTTGATTTATAACTTCTCAAAGGCCATTTGGTGATAATGTTGGCATTGCTTCCTGGGTCAACCATCACTCTCTTGATCAAGCAGTTGGAGACCATGAGAGAGATAACCAAGGGATCGTCATGTGGAGACTGAATGCTCCGCATATCTGCAGAGGAGAAAGTTATACGGGCACCATTTTTCGGGCTTCGGAACTCGCAGACCTCCCCAACCCTTCACAACTTCTAGGCTTGACGCATCTGAGATCTACAGGCTTCCTCTACTTTTGATCAAATTGGTTCCCCATGAACCATGTGAATGACTCTTACGGGTTGTCCCATTGCCCCTTTGGTGGGGGTATGAGAGGGTTGATCTGACCGGGCTCCTTCCTTGGCAACATACTCGGTCAGCTCTCCTTTTTCTATCATCGCTTCCACCTATATCCTGAGGCTTCTGCACTCATTGGTGTGGTGCCCATACTCGCTATGGAAGGCATAATGCCTCGACATATCTCTCTGGTCCATCGGCTGTCTGATGGGTAGAGGTGACAGGTAGATTCCTTTACCCTTAGTCTCCTGGTATAGTTTGGCCAGGGTAACTTTTAAGGGGGTGACTTTGTCTTCAAACCTCTGGCATTTCTCTGGGATTGGGGAGGGTGCAGTAGGAGCGCTTGGTCGCTTCCGATCCGGTGCCCGATCCTTTACCCTGGAATGTTCGGATGCCCTTGCCTCTATACTTGCAAAGGTTGTCCTTCTCTAGCAAATGGCCAACTCCTCTTCTATCCGGAGATGCCCTTGTGCCCTGGAATTGAGTTCTCTGAGGTCTGCTGGTGGCCTTTTGACCAAAGACTGATGGAACTTGGTTCCAGGGATCAGGGCCATTCTGAAGGCCTCGACAGCCGAATGTTGGTCACAATTATCAATTGAGGACATCTCGACGTTGAACCTCGAGACAAAACTTTTAAGGGTCTCGCCTTTCTCCTGGATCATGGTGAATAGGCTTGAGATGATCTTCTTTTGCCTTTTGTTGCCAAAATACTGGGCAATGAATAATTCACAGAGTCTGAGCCAGCTTCTAACGGATCGAGGTGGCTACTTTCTGAACCAGAGCAGGGCTGCTTCGTTAGGCTGGTTGGGAAGACTTTGCAGATTAAAGCCTCATTTTCATTATAGAAATTCATCTTTGTATGTATGTGGTAGATGTGCTCCATTGGATCCTTTGTACCGTCGAACAGGGTGAACTTCGGTAGTCTGAACCTCTTCGGGTAGGGCACACTTGTGATCGCCACGGTGAACGGAGTCTGCACGACGTCGATGGATGCCTCAGAGGCCAGATCGATAGGGGTCTGGACCTTCAGATCCTTCAACACCTCCCTCTAGAATCTGGTCATAATTTCCTCCAACTTCCTCATAGTCAGAATCTCCTTGGGATTGCGCCCTCCAAGCACCTGTAGGGATGATTCTGCGTGTTCCTCCTGATCGTTGTTGGATTTTACTTGGTGGTTATCCCTTTCTGACCGGTGGCCTATGGACTGATCCTGCTGGCTGGACTGTTCATCATTCTGGACCTCTTGCGGGTTTTGAAGCTGGGCCAGTTTTGCAACTAGTTCAGCGTTCTGCCTCTCCAATTCGGCGGTCCTCTCCTCCAGGGCTCGCTTAATCGGATCCTCCACCCGCTGGCCCTGGTTTGGAGGTAAATCAGTTGATGTGAACGGGTGATCACCGCCATTGATGGTATGAATCTCAGCTTTTTTGTAGAGAATGGGAAGCTTATTGAAAAAAAAAAAAGATTTTAATACTGGTGTTTCCCACAAATGGCGCCAATTGTGTAGATGCAGAAAAATACACAATAATAATTGGGATAAAAAATTGAATCCTTCATTCAATCTTTAACCTTGTATTTATACACAATTCTGATAAATGGGTCAAGCCCATTTACCCAAGTTTATCAATCCCTCAAATCAGGGGATTTGATAAACACTACTTTTTTTTGGACTCTTTATTCCATAAGCATGACAAATCCCTAACTTATGGATCATTCATCTTCTAGAGAATTCCATGGGCCAATTTATTATTCGGCCCATCCGTCTTTGGCCCATATGTCTTCGGCCCATCAGTCTTCAGCTCATCTATCTACGGCCCATTAATCTTGTGGCCCATCCTGATTGGGCCATGCATTATTTTATCTATTACATCGATCCATCACCATGAATTAGATCATACCGCAAATAGTCGAATACGTCCAAAAAAGGATATTATTCACCCGATTCGCTATAACTCATCTCCAAACAGAGTGTGACTAGTACATGCCATATACTTTACTTTAATCTACTTCTACAACATAAAATTAAACTAAAGTATGTCTATATCACTTCGTCGAGGCATGGCCTATGTAAACCCAGGGTTTCAACTGTTAAATGCCCTTGTGTAAAAAATCACGCTATGTTTAATATAACATGATTGGTTGAGATAATGTATTCATTCAATCTAAGACAAGAATTATAATAAATATAAAATCCCGTGTCACGAATAACTATAGTTACAGATCTACACAATCATCACAGTGTGGTCACAGTTTCCCCTCGTTACAATTGAAACAAATAAATAAACTACATTACTTAGCTAGGATTTTGCTAGAAAACCCTAGATACCGAATTAGTTGCTTAGGGTGATGGGTGACTACATCGTTGATGTAGAAACAACCTCTATCATCTTCTTCTTTGGATCTCTAGGTCTTCAATGACTCCCTCATTTGAATGATATGAATCTCTAGAGAAAGTGCTCTAAAACTTATTTAAATATGAAGCTCCTAAGATCTGTAGTAGACCTTGGTATTTATGGAAGCGATTAAGAAGAGTTCTGCTTGTATTTAACTTGTCCCACTTGAGTAGGGTTCCTCTTTGATGTGTTTTTCCTCAAATTTGAGCAAAAATCCTTTAATCTAACGTAAATCCACCTTATACGGGTGCTTGGAAGTTTTGGAGTTGAATACAAAGTCATTTGGGTCAAAACGGATCAATTCGGGTCAAACTAGGATTTCTGGCCAAATCTGTAATTTTTCAGCAGACGTATCTCACTCTTTTGATCATAACTGGAGCTACACAACTTAGATTGAGGTGTACTTTTTTTTTATTGAAAAGATGACTTCTAGATCTTAAATTTAAGCTCAAGAATCACTCTATTTGAACCTTGTTTAACCGATATGGCATCCAAAGTTGGCTGAAATTTTGGCCCCTATGCTTAAGCGTAGGCCAATTTCCATAAACGTAGTTTTGGTTGTTTCTAGGAACTTTTAACTACTGTAAGCGTACCTCAAGCATAGCAAAATACTTGGAAATCACTTTTCTTGATTATTGTTCCATTAGAACCCCCTAGACTCCTTTGATATGTTTCCCAAAGTTATGACTCCTGGCAGCTTTATCATTTTTGCCCTCTGGGAGACACTTTTTGCTTGAAAACTCATCTTTTGCTGTATTTGTGGATAGACACAAGCATAACTTTGGTTAATTCACCAAAGGTAACTCGTTTCTTCGTTAAGCTCCTGAAACACGCTTTAACACACAAATCAGATAAAAATACCAAATAATGTAATGATAAGATGTAACAATAGTTAGTTAGGGGCCTAAAATGGACAACATTTCACACCTATCAATATCCAAGCAACAACAGTCATTGCCTATCAGGCATATAAGTGTGCAGAAAGATGTCCATGTGCGGACTAAATAGAGCAGAAATAAATTCTGAATAAAAATATAAACACTTTTATTTAATATTAATAAGTACGGTTACAAAGTGAAAGGCTAAACACAAAAGCCTCGATAAAATAAATTACAAGAAACGAAGATATACAAAATCTTCTTAAAGATCAATCATCGGAAAGATATGTCAAGTCTTCTTCTTCCAAGTTTGAGAGCACCTTTAGATCTCCTCTTCCCATCAGATCTTGGGAAAAATGTGAAGAACCACTAAAGACACTTCAAGAAACCTATGCAAAGATATAATGAATGAGTTATCTCAAATAAGAAAACTTCCCCACATGCCTCTGCGAAAAGACCCTCCCCCAGGGGAAGGGATTACTGGAATCTGAAGAATAACGCATTGGTACTCCCATGGGAAGAGGTCACAATCACCCTCGAAGATGTGATGATTATTGCTGGCCATTCCCGAAAGAAGGAAAACAACGGTGTTTTGAGACCAACACGTCCAGCGTTCCCATGGGGTGAAACCACCATTACGTTGAAATATATAATGGTTTATAATCCTTATGTTGGAAGATACGATGGTATTTGGAAGCATCCCTACCCCCTGTGGCAAGAAAGATTACAAAATCCAGAATGACACTCCATAGAAACCTAACACATAAAAGGATTGCAATTGCAAATATTGAACCCCCATGGCAAAGTGAGCAAAATCCAACTCTTACATCTATTTCGCTCACACAAAACTCCATAGCTTCTCTTACCCTCACGGACATAGGTGACATGAGTAGAAAAAATTCACAAAGAAAACTTATAGAAAGAGATAAAATTAGGGGAAAAAACTCATTGTGTTTAAAAAGAAGGGACCAAATAAGGCTATTTATAGGCGGGATTTGGCTCTTAAAGACGCCAATCATCAGGCCATTACTCCCCCAAAAAGGGGAAAAAATCCTCTCCGGACAGCTTCTCACTGGAGATGTGCGGTTCGGGCCCCACCGGGTGAAAAAATGAGAATTTACTACATGGGCATTATTGTAACTTCAGAACCGTATATAATATACCTATACTTATGTATGTATCTCTGTATATGTATACTTATGTATGTATCTCTGTATATGTATATATCCCTTCGGAAAGGAATGAAAAAAGCCGAAAGTTGGCCCTAGATATTTGAATCCACAAATTTTGGATTCCTTATTTGTTCGAATGAGAGAGAGAGAGAGAGGGTGAGGAGTTCAGAGAGAAACAAATGGAGAGTGCCGCCGTGTTCACTGGGCTTCAGGCCAACCCCACCACCGCTCTCATCGGCAACTCTCGCGGCGTTCAGACCCTTCTCTCTCCTCTATTCACTGAGCACCAGAGACACTTGTGTCCTCCTTCGGTCAAGGTACTATTTTGTTTTTCTCTCCGTTCGCGTACGATTGGTTCAATGCAATGAATGTGATTGAAAATTGTGAAATAGATATGAAATTTTGTGGGATTTTTGGCATTACAGCTCGAGAAGAAGACCCGTTTCGCTTCTTATAACCTACTAAGAGCAATAGTGTTCGTGTGGCCTCTCCTCCCATGTGGGTATATATATTTGTATATACATGTGTGTGTGTTTGCAAAGATTTTAATTATGTCTCTGGTTTGGGGGTGTTTTTTATAATATTTTCATGAATTGGTTTCTGGGTACATTGTTTTATGAGATGGTTTGTGTTAATCTACCAAGAGAAAATGTGTAATAGTCATGAGATTAGATAATTTTGACTGCAATTAGTGCTAATTTATACTAATTATGAATGAACAAATTTTTAAACCAATTGAGAATCTAAACGTTGAAAGACTCAAAACCCTTTAATCTTACACCCAATACCCACCATCCTCCCTATCTCTCAGCCATTGTTTATGTAGACAGGTATTGTTCATTTTTCTTGTGATTATTAAGTCATTTTTATATGCCTCTGTATGTTTTTTTATAAGGAAAATTTCTTTTTTTAGGGTGTTGTTGTATTTCAATTTCGTAGTTTTTGATTTCTACGAATTAATTTATGGTCTCTTTGATTTTGCTTGCTACTATTTCAATTTACTAATTTTGTTGTGGTCATGTCTAATATTATTCCGATTGACACTTTCATCACTCGATTATGCAGTACTTCGTACAAAGGTTTGATTTTTATGTGATAATTAGTACAAAGTTTTGATTTTGATTATACGTTACATTTATAGATGTTTTTTGGAACTTCTACGCATTTTTGTTGTTTAGGGTTTTGTGAATATCCTGGTACATTGCCTATCTATTTTTCTTCTGTGGCTAATATAAGTCAAAATATTAGTTTCATAACGAGAATTTATACAAAATGATATAAATTTTTGAGTTTTATGTAATAGTGTTAAAAGGAAGTTTTTATTTCTTTTCTCTTTCTTTCATATATTAATATAAAGAGAGAAGTTGTGGAACTTTTAGCTGGTTTGTATCAGAATCTTGGGGTGTAGGTTTTGTGATTTTCCTGTTACATAGTATTTGTCTATATTGCTTCTGATAATCATGGATTTACAAAACATTGAGCTTTAGTTACATATGGCTTAAAAAGTGTAAATTTTTTTATTCTGCACAAAGTATTAAAATCTACTGTGGGTTACAATTTGGAAGAGAAAAGCTGATTTGGGGTATAAAGTTAGACATTTTGGTGGTTGTGGGTGGGGTATTTCAGGGAAGGAGATGAATTTAGTACTGAGATTGCATAAAGACCTGTTGAATAATATATGTATTATCATGTTGATTTTTGTCTGTCTAATAATTGAAGGATGCAAGTAGCATTATTTCCATGTCATTGCAATAATCCTTATAAAAAAAGTTTGGCATGAATGATAGTTTTTCCTTAAAGTTTTAATGATTTTTCGTGAATTTATGTAGCAAAAACATAATAGTGTAGGCGTTGTCTCGAATTACAAAGCCATATTTTTACATACGAGAATGCCTGACATGTTGACAACATATACTGTAGTCTCCCCTGATAAGCAATGTCACCTCTATGTTAAAAGTGATTTAAGTATTATTTTTGTTTTAATTTTTTTTTTTTTGAGAAGTTAATGAATACAAGGGAGATATGATGAAGGCATTTTGAACATTGAAAGATCATATTTTTGTTATTCCATTTAAAGAATACTTCTTGTATCATCACAGATAGAGTTGATTTCATATCTACGTTGAGTATGTGCAATCTTGTACAACATACCAATATGGCTATCATGATTGCTGCTTTATGCTATCAATTATGTAAAGAACAACCTTGGGATTGATAATTGTTTGCTACTTAACATGCTTGCAAAATTTAAAGATGTTTCTGTCGTTGAAGATTAGCTTTGCATTGTCTATTTTGTGGTGAACATTGTCATGATTTATATCATATTATCACATGACATCAGTAACAAAGTATTGGTTTGCACATAAAACCCTCCCATCTCTGAAGCTTGTTCCTTTAGAAGAACTTATAGACATATTAGAGATACCACAATTTGCTGAACTGGTCTTTAGTTTTTTTCTGTTCTTATAGTTTATTTTTATGATTTGGAATTTGAGGACAATTTAGTGTAGTGTAAAACTTTTAATTTTTAATAAAATATAAATTTTAGGTGTTTTGTTTGCTTGTCAATGAATTCTGTTCGTGATTGATTTTGGTTTAGATATTATTCAACACAGGTGTAAGTTAGAAGTAAGCTAATTTATCTTATCAACTATCTATTTATTCTGTTACCTGGAGACTGGAGAGTGTTCGATGGAAATGGGAGGATGCCCAGATCTTGTAGTAAAGAAGACAGGTCTTATACCGAAGGGTATTGTACACCAAATGTTCCGTACGAAGGCGTCCTATAAGGTCGAGGAAGTACAGGAATCCAGTCAAAATGGATGCCCAGGGCTAGCCATCTCACAGAAGGGCCCGTGCCTTTAACGCTGCGGTTTGCAACTTCCAGAATTTTCTGTTGTGTCAGAAACCTTTAAAATGAAGAAGGAGGCAGAGCAATCTGCTGCGTAAATGGCTTTGGAAAAGGTTTTGCTTCATATTTGTTAATTATAAACCTCATCTTTCTTATTTTTTCATTGTCACATTTGCCACCACTCTACCTGTGAATTGTAGTGGCAATGATCTGTGACCAACCGTTCTAGTTTAAAATTTTAAATAATGAACCAATAATACAAATAATGGAAATATGAAATCCGAGAACATTAATGCAATGGTTTTAGTATGAGGCTCTTATAATTGGCAGACAGTATGTCTGCCAATTGAAATATGGTTTCATTACCATTGATAGTCATAAAGTGGTGTTTATGAGATTCAGCCATGTTAACTTGAATGATGAACGATTTTTATTATGTTCTGACCATTCTAAAGTTATCGCTTCATTTACCTTGTATGATCAATTTATAGTTTGCCTTTCTCCGTGTTCACTCTTTTATTTTTCTATTATATCCATTTGGTTCAATTATAGCGTGCAATGGAGATTTGTCAGCCCAAACTATGAAACGTAATTCTAATTTGCAATTGACCTATAAAGCACATATCTGTATCAGTTATATTCTTCTGTTACAGCTAGGCATCAATCCTACAACCAATACTCCCACCGTACAAGAAGCATGGGATGATTTTCTTCTACGTTTGAAATATTTTATCTGAAACGAGGTAGGTCACTTTAACTTGGATAGACTACTGTCAAGAAGCTTTCATTTTACCACAAAAAAAATATATGGCTCTTATTCATTGATCAGAAATCTTGGGATATGTGTCTATCATCTGTATTCATCAGTTAAAACATCTGATTCGTAGTGCCTTATATTTTATTAATTGCGCTGATTCTGAGATTTCTACTTTACTTTTTTGTTATTATGAAGTTTGTTTCATCTCTTCACCCGTTGACTGGTCACTTAAGAGCAGCTTTACGGATAGAGGATCAGCTGAATGGTTCAGTTCCAGTTTCTGTTATTTCCATCAGTGATGGAAAGATTAGTAATTATTGTAAATACATAAATCCTGAGGTTGAATCACATCCAGTGTTGATTGTATAACTTTTGCTGAGGGCTGCGACAACATTATCTGGTTTCATTTTTGTTTCTGAAGATCAGTTTTCCTTGAAAAGACGAGATTGTTACGATCCTGAGATTATGCAGTCTGTAATAAAGCAACAGACTAACTTGCCAGAAAGCAGTTCGATTGAAGCCATTTATATACCATATTCAGCTGACCAGACTCTTGTGCTGAGAACTCTTACTGTCTCCTCTAATGGTTATTACTTGGATGTTATTGCACAAGAACTTGGTGTAACGGATGCATCCAAGCTTCTGATAGGTAAGGGATTGCAAACATTTTAATCGTTATATTTTGGTGTGCGTAATTCGTCATGAATATCCTCTTATACTTGAAATTTAATTATACTACTCAGTTATTGTTTGAATAAGTAGGCCATATTTTCAACCATAAATTTTTATGCTACTTAATTTTGCTGTTCTGAACTTGCATTATACATCCTTGCCATGCTTATTATGCATGTCAAATTTCAGTGTTGGACCGATACGGATAGTTGTGCATTTCATAATACAATTTTTATTCTAAACGATTTACATAAAACTTTATTAAGAAAGGATGGGAAATTCGGTGACTGATAACTGAAGATTAATTTTCCATGCTTGAGAAGCAAGGGAATGAAGGGTAGAGTGGGATAGGATGACACTTTTCTTTCTTTTATAGATATACCTTGCGCAAATCAGTTTATTTGAAGAACTACACAATTTTGCACAGGACTATTGGCAGAGCTTCCTCTGAGAAAAGAGTGTACTATCGTGCTCCCAAATTGGTTCAGCTGGATCTGTCATCAGAAACTCTGCAAGCAAAAACTGTCACTAACAGGAGGGTTCCTTAAATGTGAGGGTATGTTACATCCGCCTATGTTACAAGAAATCTAGATATGTAATAGTTTCAGTGGACTTGCCTGCAGCGTTCACTAAGAGAACAAATTGGCGGGGCTCCTCTCCAAAGGATCTCCTCCTTGCATTTTGCTGTCAGCACCATTTATCCAGATGTTTTTTTTTCTTATGAAATATATTTGTGCAAGTGATGTTAAATAATTAGACAGGGACATAAGAACTCCACAATGGAGTAGATGATTTGTCTTCGGAATCTCTCTGATGCACAACATTATCATATTTGGCTGAATGATTTTTAGGTTTTGATTGCTTATGTAGTTCAAATTGTTTTTGTTTATTGAGGAATTTAATATGATTTTAGTTTAGCTTGTCTCATTCAAGGTTTATTTTTCATCATAATTCAGGTAATTTTATTTAAATATATTTCTTGTTTTTTTGGGTTTGATAAAGGGTAGTTACAGATTTGTTTGCCTGCTCAAGAACATGATGGCTGTGGATGTCCTAAGAAGAAATTCCGGATAAACATATTGGATCTATACTCTTCTCCTCAGTTGTGGGTGAAGAAAATTTTTATTTTCTTATTTTTTCTTCTAGATTTTGAGTTGGGGGCATGAGAAGGACTTGGGCATTTATTTTCTTAATAATTTTTGTAATAGTGAATGATACAAAGACATTTAACATATATATACTTATTTCTTGTAATGATTTAGTTTAATGCTAAATAAGTTTTGGTTTTTTGCAATATCTATGTATATGTTGACAGCTGTTTTTTTGTACATCACTAACTCAATAATCTAATTCAATAAATTGTGACAAGTATAAAACTACTTTCTGAACATATTATGTGGAGCTCTGTCAAACTTTTTTCATAACTAATATGACATTATCATGTTAAAAATATAAAAAAAAACCTTTAAAAAATTTAATGAAACATTCCATATCGAAATTTATATCAATCAATACCCCATTTTTAGGAGTGGGACTTGCACTCGCCATCCCCACAAATTCGAATTTATCGCTCTTTCTTGAAATATTTAACGCATACTACAGAAACATTACCATGTACTACAAAAGCTGGTGACCTTTATTACAAAAGTGCATACTGCATATTACACACCACATTACTAACCCCTAAGCGGAAACAAGGAAAAATATTTTCAACGGGTTTGCGTTTCGGGTTAGGGCATGTATTAAAGTTCCCGAACCCAAAGGTCCTATTCGCAACCACGTTCACCATCCCGCCATGGTTCATTGCAACTTACATGACCATACGCTCTAAAATCCACTTGTTTTCAAAACAAGTGGTGTACAAACTCTACCACGTTTCATAACCCGCGAAGATGATTCGAAAGATATATAAATCAAAACCCCATTTTTAGGAGTGGGACTTGCACTCGCCATCCCCCCATTTACGAATTTATCGCTCTTTCTTGAAATTTTTAACTTATACTACATTTTCATATACATGTACTACAAAAGCTGGTGACTTTTATTACAAAAGTGCATACTGCATATTACACACCACATTACTAACCCCTAAGCGGAAAGAAAAAAATTTATTTTGTGGGTTTGCGTTTCGGGTTAGGGCATGTATTAAAGTTCCCGAACCCCAAGGTCCTATTCGCAACCACGGTGACCATCCCTCCATGGTTCATTGCAACTTACATGACCATACCACCCAAAAATCCACTTGTTTTCATAACAAGTGGTGTACAAACTATCATTCGTTTCATAACCCGTGATGATGATTCGGAATTTATATAAAGCAAAACCCCATTTTTAGGAGTCGGACTTGCACTCGCCAACCCCACAATTACGAATTTATCTCTCTTTCTTGAAACCCCAAACGCATACTACAGAAACATTACCATGTACTACAAAAGCTGGTGACTTTTATTACAAAAGTGCATACTGCATATTACAGACCATATTTCTAACCCCTAAGCGGAAAAAACAACAAATATTTGGGGGACTTTCCGTTTGGGGTTAGGGCATGTATTCACGTTCCCGAACCCCAAGGTCCTCTTTGCAACCACGGTGACCATCTGGCCATAGTTCATTGCAACTTACATGACCATACGCTCTAAAATCCACTTGTTTTCAAAATAAGTGGTGTACAAACTCTACCACAGAACATAACCCGCGAAGATGATTCGAAAGTTATATATATGAGCAAAACCCCATTTTTAGGAGTGGGACTTGCACTGACCATCCCCACAATTACGAATTTATCGCTCTTTCTTGAAATATTTAACGCATACTACAGAAACATTACCATGTACTACAAAAGCTGGTGACCTTTATTACAAAAGTGCATACTGCATATTACACACCACATTACTAACCCCTAAGCGGAAAAAAGAAAAAATATTTTCAACGGGTTTGCGTTTCGGGTTAGGGCATGTATTAAAGTTCCCAAACCCCAAGGTCCTCTTCGCGACCACGGTGACCATCCCGCCATGGTTCATTGCAACTTACATGACCATACGCTCTAAAATCCACTTGTTTTCAAAACAAGTGGTGTACAAACTCTACCACGTTTCATAACCCGCGAAGATGATTCTAATGTTATATAAATCAAAACCCCATTTTAAGGAGTCCGACTTGGACTCGCCATCCCCACAATTACGAATTTATCGCTCTTTCTTGAAATGTTTAACGCATACTACAGAAACATTACCATGTACTACAAAAGCTGGTTACCTTTATTACAAAAGTGCATACTGCATATTACACACCACATTACTAACCCCTAAGCGGAAACAAGAAAAAATATTTTCAACGGGTATGCGTTTCGAGTTAGGGCATGTATTAAAGTTCCCGAACCCCAAGGTCCTCTTCGCGACCACGGTGACCATCCCGCCATGGTTCATTGCAACTTACATGACCATACGCTCTAAAATCCACTTGTTTTCAAAACAAGTGGTGTACAAACTCTACCACGTTTCATAACCCGCGAAGATGATTCTAAAGTTATATAAATCAAAACCCCATTTTAAGGAGTCCGACTTGGACTCGCCATCCCCACAATTACGAATTTATCGCTATTTCTTGAAATGTTTAACGCATACTACAGAAACATTACCATGTACTACAAAAGCTGGTTACCTTTATTACAAAAGTGCATACTGCATATTACACACCACATTACTAACCCCTAAGCGGAAACAAGAAAAAATATTTTCAACGGGTATGCGTTTCGGGTTAGGGCATGTATTAAAATTCCCGAACCCCAAGGTCCTCTTCGCGACCACGGTGACCATCCCGCCATGGTTCATTGCAACTTACATGACCATACGCTCTAAAATCCACTTGTTTTCAAAACAAGTGGTGTACAAACTCTACCACGTTTCATAACCCGCGAAGATGATTCTAAAGTTATATAAATCAAAACCCCATTTTAAGGAGTCGGACTTGGACTCGCCATCCCCACAATTACGAATTTATCGCTCTTTCTTGAAATATTTAACGCATACTACAGAAACATTACCATGTACTACAAAAGCTGGTGACCTTTATTACAAAAGCGCATACTGCATATTACACACCACATTTCTAACCCCTAAGTGAATACAAGAAAAAATATTTTTTCTTTTTGCGTTTCGGGTTAGGGCATGTATTAAAGTTCCCGAACCCCAAGGTCCTCTTCGCTACCACGGTGACCATCCCGCCATGGTTCATTGCAACTTATTAAAAGATTGCTCTAAAATCCACTTCTTTTCAACAAAAGTGGTGTACAAACTCTACCACGTTTCATAACCCGCGATGATGATTCGAAAGTTATATAAATCAAAACCCCATTTTTAGGATTGGAACTTGCACTCGCCATCCCCACAATTACGAATTTATCGCTCTTTCATGAAATTTTTAACTCATACTACAGAAACATTACCATGTACTACAAAAGCTGGTGACCTTTATTACAATAGTGCATACTGCATATTACACACCACATTTCTAACCCCTAAGTGAATACAAAAAAAAATATTTTTTCTTTTTCCGTTTCGGGTTAGGGCATGTATTAATGTTCCCGAACCCCAAGGTCCTCTTCGCAACCACGGTGACCATCCCGCCATGGTTCATTGCAACTAACCAAATGATTGCTCTAAAATCCACTTGTTTTCAACAAAAGTGGTGTACAAAGTCTACCACGTTTCATAACCCGCGATGATGATTCGAAAGTTATATAAATCAAAACCCCATTTTTAGGATTGGAACTTGCACTCGCCATCCCCACAATTACGAATTTATCGCTATTTCTTCAAATATTTAACGCATACTACAGAAACATTACCATGTACTACAAAAGCTGGTGACCTTTATTACAAAAGTGCATACTGCATATTACACACCACATTACTAACCCCTAAGCGGAAACAAGAAAAATTATTTAACAACGGGTTTGCGTTTCGGGTTAGGGCATGTATTAAAGTTCCCGAACCCCAAGGTCCTCTTCGCTACCACGGTGACCATCCCGCCATGGTTCATTGCATCTTACATGACCAGACGCTCTAAAATCCACTTGTTTTCAAAACAAGTTAAAGAACAAACTCTACCACGTTTCTTATCCCGCGAAGATGATTCTAAAGTTATATAAATCAAAACCCCATGATTTTCGGACTCGGACTTGGACTCGCCATCCCCACAATTACGAAATTATCGCTCTTTCTTGAAATTTTTAACGCATACTACAGAAACATTACCATGTACTACAAAAGCTGGTGACCTTTATTACAAAAGCGCATACTGCATATTACACACCACATTTCAAACCCCTAAGTGGAAAGAAGAAAAACTATTTTTTCTTTTTGCGTTTCGGGTTAGGGCATGTATTAAAGTTCCCGAACCCCAAGGTCCTCTTCGCAACCACGGTGACCATCCCGCCATGGTTCATTGCAACTTACCAAAAGATTGCTCTAAAATCCACTTCTTTTCAACAAAAGTGGTGTACAAACTCTACCACGTTTCATAACCCGCGATGATGATTCGAAAGTTATATAAATCAAAACCCCATTTTTAGGATTGGAAGTTCCACTCGCCATCCCCACAATTACGAATTTATCGCTCTTTCATGAAATTTTTAACGCATACTACAGAAACATTACCATGTACTACAAAAGCTGGTGACCTTTATTACAATAGTGCATACTGCATATTACACACCACATTTCTAACCCCTAAGTGGATACAAGAAAAAATATTTTCTCTTTTTGCGTTTCGGGTTAGGGCATGTATTAATGTTCCCGAACCCCAAGGTCGTCTTCGCAACCACGGTGACCATCCCGCCATGGTTCATTGCAACTTACCAAAAGATTGCTCTAAAATCCACTTGTTTTCAACAAAAGTGGTGTACAAACTCTACCACGTTTCATAACCCGCGATGATGATTCGAAAGTTATATAAATCAAAACCCCATTTTTAGGATTGTAACTTGCACTCGCCATCCCCACAATTACGAATTTATCGCTCTTTCTTCAAATATTTAACGCATACTACAGAAACATTACCATGTACTACAAAAGCTGGTGACCTTTATTACAAAAGTGCATACTGCATATTACACACCACATTACTAACCCCTAAGCGGAAACAAGAAAAATTATTTAACAACGGGTTTGCGTTTCGGGTTAGGGCATGTATTAAAGTTCCCGAACCCCAAGGTCCTCTTCGCTACCACGGTGACCATCCCGCCATGGTTCATTGCATCTTACATGACCATACGCTCTAAAATCAACTTGTTTTCAAAACAAGTTAAAGAACAAACTCTACCACGTTTCATAACCCGCGAAGATGATTCTAAAGTTATATAAATCAAAACCCCATGATTTTCGGACTAGCACTTGGACTCGCCATCCCCACAATTACGAAATTATCGTTATTTCTTGAAATTTTTAACTCATACTAGAGAAACATATACATGTACTACAAAAGCTGGTGACTTATATTAGAAAAGCGCATACTGCATATTACACACCACATTTCTAACCCCTAAGTGGAAAGAAGAAAAAATATTTTTTCTTTTTGCGTTTCGGGTTTGGGCATGTATTAAAGTTCCCGAACCCCAAGGTCCTCTTCGCAACCATGGTGACCATCCCGCCATGGTTCATTGCAACTTACCATAAGATTGCTCTAAAATCCACTTGTTTTCAACAAAAGTGGTGTACAAACTCTACCACGTTTCATAACCCGCGATGATGATTCGAAAGTTATATAAATCAAAACCCCATTTTTAGGATTGGAAGTTCCACTCGCCATCCCCACAATTACGAATTTATCGCTCTTTCATGAAATTTTTAACGCATACTACAGAAACATTACCATGTACTACAAAAGCTGGTGACCTTTATTACAATAGTGCATACTGCATATTACACACCACATTTCTAACCCCTAAGTGGATACAAGAAAAAATATTTTCTCTTTTTGCGTTTCGGGTTAGGGCATGTATTAATGTTCCCGAACCCCAAGGTCGTCTTCGCAACCACGGTGACCATCCCGCCATGGTTCATTGCAACTTACCAAAAGATTGCTCTAAAATCCACTTGTTTTCAACAAAAGTGGTGTACAAACTCTACCACGTTTCATAACCCGCGATGATGATTCGAAAGTTATATAAATCAAAACCCCATTTTTAGGATTGTAACTTGCACTCGCCATCCCCACAATTACGAATTTATGGCACTTTCATGAAATTTTTAACTCATACTACAGAAACATTACCATGTACTACAAAAGCTGGTGACCTTTATTACAATAGTGCATACTGCATATTACACACCACATTTCTAACCCCTAAGTGGAAAGAAGAAAAACTATTTTTTCTTTTTGCGTTTCGGGTTAGGGCATGTATTAAAGTTCCCGAACCCCAAGGTCCTCTTCGCAACCACGGTGACCATCCCGCCATGGTTCATTGCAACTTACCAAAAGATTGCTCTAAAATCCACTTCTTTTCAACAAAAGTGGTGTACAAACTCTACCACGTTTCATAACCCGCGATGATGATTCGAAAGTTATATAAATCAAAACCCCATTTTTAGGATTGGAACTTGCACTCGCCATCCCCACAATTACGAATTTATTGCTCTTTCATGAAATTTTTAACTCATACTACAGAAACATTACCATGTACTACAAAAGCTGGTGACCTTTATTACAATAGTGTATACTGCATATTACACACCACATTTCTAACCCCTAAGTGAATACAAGAAAAAATATGTTTTCTTTTTGCGTTTCGGGTTAGGGCATGTATTAATGTTCCCGAACCCCAAGGTCCTCTTCGCAACCACGGTGACCATCCCGCCATGGTTCATTGCTACTTACCAAAAGATTGCTCTAAAATCCACTTGTTTTCAACAAAAGTGGTGTACAAACTCTACCACGTTTCATAACCCGCGATGATGATTCGAAAGTTATATAAATCAAAACCCCATTTTTAGGATTGGAACTTGCACTCGCCATCCCCACAATTACGAATTTATCACTCTTTCATGAAATTTTTAACTCATACTACAGAAACATTACCATGTACTACAAAAGCTGGTGACCTTTATTACAAAAGTGCATACTGCATATTACACACCACATTACTAACCCCTAAGCAGAAACAAGAAAAAATATTTTCAACGGGTTTGCGTTTCGGGTTAGGGCATGTATTAAAGTTCCCGAACCCCAAGGTCCTCTTCGCTACCACGGTGACCATCCCGCCATGGTTCATTGCATCTTACATGACCATACGCTCTAAAATCCACTTGTTTTCAAAACAAGTTAAAGAACAAACTCTACCACGTTTCATAACCCGCGAAGATGATTCTAAAGTTATATAAATCAAAACCCCATGATTTTCGGACTCGGACTTGGACTCGCCATCCCCACAATTACGAAATTATCGCTCTTTCTTGAAATTTTTAACTCATACTAGAGAAACATATACATGTACTACAAAAGCTGGTGACTTATATTAGAAAAGCGCATACTGCATATTACACACCACATTTGGAACCCCTAAGTGGAAAAAGCAAGAACTATTTGTACAGATTGGGCTGTTTTAGTATAATAAACTACAGCATGGTCATTAGTCCACTATATTTGAGTTCTTAGTCGACTATATATCAAGCTCACTAGTTGACTATATGGAGGTACTTAGTGGACTAAATCAACTGAGGAATTAGTGGACTACATGGGGGAAATTTAGGTCACTAGAGGGTACTGATTAGTCGATTACTAATACGCACAAGTCGACTCAATTATGTGATGGCTGCCAAAGGAACATAGTATATATTGGAACTCCACAATCTTATATAATATACATATATATATATATATATATGTCCCTACATATATATATAGCTTAAAATACGGTAAGAGAATAATAAAAGACGAAAGCTTCCCTCTCCAAATTTCCAAAAATTTGAAAATTTTTAATCTTCTCAAAGTTAAATCACAATTTCCCTCCAATTTCCTTCACTTTTTCCCACAAAAATGAAGATATACCCCATGTGGTTTGAACAATGTCTATTTCTTATTTCAGATTTTCAGACAGACAGAGGGAGAGAGAGAGTGGTTCCTTCGAATCCTTGGTGTTCTGTAAGAAGACGGAAGATCGAGGAGGGGTGTTTATGCAGAGTGTTGAAGAGCAGGCATCGTTCGTCGTCGTGCTGTTCTGGTTGCTTGGTAGTGGAATTAAGAAATTGTTCTGTATTAGGGTTTGAAAAGGTTCTGCTAACTAGGGTAAAGGAGGGACCAATTGAAGATAGTTTTGTTGAAGAATTGTAATAAATATTGTCATGAAATTGGGTGGTTTGGGTCTTGGATTTAAAACCCAGCTGTATTCAAGGGTATTCAAACAGAGTCGGCCTTCTTTGAACATGTTGTTTGTATTTTCAGTTTCAGTCTTTGAATTAAATCCCAGAATTTAATTTGGGTTTTTCAAAGACTTCTGGATTTCTCTGCTTAGTTGTGTTTGGGCTTCAATTTCATCTTCAAAAACAATCCCTTAGCTTTGAAATATTACGTCTTTGGATTAAATCCCAATTTTAATTTTGGGGCTTTCAAAGACATCTGGTATTCTCTGAAATCGGTTGTCTTCTTTGTGTTGTGATTAAATTTCATCGTCCCAAAAAATTTGAATCTATTTGATGTTGTCTTTGGAGTATACCCAGTTTCCAATTTGGGGCATTCAAAGACTATGAACCATCATTTCCAGGGTTCAATTCAATTTGGGGCTGAAATTGGTTGGCTTCTCTCTTTGGGCTTGAATTTCATCTTCCAAAACTTTTCAGGAGCCTTAATGTTGTCTTTGGAGTAAACCCAGATTTCTTTGTCGGGTACTCAATTACTACGAAGCATCATTTTCAGGTTTCAAAAATTTCATTTTTCTACTGGTTTCTCTAATATTGATTGCATATCATTTCAAATATTCTTAACTTACTAAAACATCTCACATATTTCTATTTTCTACTGGTTTCTGGTTTCTGTAATATTGATTGCATATCATTTCTGCAATTCTAAACTTAGAATAACATCTGTTGATATTTTTATGGCAATAAACATATAGTATTATAATCTGCTACATAATCGTCAGTTTTTACAAAGTTATAAGAACATGTTATGGACTATCACACTGTCTGGAGTAAATAACTTGTGACACTATGCAGTATCGTGGAGTATTCATATTTCATAAACTACAATTATACTACCCCTGCGAAATAATAGCTCCTTATTCTTTTGAACCATCATGAATAAGCAGAATTGAAATATGAGTTATGTGAATCCTTGTAGTAGCCTTACTACCGCTGGAATAGTTATATATGATGTTAATTGAAAATTTTCACGGTGAATTAAATCCCTAATGTCTTGTAACTTGGAATGTTGCTGCAAGTTCCATATTGGAATGTGGTTCGTGTAGTATGAACGAACGAGATCATGTTCAATTATGGATGCGATTCTGATATAATTGTGTAATAATAACATGAGTCAAATGTTTCCATTACTTATAAAATGCATAATTTAATAATTGTATATTTCAAATATGATATGCTATTTACATGTAAATACGGAATTTGTACTAGGATTGACTAAATGAAGATAGACTCGTAGTGAACAACCCAATGTATGAATTAATTCCATATGTATTGATGTATATATCAATGCTGTTCTGACCAGATAACAATTGAGCAGTGAGAAAAAAATATGAGCATTTGAGTCTTATTCGTTTACAGGGTTCTTGTTCTTTTACGTCCACATAGTCTCTGTGTTTATAGAGCCAAACGTGTCCCTTAGCTTTGACATTCATAATACTTTACCATATTATGTGTAGTAAATGTTACTGTAATTTAAGAAAAATAATTTATCAGGATATTAAAAAATAAAATGCCTTTGCATAGTTCAATTTACTAATTTCACGTTGCGATAAAAATGCCTCTAAACAGGTACCATGATATGCCTTTGCATAGTTCAAGAAGAGGGCCATACCAGCGACGAGGGGCGCGTTCAAGACGAAGATCATCAATTGAACAAGCGAGAGCAGTGATACGGCCTGAGATTTCTTGATCATATTCATGAAGCTCCGCAGTGACCTTTTCAATAGCTTCCGTATTCTTTGTGACAGTATCATCTAGGCGCTGAAGCAGTTGTTCCTGTTGCTTAAGTATGTCCGCATTTCTCTTAACAACCCCAAGAATTTGGTTTAGAACACCAACATGAGCACTACTATCGAAAATAGGTGGAGTAGAACCACTGTGAAAAGGAGGAACCGAGGAAGAGGCTTCTACGCGCGGTGCAGAAGTGCCTGTGGCAGGGCGCGGACGAGGAATAGGCATAGTATCGGCAATTAAATTGCCTTCCGTATCATAGCTGATTTGCATATGCTTGAGATGCGTAGGGTCGAGAAAAATAGGATGATGCTCGGACACCTCATTGGGAAAAGAAAAGCCGTCCTGCTGAAGT
This sequence comes from Cornus suecica, assembly GCA_963922005.1. Classification (NCBI taxonomy): domain Eukaryota; kingdom Viridiplantae; phylum Streptophyta; class Magnoliopsida; order Cornales; family Cornaceae; genus Cornus; species Cornus suecica. Next base: position 31,414,485 of record OY998247.1, on the reverse strand, counting down.
AGATATGTAATATGAGCTGGAAAGAAAAGCGGACCGGATGGTTTGCGCTGACAGGTAAGAATAACAGAGCGGAATATAGTATCTAAATCAACTCTTTTTCCTGTCATGATGCAGTAGACAAGAAACGTCTCCCTCCGCGACACACTACTACGACTACCAATTTTAGGCAAAATTGAATAAGTAATGACATTATGAATTAACCTTGCCTCGGGTAGGAGCATAGATGTGAGAAGGCAGGCTGTCTGGGTGGTCTCTTTGTCAATGCAAATAGTCTGAACAGCCTCAAGACAATCGAACCCATCAGCAGAGTACCAATCCTGGTTGGAAAAATGGCGGACACCGTCAGCAGGAAGCGAAAATATGCGATTGATTTCACTGTCGGGATAAGTCACTTCGCAACCCTTCAAATTAATCCGAAGATGTGGGAGAATGTAATCCTTGTGATTTTCTAGAGAAGCATAAAAAGCTTTTACAACACGAGGAAATACCGGGATGTCGAGGGAAATGAAGAAATCCCAACCAATTGCTCGGAACAATTCGAAAGTTCGAGCCCCAATTTCATTGCAGAGAGCTTGATTGACGATTCGACACGGGGTAGGAGCACGATGATCAAATGTGGTGGTAAATCGAGTACGAGCAGTATCACCTACAAGAAGATCCTCAAGGACCAGAGGTGCATTTGAGTCTTCTTCCTCTGCAGCAGGTGGTATACGTGGAGTGGTGGAGCTTTGCCCACCTTCAAATCGTGATCGTTTCCGGTTCAATCCACGACTTTTGGGTGCCATTGTAGAAGAGTGGGTTCGAAAATAGATATATATATATATATATATATGTATTGATATATATTGGTGTATATAGATATATATATATATAATGAAAAAAATTGGGATTGAATAAATTCGGTCAATAATTTAGGGCAATGGATGGAAATGCGAAATAAATGAAAAATAGAGATGGAATGAATGTGTAAATGAGGGTTTCAGAGTAATACAAAGGAAAGGGAATGGGTTTGGTGGAGGGTTGTGGGAGAGGGGAATGAAGAAGATGAAGTGGAGGCTAGGTTAAGTAGTAGGAGGCTATAAGGATCCCTTAGTTGACTAAGTATTGGTGTTTAGTCGACTAAGTTTTAATGCTATCTCCAATAGGTGTATAGTAGACTAAATACCTTGATTTAGTCGCCTAGGGAAGCAAAAGGTCATTCAATAAATTAGTGGATTAAATATTGGGCAAATAGTCGACTAACTTGTATATTTTTAGTCGACTAATTATTTTGTTCTAGTCGACTAAATTTATTGACTGGTTTAGTGGACTAAAAATTGATTTGTAGTGGACTAAAAGTAAATACGTTGAGTCGACTAAATAAGACGAGTTTAGTCGACTAGAATGTTTTACTTTCAGTCGACTAAAATTGGGTTTTAGTCGACTAAATTTAAAGTATTTTAGTCGACTATCTTTGTTGCTCTAGTCGATTAAATGTTGACTTTTAGTTGACTCATTCATGGGTGTTAGTCGACTAAGAGAGGATGCAGGGTAGTTGCGAAATGCAGTAGGTAAGGAGCGAAATGATTAATTAGTTAGTTTCATAACTAATGGCCCTTAGGCGTCTAATTAATGAATTTAATGAACTAAGGCAAAGTTAATTTTGAACAATTATTTTAAAAATGGTGAAAATACATGGGTTTTCTTGCAGTACAGTATATGGTAATATCTTTTTTTTTTAAATGCAGATCGCATAATAAAGACCCCAATTGTAACCCCTAAGCGAAGAAACTGATATTTTTTTTGCTTCATTCAGTACATACCAAAAAACCACTTAATATTTAAGCAACATAGTTTGACACGCTTAAAGCATAGATAATACAGAAATGGCCTACTGTATTGGGGTGGCATTCAGATACATAGAAAACTTATGCGAAATATATTACAACTGTTACACAGACAATACATACCATTACATAGTCTAAATCGATAAACTAAATCCAAACCATAGGTTTGTTTACACTAACATACATATTATATCAGAATATAATATCACCCAAATTGGCATGCACGTAATCATAATCAACTAAAGGATTTCCTTGCACACAGTCCTGCACGTCTACAAAACCACGCTGCACTATAGCGTAATAATCCTCCATGTCATGGCGATCGGGCACGCCCCATTGATTAACGGAGCAAAGCACAAGAATATGGCTGTCTATAAGGCAACCGTGGCAGAAGCCTTGGAGCATTACCAAGGGTTCAAGGGAATGGGGATAAATTAAATGAGTGTTGGTACACACAAAGTTTAATGGTTCCAAGAGATAATATATCATCAGTTCTGGAATACAACTGACCATAACAAGCCTCATCATTAAGCGGTAAACTTTCACCTCGGGTATGGATTGCTCATGCATACTAGTTAGGGTTTCGATCGCTTGCTGAGTCCCCCACTCACCCTGGAACAAACATGCAATGGCCCATGCAAAAAGACTCGGCCTATGACCATCTAAACGCATCATGTCAAGCGTAGCAAACCCTAATTGTTGAACTCGGAAGTCGGTGCTCACAAAATTTGACACAGCCCTGATGTACGCAGCGCTGGGGTTTCCCGATGCAAGTATGGACTCGAATAAAGGCCGTTGCGCTTCTAATCGACTAATTCGTAGACAAGCAATGAAGGAAATTGCATTCTGAACTGTTGGGTGCGAACCATGTACGTAGAGATGGGGCGAACTATTAAAAAGAGGAGAGGTTAGGAAACGAAACTCGCAATAGTATCTCAAATACGAAACATAAGGAACCAGTATAGCTTACCACAGTCGGAGGCTGGTAAGGCTCTTGTATGACTTTGCAGCCACCTTGGACATGATGAAGCGCAAACAATCTTCTGGTAGAGCATCCATAACTGGGAAACTAAATAACAGAGATATATAGCTTTGAGAGAAGGTTAAGTCCCTCAGCCCCTCCTATAATGTGTAGTATCATCCCAACACGATAGAAATTTTATAGGACCATAAACCCCTAAAATAAATGAATTACTGGATTATGACAGTTTAGTGTCATAATGATGTCAGAATGCCCAAAAAAATGTATACTCCTTTAGCATGTATTTAAATTTATGTTACTTAAAATAATATTTAAGCAATATATATGTTCACCAATTTACATAGTGGAATGTGCCCCAAGTCCATACAAAACAGAATAACATTAACACGTCCTGTTAGCTTACCTTTCATTGAACATGTCAATGTTAGCAGTTGGGAAAACCAAACGCAATTATGGCACTTCGTACTGGCCTGAAATTGGTTTGGGAAAAGGTAAGGGTAACATTTATTCTACAGTTATATAAGCAACATGTTTTGATCACCACAAAATATGTGATGAGGCATAGTACATTTGTTCCCCACGTAAAGTTTCTGACATGATAGATAATGTATGCTGAATAAAAGACCATGAAAGGGTTTCATGGTCAAAAAGTATTAGATGTAGATATAGTTAGTAGTATCGATGATCAATGAAGTAGTATGCATGAATAGTTCATTACAAAACAATAAGTTCTGTAAGATTTTATTGGAGAAATAAAATCGGAAGCAGATAGATTAGGTAGAAATCTCTGCACTAAAGTGGATTCAGACATGGTACATATTGTCTGTAGATCTCTATAGGATAGGGTGACATATCGTGAATAGTAGTATAAGTAGATATGAACTGCAGTATGAATGACATGAGTATATAGTAGTATGCATGAATTGTGCTGAAAAGCTTTAATCACATTGTCTGTAGATCTCTATAGGATATGGTGCCATATCGTGAATAGTAGTATAAGTATATATGAAATGCAGTATGAATGACAGGAGTATATAGTAGTATGCATGAATTGTGCTGAAAAGCTTTAATCACCTTGTCTGTAGATCTCTATAGGATATGGTGCCATATCGTGAATAGTAGTATAAGTAGATATGAAATGCAGTATGAATGACAGGAGTATATAGTAGTATGCATGAATTGTGATGAAAAACAATTACTCACCTTCTCTGTAGATCTCTATAGGATAGGGTGACATATCGTGAATAGTAGTATAAGTAAATATGAATTAAATTTCACACAATTCCAAAGAAAATGAACTATTCGACATTCATGTCCACTTATCTGTCAATATGTTTAGAATTGTATTAGGGAAACAAAAACCAAATTGTTTAAATAAAGTAAGATTTTCCAAAAAAATACCTACCATTCAAGCAATTATTCAATTAAGTTAGGGTAAGTAAGTTAAGAAAGATGAGATAAACAATCGCGACATGTGATGTGATGGAGTTCTTTCCAGAAAACCCTTTTCAACCCGACACGTTGTCAACCCAAGGCGTTATGGAAATATGTAGACGAATTGCCTTCCCTAGTTACTGGGTTGCCACTGTGGATGTTACTGGTTGTAATTTTAACAATACAGTAATTGTAATAAGTTTGGAGTGAAAATATTTAAACAAATCTCAATGTGTGACATTATATATATGGGGTTTAATGTCTTTTGTGTTTCTACTTCAGTACTCCTCCCACATTGCAGCAGTAGTGTTATAGCAGATAAAGAGTTCCCAATTAAACATGTCAAACTCCAATGGAAATGGTCACTATGGTGGCCGCAATGGTGTCTACACAGGCGGAAACCTCGACCAACAACATCAGCAGACCTTTGATGCCCTGCAGAGAGAGATAGAGGCACTTGAGAGTCGTTTGGCCACATTGGAGCTGGCGGTGTGGGATATTGTCCGGCGCATCGACGAGCTTAGTCCCCGAACTCCCGCCAACTCAGCACCACCCGGGACACCCGGGGACTTTGATGAAGGGTTGTCTCCCGAAATATAAGTTATATATATACAAAGTTGGTTGGAGACATTTTCAGACATGTTGTTGCATGGCGCACTCACTTATAATAGGACTTATAAATATGGTATAAGTCCGTGTATTCTACACGTAGGTCTTACGTGTTATTATGGTAAGGCGTGTTATTATGTTAAGTAAATGAGGGTCAGTATGTGTGTAATCATTGCATATGATAAATTCGTGTTTGGTGTTTGTGTTTGTTTGTATGGTATTGTGGAGGGTTAGTATGTGTGTAATCATCATCTATGATAACGTCGTGTTTTGTGTTTGCCTTTGTTTTTATAATGTTATGATGTAACGGCGTTAATATGCGCCTAACGAGGTGTTTTAGTCTCTGTGTTCGTCAGGACTTAATATCTGACTCATGTTATGTGTTAGCTGTCAAAATGGTGTAATGGTCTTGTGAATGGAAGTTTAAAAATAAAACCTGGAACATATAGCATTTTCATATGTTCACTAATATAGTTCTATGTGGACTACAAGGCAGTTTGTAAGTATAAATAAAACCATACTACATTCAGTTGAAATATTTTGAATACAACATACATTTCCCACATAATGCCCATGCAAAATGTGTCGGACTTTCAAACAAACAAGGCCTACAGGGATCGGGAATTACTTGTAATAGTAGGGATACAGGGCTGGGGAATTACCTGCCATAGTAGACCATGTATTAGTGAACCTCAGAAAGGGCAATCCTGGTTAGAATTGTCGTCTTCAGAATCTTCGTCGTCGGAATTGAACACCTCGTTCAGGATAGGGTTTCCTTCCCAGTTCTCAAGCCAATTGACAACCCCTTGTTGGACGTGTGCACAAAACTCATGCCTGTATTCGAAAAAGGGCAAACCCCAGAAACCAGTACAAGTTAATGACCAAACATGGTAATCTATAAGGCATTTACTGCAATACCCTATCTTAGTTCCCCAAGGGTCAATGAAAGGTCCATCATATTGGTGAAGACCACTTCCATCACAGACATTATTGAATCGGCTAAACTTCTCGACAACTACCAACCTGTCATTCAGGCTCACCATTGATAGACGCAACATCAAACGATATACTTTAACTTCACATCTAGAGTAACTGTCCATTTGCTCCAATACTCTCACAGCCTCTAGCCTATTGTTGCTGTAAAACAATGATGCAATGGCCCATGCGAATAAACTCGGTCTGTGACCTTCAATCTTGAGACTCTCAAGCATACTATACCCATTACTGGATATCAAAGTGTCCAATGAAACAAAGTTTGCACAAGCTGTCAGGTACAAGGCGTTAGGGTTTCTCGACGCCATTACTCGATGAATGAAATCTCCATTGGGATCCTGGCATACAATGTGTAGGCATGCAATGAAGCTAAGCTTGTACAGTACACGAGCTTCAAGGCCAGTACTGTACAAGGTCCAAGAACTACAACAATGGAGAGAAATAAGTTACAAGTCACAGAAATTAACGTAGGAGTTGGTGAAATTCAATAAAAAATGAAAGGATGTATTTTGATTACCACAGACGGAGAGACGTAAAGCTCCTATATGACGTGTTTGCCAATTGCGCCATAATTGTTGTCAAACAATCAGGTGGTAAGGTATCCATGTGGGTGGAAATCGATAACGGGGAATGATTGTGAGTGATGGAGAAGATATGGGTTTTGGGAGAAAATTTTCTACTGTTTTGCAGAGTATACTATAAAACTAACTACACTTGCGCCTGGTTTATATACTTCATTCTGCAAGCAATAACTATACTGATGTGGCAACCCATAAGCCTTACAAGGTAAAAGTATAAAATATCCACATGTAGTTGGTAAAATCCACTTATGGCCAAATTAAGTCACAAGGACTGTAGGTGTTCAGTATGACTGTAGATACCTCATATTTTTTATCAGTTTTATTAAGAAAAGAACGGAAACATAAATGTATGAAACTACTGTGAAACGTGGTGTCAATGAAATATGTTGTTTATGTTAGAAAATTAAGATTTCCCTGAGTTAAAGTTGTATATTTTCATATACAATCAGTTAAGTAACGATTTAGTGATTGCATCATAAACTGCTTACAAAGGCATATGATAAACCCTAAACGCAAAACATGGAGTAAAAGGTTGCCTATAAATTGGTTAAATATATATAGTTAATGAGAAAGATTGTGTCCACATAGGAGAAAACAACCACAATTTAAGCCCTGTACAAAAATATAATGAAGACTCCGAGTATCATGTAAGGTGAGAAATTTTTTGATTAATAACCCGTAAAACTTAACCACATGCACCTAAGTCTTCACCACAGAAAACCCCCTTGAAAGGCTGTTAACAATATTATGAGCTTAAGGCCTTTAACATAATTGTGGGAAGAGTCCCATAATGAGGTAAGGTAGGATCATTTAATAAAAAATTGGAAACACCTCTAACAACTCCTCTGTATTACCAAAAAATTTGCAAATTACCAAAAGATTGCATCATAGAGTGGAATTCATTGCTGGGACTTGCATTTGGCCGCATCAGCATAGAGTTCATCCCGGAGACGGTTGGCTGGTGATTCGAGAAGTTCGAGAATTAACTCTGACCTCAGGGCCTTAATGTCTTCTGATCTTACCTGTGAAACATAAACGTTTTGATCCATTGACATTGAATCAACATCAGTACATAACATTGCAGTTAATGTGGGGAGAAAGGGCTGCACATACTTTCATAATCTGTGGTCGAAGTTCATCACCCGTCCACCGCTGCATGAATTTTATTGCAAAAACTCCACAAGCCACACTGGTGACATGAGAAAAAATAGTTTTTCTTTAAAGTTCTGCTACTACTACAGCAGGGAAATAAATGATATATATTTTTAAAGTTAGGGGAAAAAGAATATCAAGGTTTACCCATCGGGTTGCGTAGGTATGTTTGTGGGGTAGTGAGGATCCAAAGTGCCCAAATCCAATCCAAATCCAAATTCAAGGAACTGCTTCTGCGCAGCAGCAACAGAAAAAAAGTTAAAGCGTAATGGACCTATAAATAGTTTAGAGGTCAAAGGAATTAGGCAATTATGCACTTTTTAATAGATACTAAACATACGAGTAGAACTCCCATGTATTTCAGTTTGTATGGCTTGCTAAGCGAGCAAAGGTAGTCAATTCTGCTGCGAGCGACGTTTACTACGAATACAACCCAATGATCGTTGATGCATCCGGGGAAAAAAAACTGTCATTAACTAGTAGGAAAACAAATGTTCAATTCTATTACAACGAGATGAAGGCAAAAATGTTTAGTAGATGAATCAAATATAATCTGAGATGATACCAGTTTCTTTTCGCGGGCCCCATTGCAGAGTTCGCATCTAACCACCTTCTTGTAATCATTCCAAACAGTTGCAATCATGTTTTTTTTTTTGTGCCGCTTTAATTGGCTTGGAGCCTATTTTGTTGTCAAGTAACTGAATAGCCTTAGTACTGAAGTAATAACTAAGGCTGGACTCAACATTCTGGTGGTTTAGCATTGTCCCAAACATGTTAATTACCTAGGAGAATAGAATAATTAGATGAATCCTAAATATATGCAATAAAACACAAACTCCACATTAAGACTTTGGATTCGGAATAGAGGGTTGAACGAAGAAGGAAAAATATATCACACCGGATCTATAACGCAGCCTGGATGAAACAGAGTTTGGAGATGACACCTTATTAACTCCACGTCATAAGCAATAACCATGGACTGATCACTGTAACAAGTGACAGTTGTGTCAACACGTGTAAGAAGCGTGTAAATGTAAAATGAATTGAACTTACGAAGTTCTTACCGGGGTCGCTTATCTTCCAGCGCAGCATACTCCAACAATCTAATCTGGTTTTCGGAAAGAGACAACTTGTTCTTCTCAAACCGTATCCAAGGGGAAAACGCATACTTAGAGGGCTTCACAACCCTCGTCGACTTTCCTCGCTTGACAACCCTCGTTGACTTTCCTGGCTTCTCTGCTTCAACAGCATTATATGTTGGTTCCCTCTCATCATTACCAAGGTCTTCTGTTGAGACAGCAGTAGGAGTAACCTCAACAGCAATAGGAGTAACCATTGCAGAGGGTGTTGTGGTATCACCAAGCTCCTTGGCAACAACAACACCTACTACAGAATCAATTGTGTGAGAGACATCATCACATATCAATTGCTGGCGGCTTGGTAATACCGATGGAAGGACACTGCATGCTACTGTTTGTTCCATTGTAAGGGGGCTGAAATGTGGTCCATGTTCTGGAGACAAGAGCTTCTCAGTACACGTATCCGTATGAAAAGAGTCATTATATATGGTACCCACCGCAGCTGCCCAAGAAGAATTTTTTGTTAGCCAATGACTACACATTCAAAGGGAGTTAACGGTGTGATTATATATAATATATATAAACAAACACACTTTGATTAAATAGGATCAAAATTCAAAAAAGAATTGTAAAAATTACATATGTTCATATATATTTTATATCTTGCATGGTTGCTCAATTTGGTAGGTCGCGAAATAATTTCTGTTAACTACTTTAGGAAACATCTACTCCCAAACCTCTTTGAGATAATTAACTGAAATGTTATATTTTAAGATAACCAATGGCATTTACCTACCTACACTATTTTTTGCTCCGCCATCCTCGCAACCGTCATGAGCAGACCCTTTGCTCGCATACATCCCTGCTCCTCCGTAACCTTCTTCATCAGTCCCCTTGTCTTCACTGTAATTACATTCAGATGCATGTGGCATGCTGGGGTCGGATTCGGGTGACTTGGAATCAGAAGAATCATCACCGTCCACAATTTGTTCTTCCTCCCTACTGCTATGAATTGAAGCATCTTCTGATGCCGTTTCTTCTTCTTGATCAGAGGAGATTGCAGAGTGAACTGCCCGAACGCCGGTGATAGCTTCAACTCCTAAGTTGTGATGGCAATTGTCCGAAGGCCGTTGAGCTTGCTGTTCTCCATTCATTCCCTCAGAGTCACCATCTCGAACAGCTGACTTAGTCCTTTGTGTGCTGCTTTTATCATCATTTCCTTCCTCAATAAGTGCAATACCGCACTTAACTCGCGCTGCGTATTTTTCCAGCGCTTCAACGTCGCTACGCAGCCTCTTCAGGTTCAGCTGTTAGGAACATCAAATGTTGTATAACATATGAATATAAGTACAATAATGATTGATACTTTTCATGCAGGAAGAATATAGCAAGCAGTCAGACCTTGGAAACATTTGCATCTGATGATTCATCTGCACGAATTGAGCAGTTTGGGCAGTGTAGATGGGGACGGATCTCGACTAACTGGACGTGTACGGATTAATAAAAGCATAATAAAGTTTAGTATTCGTGGCATTCATGTATAGGCAGTATGTAAAGGATGTATAAGCAGTATGTAAAGCTGATTTTTAAAAGAATACAATATTACACCTTTCCGAGACCAAACCCTCCCATCTCCATCTCCATTGTTAGACGTGATTGCACTACATCCGACTTCCAAAAACTCACTTCGTGCTTATCACCCCGTGTAGGGCAATCGGGCCATATATATGACATACGCATCAAGTAGAAAAGCTGGAAATAAAACCATACCACCCACATAAGGTAATTATTCATAGTAGATTGAATTATTAATACGCCTAGATTCTTCATACTTAAATTATGAATTACATAACTAAAGCTCACCTGAAGGAATGCCATACAACCACCATAGGTTCTTTTAACATTGCCATTCACGGGCTGCTTCAAAGTCTTTATCAAGCAGTTCGCAACGTAGGCACACCAGTTGTAGGTTGGAATAAGGTCCACATTTTCAACGGCTGCCAACAAACCGCGATGGCATTCACCTTTTCCATTCGGAGACAACACAGCTGCACAAGCAAATAAGACGAAGGCACGCTTGAAGTCCACACCAGCCTCAAGGTTCTCCACCAATGAAAGAAGACGCTCTAGCTTCATGCCGGTACTTGCACTATAACCTCCTTCGCCTATCCACGTTGCTTGGGTGTAGTGGACATTGAAAGGCAATTTGTTAGATCCAGCAGGGAGACGCATAATTAATAGCACATCGTTCCCGCTTAGAGGTAAATATCCACTGTTTATGAATTTAAATCGGCTGTGAACTGGATCAAAATTAGATATCAAGAAGGCAAATAAATGTGTTGATAAATAATCACATTGCAGATTTAGAAGCTGAGAAAACCCCATCTCCTTCACTGCATTTTGCTTCTTAACATCAAATTTCCCAACTACTTGAATGAACTTAGAAAGTCTATTCTTATGCCATCGACCGACTAAATTCACCGACAACTCCCAGGCACTACTGTGTATATCCTGCAGATACACGGAATGAAGAAATCTATTCAATTGCAAGAAGAGTTAAAATTGGAGAGTAAGAACAATTACATAGTAAAATATCAAAGTTCACCTTCGTTCGATGAGTTTTCAACTTCCTTTCAACATGTAGGTTATTATAAGCAACCATATCAGCAGCACGCTGCTCGAAAAAAGGAGCTTTCTCCTCCTTTGTCATTCCTTCCCAAGTACTTTTGGCACTCGACATTATGCCTCTGTACTTGGAATCAGTAGTTCTGTTGTGCCCGTATTTCAAACGGAACTCTTTAACCAAATGAGCCCTAAATAACAACAAAACGTCCCATGATATATAGTCACCAGATTATTCCAAAATAAGCTTTAGATTCCTCCAATATTGGTTGGAGTGATACAAAATTTATTTCATGTAATGATTTATCATGAGAACGTAAAAGTCTTATGGAAGTTGTTACATAGGAAGTTAATTAAATACGATTATATAGCAGCCATAAATATATAATAAATTCAGCGGACGGATATACCCCATACGAGATTGAGACTAAAGGGAATGGAGTCAATGCCATTTAAGGAATTTAAATCTTGTGATGGCAACAATCAATTATAAATTCTGAAGTATGTATTTACGGTTATATACATTCATTCCAGTTAAGTCATAAGTTATGTAATGAAGCCAAACAATAACCTATGCAGGGGAGGAAAGCCCCATTAGGTGAGTCAAAAATAGTTTATGGTACAATGAATGAGGACCAAAATTATATATAAACATGCCATGAAAGATAGATATTTGCAACAAAACATTCCAATCAATATAATATATATACGTGTCAGTGTTAAATTTCCAACATAGTCCTAACAATATAATATTTATTTTTTAAGCATGTTCACGAATGTTTGCGTTAAAATTGGGGGACAAAGATCCTTCATTGATGGTGCGAAATACTTGAAAGATATATTTTTTACGAAATATTGAAAAGGGTTGTAGCTATACTACTTTAGAGAGAAAGAGAGAGGTGAGGACAGAGGAATTGGAAAAAATAACTTTAGATCACATGTGGTCACAACCAATACAAAACAACTTAAATACTGAAATATATATGTAGCCATATACATTATAAAACACAAAAACACTTCTCCAATGCTAGATGGGATTTCATAATCATAACTTAAAGATATACATGTCTTTACATGACTCACTCTCAAGAACAGCCACACATATACATATGTAGGCATCCAAGTTCAAATAAACTTTTTGATTTATCTAGCCCTATCACTTCATGTATGATATACAACACAATAGAATATACAATTACATTAACCACGAGATCTATGTAGCCATATATATTATAGAACACATTAAGACTTATCTAATGGTACATAGGATTTCTGAATCATAACTTAACCCTATAATGTCTTAAAATACATCACTGTCAAGAACAACCACACATATACATATATAGCCATCCAAGTTGAAATAAGTTGTATGATTTATCTATCCCTATTAGTTCATGTATGATATAGAACACAATACAATATATAAGTACAGTAAGCACCAAAGAAAAAAAAAAACCTGTAGGTATTGTTAGGCACACCAGTGTGGTTTCATTAAAATTTAGTAACAAAATTTTTGATTACAATTGAAACCTATATTGTTTTAGCTTCAGTGTCCATGCTACTTCACTTTATGCAACCAACAACACAGGGACTCATGAACCCATCTGCAAACAAAACACCCGGATGGGTACACAATAAAATATTACATAATCTAGGTTGGGTAATTGGAGAGGGCTTCTACAGGAGATGCGTGGATGAATAGAACATTTATAAACAAATTAATGAATACTTTATTCAGCCGTATCAACAATCCAAAAACAAGTACTTTTTCTCAATTTACTTTATACATTTATTGATTAAAATTATGGAATGTTTTAACTGGACCAACGCGCTTTGGCAACCAACTAAACTCATATAATCTTTACGTGAATATATGAATTACCAGAAACAGCTTATGATCATATATTAGAAAGGTATCTCCCCTAAATATTTTAAATTTGTAATGAATATTTCAATCAAATAGTTACCAAAATTTTAGTAAACTGGGCCTTTTATGCTGGATGTATATTTTTTATAAGGCCCAAGTCTTCATGTGAATATTAGGTTAACTACGCTGATTTAACAAAAACTCAGTGGCTAGAAGATTTTATAAATCATTCTCATAGCCCCTACACGTTCTGTAGGTTGTCGCTCCGAACATGGAACACAAAAGGAGTCTGCTTAAAGCAGCACAGTACTAGAAGGCACAACCCAAAACAACTGCTGCAGAGGCAGTACCCAAAACAAATATTACATGTTGATTGGGGCATAACGCTTCTTCGCGAAGATAAGTAAATTCATCTACTCGATTATATTTGTATTGGTAATGTGTTAGCTTAAGCTTTGTATACAATCAATGTAAATATTAAGTAACCAAACCCAATACGTATTATTATTAATACAAGTTCAATTAATAATTCGTAGCAATTTACTTATGATTCGAAATCAAGTATTCGCATTTTCAACAATTGTTACTGCATAATTGTGTGGTTTCTTCCTGGAGTCCTACATCTGTCTCCATACATTTGTCATATTTATAAATAAAATAACAAAGTGATAATCTCTCTCAATACCTCCACGTATCTATATACATATTGTTTGTATATATAGATATGTCTATATATCTGTATGGCAGAGTTGCACTTAGACAACTTCGCACGAAACATCTCCAAATCTAGCTCCCATCCAAGAGCATGTGCTATGAGTTCCTTCAGAGTCAGGTACACATGATCTGAATTCACAGAATACTTCAATTTACGTATACATAGGATGGGAATAACACTTATTTGAAATAGCGTTTATTAGACTCCACACATCTAAGAACCTGTATGTGTCTACCTCGACAGTTGTTTGTAAATTTAAGCTCCGTGAAGTTGCGGGCAACCTATAATATTGTGCCCATGGATAAGCGATCTTAATAATACACAGTCCATTAGTTAATAACAAATACTATTAGGAGTTTGTTTAATCAATACTACTACTAATGACTCGAAGACCTCCTTGTTGGCATGGTCACAGACTCACAGTTAATAACATGTTCCAACTTTTAGTTACAGTATCACTGTAATTATTGTTCTATATATATACACATGAATAACTACCACTGTATTTAGTTACTTCCCAAGCATGTCGTTATAACTTCATACATGTGTAGTAACACTTGAAACAAATAATTTGCATGCATGCTCTTATACCCAAGAATCAAAAGCCAAACGAAACATACGTAGATATGTCCTGCTAAATTTGATAAAGATATTGAACATTATTGTTAAAAGTGAGTATTATTACATGCTGAGTCGGAGAATGTTAGGATTCTTGTAGAGTCTCTAATTGTTTGTATTTCTATAATCATTGTTAAAGTCTCCAATATTAACAAGGATGACAGTATCAATTTATGCAACGGTAATTGCTAATTATTTACGTTTAATTTCATTTTAAGCTAAGTAATCCTGCATCCAATTTTCCTTCATACATTGTCATGTGGATGTCATAATATAACACACATGCATTACCTTAGATCAACCCTTTAGAAGGTTCTGATGCTAAGAGGTCTCAAAGTTATTTTTCTATACGGTGAATTAGTCATCCATTTTAATGTGGTTTATTATTTTCTTTAAAGGATAAGGGCTCACCGAATGGTGACTTTGAGTCAATGCTTAACAGGGATTGATTGGGCAGCATTATAAAGAAATAGTGGAGTACTACAATAATAGGATTCTTACTCAAAATGACCAATATGCTAAGCTGTTGAAAGGAATCCTCCAGTCTTATGAGCACTTGTTAGATTCGGCTGATACACTCTCGAAATACAACTTAACAAAACAATGAACAACTTTTGGAAACTTCCACCATTTGCTTTATTTATTTCATCATTCACAAGCTCAACGGATGGCTGTAAAATTATAATGTCAACTTAACATGTTGACATGAGCTGACAAAATCATTGGTCTTTTGTTTTACAAGAAAAATGGCATGGCATGCAATAATGCTTACAAGTTTGGGACTCTATATTGGTCTTTGGTTGTATACGAAAACGCTTACAAAAAATTTAAATAATTCCCTTATTATACAAGGGCTGAGTTCAGAATATTGAGGATAATCTTCATCTCTTTTTAAAGGGACAAAGTCACAATGGTAAGGAAATTCAATTAATCTCCTTCATAAAAGGGACGAGTTCAAAATTTCCACGAGGGTCTACATCAATTTTTAAAGGAAGCAGAGCTCATGAAGGTTGAAAATCTCAACCCTTCTTATCAAGGGGTTGAACTAGAGGAAACCCTAATCCCTTATTAAATGGCGAGCTCACGAACCTCCATAATGTCAACAACCCTATATCAAAGGGATGAACGAGAGATTTTGTTTCCCCAATTACTAAAGGGCGAGCTGACGAAGCTCTAATATAGCTACCTCCATTACGAAAGGATGGGCATAACGAGTTTGGAAAACAAAAATCCCATCACTCAACTGTCTAATTTGAAGCCCAAGAAAAAATTTTAATTCACCAATCATGCTCATCTCAAATTCATGTGTCATTTTATCTCCGAAATAATGAGCAAGTCTATCAGAAATGGAACCAAACAGAATATCATCCACATAGATTTGAGCAACAACTGTATCACTCTCAAATTTCTGAATAAACAGTGTTTTTTCCACTCCCCCTCGAGTAAAACCTTTCATGTCAAGCTCTAAGAGCTTGCTTTAGCCCATACAAATCCTTTTTCAGCTTGTAAACATGACCAGGATAATGAGGATCTTCAAATACTTTTATCTGCTTCACATACACCTCCCCATGAAGAGTTCCATTAAAAAATGCAGTCTTTACATCTATCTGATACAACTTGAATCCAAGATGATATGCTATAGCAAATAAAATCCAAATAAATTCAAGTCTAGCCACTGGAGCAAACGTCTCATCAAAGTCTATACCCTCCAATTGAGTATAACCTTGAGCAACAAGCCTAGCCTTATTCCTAACAACTATACCATTTTCATCCTTTTTATTCTTGAATATCCATTTGGTACCAATCACATTTATCTCTTTCAGTCTAGACACAAGATACCATACGTCATTATTAATAAACTGCTGAAGTTCTTCTTGCATAGCATTTATCCACTCACTATCTTTAAGAGCTTTTTTGACCTTTTTAGGTTCCAAGGAAGATGTATAACATGCATATAAAACCTCATTTCTAGCCTTTCTCCGGGTCAGTATCATCTGATCAACAAATCCCATAACATTATCCAAAGGATGATACAACTTTACCCTTACTGATGGTTCTTTAGAAGGAGTAGCCTGAACATAATAAGTTCGATCATGCGATTCTATAGGACTAGACCTATCATCATGAACCACATTGTCCTATTTACCAACATATGAAGAATCATTTGCTAACTAAAAGAATGGCTCATTATTTTTCTCCTTAACCGACGTTGAAGGCTCATCAACACATGAGTCATCAACCACTACATTGGTAGATTCTATCATCATTTGAGTTCTATGGTTAAAAACCCTATATGTCCGACTTGTTAATGAATATCCAAGAAATATTCCTCCATCACTCTTAGATTCGAATTTCCCAATAGACTCTCGATATCTAAGAATATAACATTTTGCTCCAAAATCCATGAAATACTTCACATTTGGTTTCTTGCCATTCCACAGTTCATAGGAAGTCTTTAAGGTGTCAGGCTTTAGATTGACTTTATTTAAGGTGTAACAAGTTGTGTTCACCGCCTCCGCCCAAAAATACCTAGAGACATTTCTTCCATGCAGCATGACATTAACCATATCTTGAAGAACTCTATTATTCCTCTTAACCACTCCATTTTGTTGTGGAATATGTGGTGCTAAAAATTCATGTTTTATTCCTCTTTCATCCCAAAAAGTATGAATCCCTGAATTTTCAAACTCCTTTCCATGATCACTCCTCACTCTAGTAATGGGATAATTCTTCTTAGTCTGAATTTTCAAATAATTTTTTTCTAAAATTTTTAGCAACTTCAGACTTTTCATTCAAGAATCCAACCCATGTAAATTTAGAGTAATCATCCACCATAACAAAGATATACTTTTTACCCCCTTTGTTCATGGTCCGAGTAGAATCCATTAAGTCAATATGCAACAACTCTAAGTGCCTGTTTGGTAGATGGAGTTGGTGCCAAAAATTTGGTATGGAATGTGAATTACAACCCAAACCATATTTGGTTGGTGTGGGATGGTTGAATGGTACCAAAAAATGGTGTGCCAAATTGGTACCAAATGACATGTTTTTTACACCATCTCTAGATATGGTTTTGGGATGGTGTGGTACTGTTCAAGCAAATCAACTCCAATTCTCCAAACCAACTTCAATGCTCAAGCCCCACGTGTTGGTACCTTTATGTGTGTTTTGTGTGTTGTGTGATATATATATAATTATATACACAAACACAAACACAAACACAACCATATACATATATATTTATTTAATTAAAAAAATTATTTAATTAAATTAAATAACTAAATAAAAGTTATCAAATAATATAATGTAATTAATAATTAATAATAAATAAAATTGAGTAATAAATATTTAAAAATAATAAATAAAGTAAACAAAATAAATAATAAATAAATTTTAATTTAAATATCAGTTTTAAAACATGGATGGTTATAATTTACAGTTGTATGCCCTTAGACACCATATTTATGACTGTTTGGCTAAAAGATAAAGGACACCAAAATTGAATATTATTTACTCAAGTATAGTTGTATAATTAGGGCAAACTAGGGCAAACTTTCAAAACAAATATATAAAAGTCGAAAAGAATATATAAAATTAAAAAACAATATATAAACAATATATATATTTAAATTTCTATATATTTTTTGAATTATATATATTTGAAATTTTATATATTTTTTCGAATGTTATATATATTTCAAAATATATATATTCTTGAATTTTATATTTTTTTGGAATTATATATATATTTGAAATTTATATATTTTTTGAATTATATATATATTTAATTATATATATATTTTTTGAAATGTATTTTTATCTATATATTTTATTTTTTAAAACATATATATTTACAAAAAGTTATTATAAATAAATAAAATGTCAAATCATTCCAAGTTACCAAACATGATTTGGTTTCGGAATTTCAGTCCATATAAACTCTACCAAACATGGTTTAGTTTTTCAGCTTTACTTTTTTTTCACACCAAAACCATCTGCACCAAACATGGTTTTTATTCAGAATAAAACCACACCAAACCTAACCTAAACCAAAATAAAAAACCAACATCGTACCGCACCGGTTGCTAAACAGGCACTAAGGGTCTAGAATTACGAAATGTATTTATCTTCATGTGCTGACATTGAACTTGTTTACCCTTCTGACATGGTCTACACACAATCCCTTTTTCAAAACCAAGTTTAGGGGTACCTCTAAAAATTTCACTCTTAGTGATTTTCGTCAAATTTCAAAAATTAACATGTCCCATTCGCTGATGCCAAATTTCAACTTCATCAAGTTTAACTTTATTGCAAGATAAATGAGAATTAAGAACAATACAATAACAATTATCAGACGAACGCATACCTTCCATCACGCAATTCCCAAAAGAGTCAATGATTGAACACTTATCAGGAGATAAATTGACATTATGATTGTTATCACATATCTGTCTTATACTAACCCTCAACATACAACATATCTTCTAGCTTAGGTATACCAGAAATCACAATGGTACATTTCCTTAGAACTTTAGACTTCTCTCCATCACCAAAAGTGACTATCCCACCATGACACTCCTCAAGAAATCCAAACAATGACTTGTCTCTAGTCATATGTCTCAAACATCCACTATCCAGATACCAAGAGCTAGAATTACGTGCTCCAAGTGCAGTATGAACTACAAAACAGTGTAGCTCACCTTTTTTAACCTAAGCTTTCTTCATCTTTGGAGTTTTATTTGCCAATTTTGACAAATTCTTCATCTCTTCATTCAATACTCGAATTTGATCTTGAATATAATCTCATTGTTGAGTTCTTTATTCCTTCATTGATTGCAAAGTCTTCCCTTTTAACTTTGAACACCTCGGTTGAATGTAACCTTTGACACCACAGTGGTGACATATAGGAACAAACCTATGAACTTCATCAGTTGACCTCTTAGAATATCCAGAGGTAAAAGCTGACTTTCTTTGAAGATCTCCTATCACAAAAGATTTAGCATTAGAATTTCCTTGAGAAGAACTAGATGCTACTTGGGAAGCTTTTACAAATGTGGTTTTTGACACAACATTCAGATTATGTGATACTCCATCAAAACCCAGTCCCTTTGTATTTCCTGTAGATTTTCCCATACTCAAAATATGATTAAGCTTAAGAGTTCCACTAGACCATTTATGAATAGTTGAGTTAGCATCCTTCAAATCATTTTCCAAATTTCCAATCTTAGTAGATTTATCAACTAACTCCTTCTTGAGATCATCTACTATCTCTAAAGCCCGAGTCCTTTCATGTTCAGACTTATACAATTCCTCAACCAATTTGGCCTTTTGAGTTTGTAGGATATTTAGAGTTTGAGAACTATTGATTAATTCATCTTTTAAAGAATTTAATTCTTTGTCCATGCTAAGACTTTTAGTCAACAGTTTCATGTGATTTTTGTGAAGTTGTGTAGTCTTATCAAGTAATTTGTTATAACTCTTGAAGCATGTCATCACAATCTTCATCACTCTCAGAACTTTCCTCTCCAGACAGCCCCCAACTTGCAGCAACTTCTTTAACCTCCTTACTTTGAGCAATAAACACAGTGAAATTCTCAAAATAATCACCTACCTCCAAGTCTGTTGCATCACTAGCTGATCCATTATCAGGTTTATCATCCCAACTAATGGCTAATCCTTTGGATTGTTTCAATTGTTTGCACACTTTGCAGCTATATGACCATATCCTTGACATTTAAAACATTGAGGTTTTTTATTTTTAAGATCATACTTGTCTTTTCGAGTTTGAGTCTTATTCCTACTTCTAGACTCAACTAACTTATCTCTAAATTTTTGTCCTTGGCCACTATGTTTAGCCTTAACCAATTTGTTCAACCTCTTAGCAAACATGGCAATATTAGTCAGACTCAACTCACTTTCTCCATCAGATTCAACACGATCCTCCCTAGTGGTTTTGAAAGCCATGCTCTTCTCTTTTGTGCCACTAGCCTTGTTAGGGGGACTTTTGAACATCTCCATTTCAAATGATTTTTAGTTCTCTGCTAAATCTTCAACTTTAATTTCTATAAGACTCATAACCTCTGAGATGACAGTAACCTTAAATAAAAAAATTTCAGGTAGAGACCTAAATATTTTCTTCACTGTTGGAATTATGGGTTCCAACAATCTTCCTTAAGGGACTTGCTATCATATGGTATCGGTGCTTGACAACCCAACCCATTAGCACCAACACTTGGTGTAGCCCCTCATGTCCATCTGTCGCTTAGTGTAGGGCTTTGTGTTACCATAGTATAAGGGAATAAAGTTACGCCCTTGCTAACAACTATAACTTTTAGCAAAGTGGGTAAACGCTTGATCCTGAATGCTGGTATCAGAGCGAGGTCACGGGTTCGAGTCCCCCCAGGGTAGTTGCTGGGGGGGGGGGGTATTGTTGGAATTATGGGTTCTAACAGTCTTCCTTAAGGGACTAGCTATCATATGGTATCGATGCTTGATAGCCCAACCCGTTGGCACTAACACTTGGTGCAACCCCTCATGTCCATCCGCTGCTTAGTATGGGGCTTTGCGCTACCATAGTATAAGGGAATAAAGTTGCGCCCTTGCTAAAAACTATAGCTTTTAGCAAAGTGGGTAAGCGTTTGATCTTGAATGTAGATTGTTGACCCAAGGTTTTCACCATGGGTAAACATGACATTTTGATGATAACAAACTATTGAATGTGGTGAATTTAATGTCTACTTGAGTTATTCTTAATAAGTTATTGATTCAAGATAAACTCAAGAGAGCTAGTGGATCCATGAGAATATCAAACAAAGGTGCTTAGAGCTCAAAATACATTGAAGACGAGGATGGAGACATTAACCCAAAAACTTAAAGAAATTGAAGATCAAATAAATGGGTAAAGTAGGCTTGGGTGAGTGCTACATTTAATGTAAATTTATTTTTTAAATAACTTTCTTGAAAGCTCAACTCTTGAACATATAGCATATATGACCATGCAATTCATTGACATCATTCATGAGTCCTTACGTCATTAGCAATGACTAAGAACATCATTGATCATACATTTATATATAGTCTTTGTTAAAGTTGAGTTAGTTCAAGCTTTCATAAGGTATGGAAGAACTCAACAAATAGGTTGTCCTAGAACCATAAACAAAATTCATATCACTTGAAATGAATTCTAGATGCATATTAAAGCTTTGAACAAAATTGTTAAATCATGAAAAACTTCCGTCTAATATTGAGAATTTGTTTAAATTAAAAAATTATTTTATGATCTCAATATTGACTTTAGGAATGTCAATGACCTTAATAAGTCTCTTAGACATCATAGGACTATGTCTAAGTCATTTCGTAAAAATCTCAAAAGATTTCACAAAAAACCGTCAAGTGGGTAAAATGTTCGAAATGAAGCATCACATTCAAATGAGCATATCGCACTAAACAATGAGTCAAATGGAGTGAATCAAAAGCCTAAAATCAATATCTTGAAGTTCTATTACCAAAAAGATAACCAACGCCTCAATCCAAGTTACGGAACTCTAGTTATGACCAAAAGAGTGAACAACGTCCAAACTGGGCTGAACAACCCAGTCGACTAGGTAAACCACCCAGTCGACTTCCTGTTGACCCAGTTGACTGTGCCAAAATGGTCAGTCGACTGGCTGGGACAGAAATTTGAAAATAAAGTTTGGAATGAGTTGTTGATGATCCAGTCGACTGCCTAAATCGACCCAGTCGACTGCCTCATCCCGGATTTGAATTCTAACGGCTAGTTTCGAATCCAAAGTGTTCCAAAACTTCCCAAAATACCCCCAAACGGCTATATTGTGTTCCTATGCTATATATATGCCATATATGAGCCAAAAATGGGTTGGAGAATAGATGGATAGAAGTATGGAAGAAATCTACCATTTGTGCTTCATTTTTGAATTTATTTGGGTAGAAAACTCTCCTATAAGAATCACACCAATTGTGCATCATTCACATCATTCACATCATCTTCTTGTGATTCATTATTCATACTTGAGTTGATCTTATCATGTGAGTATTTCATTTATAACTCTTAGTATATGAGGAATTGAGCTTTGATTTTCTATATCCATCTTTTAAGAGATATGTTATAAACACTCAAAATTCTATTCTTATTCTTTGTGAGTGAAAGACCAATAAGTTGTCTTGGCATGGGATGGGCATGTTGAAGCTATGTAAATATTTTTATCTACGTTAAAAAAAGAGGAAAAGGTTGGCTCTTTACCCGTAAGAAGGAACATGTAAGGGTTTGTTATTCATCCGGAAAGAAGGAAACATGTATGGGTTTGCTCATTCACCCGAAAAGAAGGATCTTGTGAGGGATTTATTTTTACCCCTGTAAGAAAAACACGATAGTGGAATCCTTGAGAGGTTTTCTCAAGGCATGGACATAGACCAAAGATTTGGTTGAACCATATAAAAATCTTGGTGTCTATGGTGTGCATTTTGTCTTACCCTTATCTCTTTACTTTAAAAGAAATTGTCATTTTCAATCTTGAGTTTTATATATCAATCCTATGAAATTGGTTGTATTTGTGTATTAATGAAGAGGTTAGGAAAATGCATAGTTGAAGTGGATTGGATTGTGAACATAAGTGGATAGCTTAAACTATAATATCATTTTATTTAGCTATAATCTATATGCACCCTAAGTGTTTGACTAAATGCATATTCAATATATGATTCTAATTGAAAGTTTATGTATGAACTCAATGTTTGATAAATTGTCATAAACTCTACAAGACGTTCCTCATGACAAATAGCACTTTGCATTATGTCTTTATAAATGAGGAAAATGATATTACATGCTTAGTTGAATTGCATACTTAGGTGCATGAATTATTTCTTATTCTACTTGAATCTATTATGCATATAATTGGTAATGCAATTCATTGTACAATATTCAAAGTATGAATTGAGGTAGACACTTAAGATATCATCTTATTCACTATGTGTTTGATTAGAGCTCTACAAAGATTATTTTTAATAAACCAAATTCAAACCGAAAAGGTTTCAAAGTTTGTAATTGACCCTATTCACCCCCCTCTAGGTGTCAATATGTGGTCAACATTCACTATGGTTGTAGAAGGAATAAGTTCACCTAGATTATGACAACCTGTGACAATGTAAGTTAGTCTCGCCTCAAAGTCAGCATAGACTTCATCCTCTTCCATCTTCAGTTGTTCAAATTGAGAATTCAAAATTTGAAGTTTTTATTGTTTAACCTTTGACGTTCCTTCATGAGTTACTTGAAGAATGTCCTAATATTCATTGACAATTTCGCACGTGGCAATTCTCTTAAACTCACGACATTGTACAACGCATTCAAAGCTTTTACATTCCAATTTGCACTGTTCGTCTTAGCAGCAGTCCACTCATTTAATGGTTTCACTTTAAATTCGTTAGTCGCATCATCTTTCACTGTAGGAGGTGAATATCTTATCTCTACAGCATTCCAAGCTCTCTCATCTAACTATTTTAAAAACGCTCCCATTCTCGCTTTCCAATACATGTAATTCGAGCCATCAAACAATAGGAACCTAGATATGGAACCTCCTTCATGATGTATCTCCATCATCTAAGTTAAGAATCTAACCCTAGGTAGTTAACCTAAATCGAGACAACCATGCTCTGATACCAATTGAAATTACCTAGACGATCAATTGACCTAGCATAGAGGGGGTGAATAGGCTCTCAGTCGATTTTACGATCAATTAAAATTATTTAATGGAAATTTAAATTTAATCAACCACAAACCATAATTATCTAATCAGATAAATCAAGAAATTATGAATATAAGTGTAGAAAATAAATCATGAGAAGACACATAGTTTTTTACGTGGAAAACCTTGGAAAGACTCCAAATAAAAACAACAGATACACTCGGGTAACAATGCACTATGAATTAGAGAATTTGTATAGACTCTATGAAAACAGAACTTACAATCATTGTAATTTGTTGTTCTTCACTCCACGAAGCTCTCGCTCCATCTTCATACTTGTTGGGCATTAGGTGTGTGCAAAATATGTGGTTAAAAATGACATATTAACGACGCATTAGTTTTTCCCTTCTGCAAGCGCACATATCAATTGTATATAGTTTTGCTTGAGTAGGGGAATATCGATCCCACAGAGACAATGATTGTTCACTTTAATAGTCTAAAAACACTGAATTATAGTTTTCCGAAAAGAGTTTGATTTTGTGAATTATCTAATAATAAGGAAAATAAAGTATAAAATAATGATAAATAATGGTTGTGATTTAGAGAGAGAGAAAACTAGGGTTTCCTCACTCCACCACTAACCGCATAATATAGTCCAAATTCTATTTCAATTGCATGAGGGCGATCCATTGACTGTGAATCAGGTCGCACCACGCCAGCAGTTTGACCCCAAAAAGAATTACTCTCAACCAGATTACGACAACCCATCTCAAGACTAAACTGATTAATACATGTCAACTACTAACATAAAGTAAATGCAGAAAAGTAAATTAAAGCAGTAAATTAAAGCAGTAGATTAAAGCATGAAAATAAACTAAAGCATGTCTATATCAATTTGTCAGGGCATGGCCTGTGTCAACCTAGGGTTTCGAGTTTTATGACCACCATTGTGTAGAAAATCACAGATTAAGCATCCGAGTTCCAACCCATAGTGAATAATTGTAATTGTGTAAGATAAATATATTCAAAAAGTTTAAGACAAGAATCAATTCAAATATAAAAACTTGTATCAGGAATAAAAACGGTTTCTCATCTAACACAATCATCACAGTATAGTCACAGTTTCCCCTCTCTCCAATTGAATATAAAATCAGAACTACATTACTTGGCTAGGGTTTTGCGATGAAACCCTAGATATCGAATTAGTTGATCATGGCTGAGAGAATTTGCATTATCGGTGTATAAACGTTTTCCATGGCCTTTTTCTCCAAATCTCTAGGTCTTTAATGGTGGTTATCTTCAATGGAAGAACTCTATGAATGAACGTACGTGAACCAACCTCCCAAAAATAACTCCAAAAACAAAACAAAAACTAGAAATGAACTCTAAACCTAACCCTCTTATATTTATAGATAAGTGAGGGAAACCCTAATGGTTGCCTTTTTCTGTAATTTCATAATACATCAATAATATCTCTAAAATCAGTTGTAAATATGTGTATAAGCCTGTATGTAGAGGTCTGGAATCACCGATCACTTAAAATATCGAAATAGGGACAAAACTGGAAAATTCTGAAACAACTTCAGCACATAAAGGGATCACGTGACCACAAGGTGGGACCTACGCTCCTGACATATGCTTGGGCATAGGGCTATGCTCATGACCTACGCTTGGGCGTAGGGTACAAACCACAACATAGCTCAAGAGCGTAGCTTAGGTCCAATCTGCCCCTTTTTCTCTCTTACGACGTAGGGTATAATGCATTTTTGATATAAAACCCCGTCTTTTCATATTTGAGCTAGACTGTTCGCCTTTGACTCCCGATGCTTTTCGGTGAAGTACTAATGTCTGAAAATGACATTTTTGCCTTTCAGTACAATAACGATGTCGGGAAATGACTATTTTGTCTTCCGGTAGCTCTTCTTCGCTCTGGCACGCCTCTTGATTCCTTTCTCGAGATAGAAACGAACATGAACTCAGTTAATTCACCGAGATTAACTCTGTTTCTTCATTAAGCTCCTGAAAAATGACCAATATTGAACACCTATCACACCCCCAAACTTATATATTGCTAGTCCCATAGCAATAAACTCAGAGAAAACTGACTGTGATGATTCTTATTTTATCTAACCTAATCCCTTGCTTTCGTGAGGGTCAACGATTATACTTAGTACGTGTAACAAGCCTTTTAAACCCCTAGGTTACCCATAGTGGACGAGTGAAGTCTCGTGAAGGTTTATAGTAATGGTACCTATAAACATCTCAATTCTTTTATAATTATGCATTCATGAGTTCACACACACAATTTAAATAAGCTATGATACAACACAAAAGATAATATGAATGCAAATATTCCCTCCCACTACCAAATAAAAACTATATCAAGCTTCGTGTTATGAATGGTCATCACCTAAGTGAATGATTTTGCTACTTTCTACTTAAAATCCAGACAACCTTCCGTGATTTTGTGAACATTCAACTACAATATTTTAGTTTCTTTTCTTTTACTTTATTGATCGAATTTTGCAATTTTTCATTAAAACGTAACTTTTCAACTTTCTATTTTTCATCCCTTTTTGTCTTTCTAAGCTCCGGACTTTCCAGAGAGAATTTTTAGTTCCAACCAACTGGGCCCGAGCTTCTTCCATGAGATTTATGTTCATCAGTCTTCTCCTCTTTAAACGCGAACAAAGCTCGGTTACTCAGATAAAAGAACTATTTTTTGCATTTTATTTTCTCAAAAATATTTTTTCAATTTTCTCCATTTCAACCATAACAACTCCCCTTATCCTCTTTTATTGTGCCAAAATTATTTTTCAACATAGTAAAAAATCAACCTATTTCTCATAGTGAATGTGTGCTTGTGTTTATAGGTCAAAGTCGTCCTTCTTAATTTCAATTTCACTCATTCACTCACCCATGTAAAACTACATCACTTCACTAACTTGATCTAATCATTATTTTCATGAGCGGGAACATCACATCACATCACATGCTACTTATGTATCATAAACATAAACTTAATCAAACTGTAAATGCCAAACATTCATGCATAAAAACAAAGAATTGTTCCAATTTTTTTAAATTTTTCTCAAAAATCTTTATTCCTTGTAATACTATACATTTACCCCCAACTTAAATCAGACAATGTCCCCATGGTAAAAAATAAAATAGGAGAACAAATACAGTTACCCTTGAAGCTCAATTCTAGATTTCAAAGCAAAACACAAATCCTCTCCCCCAAACTTGAATTGGATCACCTGAAGATATCATCAACAAAACACACATACCCAATCATAGTAATGAAAAAGAAATTTTATCATAAATATCCATAAATCGACACATGTTTTCAAGGAATCAAAGATTCTTTTTTTTATTGAATTTTTTTTTTATAACAAAAATATTAATAAAAAAACTAATTTGGCCTTAAGGGTCTACAATCCTAAAATAAAAATAAAAATAAAAGAAACCAAGACGTGGCCTTAAGGGTCTACCGTCTCTACAAATAAAATAACCTAAAAATCTTAAACCTAAATCCTAGTTTGCCTCTTCTTTTTCATCACTCGACATGACACTCTTCAACCATATCCGGCAATCTCCAGTCTTTTTCAACTTCTCTAAATATTCCTCCGGATATATTTTCATGAATGTCCACCGTATCTCATCCAATTCCTTCATTCTATCACCCAAATTCTCAGCAATGATTTTTGATAGTAAAAACAGGTATGGAAGATAATAGTCACATTTATCAGCCCTTGCCCATTCTCTACTCACAATTGCTTGAGCATACGACATCTCAGCCATAATCAATGTTAGAACATGTACTTCATACATGTTGGCTTTGAAATTCTATTTCAAGCAATAAATCTTATTTTGATATTAACAAAACATTCAAAACCGTGTTTGGTACTAATATGACTTTGAGCTAAGTGTTTCAGCAAGTACAGGTAAATGATTCAGAAAGATCGCTAAAAGCAACAAGCGATAAGGAAACTCAAGCGCAAACTCGAAGAAGGACAAAAAGATCAAAGAAAGAACAAAAGCTGGACTCAAGACCCGGGGTAGATAGGTCGGGGTGAGAATATTGTAACAAGGTATCTTATGTGTTGATTGGTCTTATAAGCTCAAGTAATAAATGAAACGAACTCAAACGGATCAAAAATGGACCTTGAAAACAATTATTGGAGTCACCTAGTCTACTGGCCATGAAATGGCAGCCGACTGACTGTGACCCAGTCGATTGGCCGTTAAGGGCCCAGCCAACTGGATGAACCAGTGAGCTATAAAACGTTTTGACTGCATGAGGCAGTCGACTAGCCTGTCTAAGGCAGTCGACTGACTGTGCCCAGTCGACTGGCAGTTAAGGACCCAGCTGACTGACTGAACCAGAGAGTTTCGAACATTTTTGATTGCCTGAGGAAGTCGACTGGCCTATCCAAGGCAGTCGACTAACTCATGAGGCAGTCGACTGGCCTTCTTGAGGCAGTCGACTGACCCTAGCCGTTGGGAAAAATATTTTAAATCTAAGCATGAAGGCAGTCGACTGGGTGCTTCAGGATTTTAAGGAAAAACATTTCTAAACAATATTTTTGCCCAAAAAGAAATGATTTTGCTTGCTGATTTTCAGGTCCTACTCTCCACATTGTCTAGGGTGAGATACACTCTCCAAACCCTAGTGTTACACTACATAAAGAAAGAGATATGAATTAAAACTTTAAGGTTCTTGTGTGAGAAATTTTCCAAATATTGTTCATCTCTAATTTTCTCTCAAGCATCTTCTGAAAAATCTTTTGATAGCAAGAAAGATCAAAATCTCGTTTTTCACTCTTATCATTTTGAAGATTTAAACTCAAGCCTTGAGCCTATTCTCTTATTGAAAATATATTGTGAGAATATATATATCTTGAGTTCTTGAAATATCACCTAAAAACACTTGAGCTTATATTGATCTATCTTCCATAAAAACCTTAGGGTTTTGAGTGTTTTTGTTTCTTGAGTGATATATTGATTGCATTCATAAATTTGTGATCTTGGGTGAGTGAAGCCCATTGTATCAAGGGAGGATAGTTCTCTTGATTGTGTGAAGAGCTAGTTAGCTCTTTTGTAAAGGTTTTGCTATTCCACCTATTGAAGGAAGAGCCATAGTGTGAGGATCGGGAAAGTCTCAAGGAAGGGGATTCTTTGAGCCGAGGAGTAGGCGTTACCGAACCTCGTAAAAATCACGGTGTCAACATCTCTATCTCTATCTCCTTACTTTATGTTCATGCATGCTTAATTTATATTGTGGTAAATAGCTTGTTGAATTTAAGTGAAGTTATTCATTACATATTTTACCTTGTAAATTAATATTGAACCTTGTTGCATGTTCTAGTAAGAATAAAAAGAAGTTAGAAATTATTTTTAAAACCCTATTCACCCCCCCCCCCCCCCTCTAGGGTATTTTAGTGACTTACAATTGGTATCAGAGCCTAATCTCTATTTGTTTTAGACTTAACCGTCTTAGAGAACGATCATGGCCTCAAACGTAGTCACTCATGTAGAAGGACAATCAAACAATAGGCCCCCATGGTTTGATGGTTCAAACTATAGTTATTGGAAGACTAGAATGATAGACTTTCTTCAAGCTATTGATTATCAAATTTGGCTAGTTATTGTTGATGGACCTTTCACTATGACCAAAGTAGTAGATGGAGAAACTATCCCAAAATTGCCCAACGAATGGGATAATGATGAGCGTAGACTTATGTCTTTTAATGCCAAAGCTAAGGTTTATCTAAATTGTGCCTTAAGTCCAAATGAATTTAACAGTGTCTCTACTTGCTCCACGTCCAAAGAAATGTGGGATAAACTTGAAGTTACTTATGAAGGAACTACTCAAGTTAGAGAATCTAAAATTGATATACTTATGCATGAATATGAATTATTTTCCATGAAGGAAGATGAAAATATCAATTCTATGATGTCTCGTTTCACTAATATTTTGAATGGACTAAAGCATCTTGGTAGAATTGTTCCTAGATCCGATGCGGCACGCAAAGTCCTTAGAAGCCTTCCGGTCAAATGGGATGCAAAAGTGACGGCAATTAAAGAAACGCATTATCTTAGCACAATGAGCCTCGATGAGATTTTCGGGTCTCTTCTCACTTGGGAAATCACGTTAAAATCTCGTGAAGAAGACACTAAGCTAAGAAAAGGCGTGGTTTTGCCAGACTCTATAAAAAATGAAGCAAATGAGCCGAGTGGAGAAGAAGTGGATGAAGACATTGCATTATTCATCCAACAAAGTTTTCTTCAAAGAAAGAAAGCCAACGATGGTAGATTCATAAAGAAGAACGAGCAAAGGGGTGAGCCTAGCAAGAGGGAGCCTCCAACTTGCTTCAATTGTGGAAAGTCGGGGCACTATAGAAATGATTGCTTCAAGCTCAAAAAGGAGAATGGGAAATGGCCAAACAAGATGGATATGAATGCTACATGGAATGATCATGACTCATGTGATTCGGATGATGAAGAAAATGGTGAGGAAATGGCAAACCCTTGTCTCATGACAAATAAAGATGAGGTACATTTAAACTCACATACATTAGATAAAGATAAATTATCATATGATGAACTTCTCTCTTCTTATGATGAATTACAAGATGCCTTTGAAAAATTATATGATGAATTTGAAAATTTAGCTCGAAAACATATTCTTCTTAAGAAAGCTAAATCTTCATATAGCTTTATTACTTCCAACTTAGAAGTTTCATGCAATGACAAAAGCATTGAGCTAGAAAAGGAAAATAATAGGTTGAAAAATACTATAGATGATCAAATAAATGTCTTAGCTAAATTTACAAAAGGAAAAGAGAACCTTAGCATTATGTTGGGAAGACAAAGAGGATCATTTGATAAATGTGGTTTAGGGTATGATGCTTTTGACAAAGATGCTCTTATCTTGAAAAAGAGAAAACCATTAAGGCATACATTTACAAGACAATCATCTCATGCATCATCAAATGATCATAAGCATGTTACATGTTATTATTGCAAGAAAAAGGGACATAAGGCAAATACATGTTTACTTAGAAAGAAGAAAGTGATAACAAAAATGATTTGGGTTCCAAAAGGAACCACTGAATGCTTACATAAAAAGGAGAATGTTATACCAAAAATGATTTGGGTTCCGAAAGGAACTATTGCATCTCTCCTAACCCTAGTGGACCCAAGATAAATTGGGGACCAATGAATGTTACTTAAATTTGTTTTGTAGGTATGCTTGAAGTCCGCCTTAAAGGAAAAATGATTTCTTGATAGCGGATGCTCAAGGCATATGACGGGAGACAAATCAAAATACATTTCTCTAAAAACTTATGAAGGAAGAAACGTAACTTTTGGAGACAACTCTAAAGACAAAATTATAAGGATTGACTCAATTGGTATATCTTCAACTCTTTCTATAGATAGTGTGTTTTTGGTTGATGGTTTGAAGCATAACTTTTTAGCATTAGTCAAATTGTGTACAATGGCTATGACGTTATTTTTAGTACCAATGCATGCTTAGTTAAGAAAGATGGGAATCAATTGTCAAATGCTAAAAGAAACGAAAATTTGTATACTATGTTGCTTTATGAATGTTTTCATTGATTGATAAATGATCATTATTCATGTATCACATTCTTTTGTTTCTTGAAATTGCATGAGAAAAGTGTCACATTGATTTAGAGTGAAATTATCTCAAAAGGGTGACTCTTATGGAAATATCTTTTCATTGTTCTTCCAAATGTTCAAAGAATTTTGAAATGAAATGAATCTTCTTATGTGCTATAGCTTTACAAATCTTGAAAAAGGGCATATACTTTATTTTTGCTAAACAAGGGAAGTTATATTGGTTTTCTTGTTAATTCTTGATGATTGAACATGAATGATTCATATGGTTGTTTTCTATGATTCATATATGAAATGGAGTTTCATTCCTATTACTAATTTCATATTGGTTCATTGACTTGATAAATAACCATGAGCATATATTACTATTTTAATTGAAAAATGCACTTCATGATGATGTTCTTAAATGATAAATTCAATTGAAGCATAATGGTTATTGAAAATCATTCATTTTGTGCTAATGTGCTTATAATGAATTATGCCTAAAAATGTGCTAACACAAATGGACCCTAGAGCAAAAAGGGTACCAAAGAAAACCACTTGAGTGTGTTTTGTAGGTGTGGATTGATTCCTTACTCAAGATCAATTGATTCTTCAATTGTGATGCTATAATTCAAAAGGGGAGATGAAATCAAGGTCTCTCACAAAATTAGTGGACAATACAAATCATCTACAAGCAACTCTATGTAACATGGGTAAAGCTAGCACCATGGTACACATTTTCTAACCTCCATTACTAATTTGCTTTCATTGATGAGATTAAACATGACAAACTTATGCTTATTCAAGTATGTTGAATCGTTATTGATATGTCATGGAATAAATGTGATGATTGGTAATAAGGGTGTTTGGCTACTTGGTTCATGCAATTAACTATGCTCTTGATGAATTCTTGATAGTAGCTTGGTTTGAAATGACTTGGATATATGAAAGTAAGTCTTGATCATGCATGAATTGTAAAGACTATAGTCATGTCCAACTCTAGACCATCAAAGCTAGTTCACTTCATTTTGGTTGATTACTTGAGCATCTATGTCTTGATATTTGTTCATGGGCCTTCATGACTTTAATGCTTTATCTAAATTCTCTTGACATGACATTTTGCACATTTATTTGAGGTGTTTAATTTTGATGTAAATTTTGGACGGACTTGGAGTATATGTTTAATCAAATATGTTCACACTAGTAAACCTCAAGAGAGTATATTTTCTTTGAATTATCTATCTAATGCAAATGAGGTTAAGGAATATGTGATGAAATTCTATGCGATTAAATGATTCATCATCCTCTATTATATAACTTCTTGGTAATCATTCTAGAGGTATTTGCATAAAGATTTTCATAAAAATGATATTCATGTACTTAGCCTTTGTTGTTTGAAATTGTAACATTGGTTGAAGCTATTTAATATATGTTTGGATCTTTATTTTGAAAATGTACTATAGGTTCCTCTTTGAAGGAAGCATGTTGAAAAGATGGAGATATTGTGCTTAAATGTTATTATCTTGAATGTTTATTGGAAAACATGATTCATGAGTTTTATGCGCACATATGATGAAAGACATATGTGTTTAATGTTCTTGCATTATTATGATTTTCTCAATGATATATAATACTTTCTATATATTAAACTTTTATATCATTATCATACATGCATACTCTTGTATATTTTATAATGCATATTAATATTGCAATCTATGCCTAAAAGTGGTGACCAAAGGTTTTGACCATTATTATCCTAAGATCTTAACCAAGAAGGATATAGATTATTCTTTGCACATGTGGATAAAATTAAATTTCTAAGAATGCCACATGCCTATTTGCATAAAAAAAAATTTATCTAATGCATTCTCATATGATTTTAAATGAAAAAAAAAATTCATGTAGAGAATCACAATGCTTGAAATGTATGAGTTTCAGAAAATGGGTTTTAAAACTATCATAAGTCGTGCTTAACTTGAGAAATGCTCAAAGAGGGTAATTTGAATGGCTTTCAGTGATTTTCTTATAAATGAAGGTTGGTTTAGAACTTATATTGATCAACATTATTTTTGTTGTTTATCATTTATAACTTACCATAAATTTGGTTATAAGATTCACATTGGGGTATTATGTTTACTATTATTCGATGTGTAGTGAAAATACGCTTATCACAAACATGCAAACTATTTCAAAATGAGCATGTTAGATGAACTTATTTCCTTTTTGGGTATAATCCATTTAAGTGTCATGAACATGATTTCAAATACTTTTTGACATTTTGGTTGTGGGACTCTATGGTTTCCTTGGTTGACTACTCTTGGACCAGCTTAAATTATATGTTATTTTGTTCATTATATTGGTTCATCTCTTATTATTTTAGATAAACATTTTTACCATATATATAAGAGATATATCTTGTGATTGTAGTACTTGTGAAGATTACATATCTTTGCCATTACATTAAAGCTTTCAAAGACATGGACTTATGAGAAATATTGAGATCACCTTCATGATTATAATTTTCTTCGTCAATATTCTCACAATGTTTATCCAAAAGAACTCATTGTGTAAAATTTCATAAAGAAATGGAAATACCTTTGAACATTAATGTGTTAGCATTTGTCTTGTGTATTTTTCACTTGCTTATCTTAGAATATTCATTTCTTTGTCATCATCATGAATTTTACTCTATTCACATTGCATTCTATGATTAGATGTTGCGTATGTGTTTATTGATTTTCATGTGGTTAAGATGAAGGTGTTGTTAACTTATTCTGAAGTGCTCATATGTGATTTTAAATGATCTAGTAATTGAGTGGTCTTGCTTGCATATAGTATGTTGAATACTTACGATTTGAACTTTCATTCAAATACACTTACTTGAACATTAAGTCACTTTGAATTTGAGTCATTCACTTGATACATGTACTTGATATATGAAAATCTATGTTGATCATATATCCTATTTGTCTATGAAAATCAAGCAAATGTTTTAGTCATCATTGATGACTTGTACTAACATGTCCTCATTGCCATCATGAATGCAAAGCTATGTTTGTAATTTGATAATCATCTTAATCATATTCATGAAATATGTGGACAATATGCTTCGTGTTACTTCAAAGGATATATTCTATGCTCACAATTCATTTATGCAACTTGATTCTCTTCTTGTACTTAATTGTATCCATTCTTTTTGATGATGTCAAAGGAGGAGAAAAGTAGTTGATGAGTATAGGTTGTATGCACATTCTTAGGGGGAGCTTTGCTCCTTGGTGATAGGGGAAGAAATTCCAAACTTTATGCATATGACTATGTGCTTATTTTCAATCATGTGCTAATTGAATGCGATTTTACAAGCGTTATTTTTATATATAAAAGAATCATTTTCATCCTTCACGAACTAAGCATAGTGAGATTAGGCATCATTTCTTACGTGATCATGTTGCTAAAAGAGACGTTATATTGGTTTTTATTGACACTAAAAATAAATTACCAAATATTTTCACAAAGACTTTTCCGGAGGAATCTTTTTCAAAAAAATTCGTAGAAAAATTGGGTTGGCTTTGGATGTTGACGTATTATCATGATAAATTCAACCGTCACTTCTTACCTTTTTATGTTGCCAAAGGGGGAGAAGTTCGTTGCTTTCGTGCATTATGCTTTCATGTATGCAAGTCATGTTTATGTGTGGCTCCATGCAGGTGTATGTAATTGCAAAAATATATTTACTAAGGGGGAACATGCAAATAAAAATGAAAGATGCACACATTGAGGGGGAGTATCACTTGATACTTCACCATTTATGCGCAAACACGAAATGTTTTGTCAACATCAAAACGGGGGAGATTGTTGGCTTTGAAATTCTATTTCAAGCAATAAATCTTATTTTGATATTAACAAAATATTCAAAACCGTGTTTGGTACTAATATGACTTTGAGCTAAGTGTTTCAGCAAGTACAGGTAAATGATTCGGAAAGATCGCTAAAAGCAACAAACGATAAGGAAACTCAAGCGCAAACTCGAAGAAGGACAAAAAGATCAAAGAAAGAACAAAAGCTGGACTCAAGACCTGGGGTAGATAGGTCAGGGTGAGAATATTGTAACAAGGTATCTTATGTGTTGATTGGTCTTATAAGCTCAAGTAATAAATCAAACGAACTCAAACGGATCAAAAATGGACCTTGAAAACAATTATTGGAGTCACCCAGTCGACTGGCCATGAAATGGCAGCCGACTGACTGTGACCCAGTCGACTGGCCATTAAGGACCCAGCCGACTGGATGAACCAGTGAGCTATAAAACGTTTTGACTGCATGAGGCAGTCGACTGGCCTATCCAAGGCAGTCGACTGACTGTGCCCAGTCGACTGGCAGTTAAGGACCCAGCCGACTGACTGAACAAGAGAGTTTCGAACATTTTTGATTGCCTGAGGAAGTCGACTGGCCTATCCAAGGCAGTCGACTGACTCATGATGCAGTCGACTGGCCTTCTTGAGGCAGTCGACTGACCCTAACCATTGGGAAAAATATTTTAAATCTAAGCATGGAGGCAGTCGACTGGGTGCCGTCAGGCAGTCGACTGGGTGCTTCAGGATTTTAAGTAAAAGCATTTCTAAACAATATTTTTGCCCAAAAAGAAATAATTTTGCTTGCTGATTTTCAGGTCCTACTCTCCACATTGTCTAGGGTGAGATACACTCTCCAAACCCTAGTGTTACACTATATAAAGAAAGAGATATGGATTAAAACTTTAAGGGTCTTGTGTGAGAAATTTTCCAAATATTGTTCATCTCTAATTTTCTCTCAAGCATCTTCTGAAAAATCTTTTGCTAGCAAGAAATATCAAAATCTCGTTTTTCACTCTTATGATTTTGAAGATTTAAACTCAAGCCTTGAGCCTATTCTCTTATTGAAAATATATTGTGAGAATATATATATCTTGAGTTCTTAAAATATCACCTAAAAACACTTGAGCTTATATTGATCTATCTTCCATAAAAACCTTAGGGTTTTGAGTGTTTTTGTTTCTTGAGTGATATATTGATTGCATACATAAATTTGTGATCTTGGGTGAGTGAAGCCCATTGTATCAAGGGAGGATAGTTCTCTTGATTGTGTGAAGAGCTAGTTAGCTCTTTTGTAAAGGTTTTGCTATTCCACCTATTGAAGGAAGAGCCATAGTGTGAGGATCGGGAAAGTCTCAAGGAAGGGGATTCTTTGAGCCGAGGAGTAGGCGTTACCGAACCTCGTAAAAATCACGGTGTCAACATCTCTATCTCTATCTCCTTACTTTATGTTCATGCATGCTTAATTTATATTGTGGTAAATAGCTTGTTGAATTTAAGTGAAGTTATTCATTACATATTTTACCTTGTAAATTAATATTGAACCTTGTTGCATGTTCTAGTAAGAATAAAAAGAAGTTAGAAATTATTTTTAAAACCCTATTCACCCCCCCCCCCCCCCTCTAGGGTATTTTAGTGACTTACAATACCCGTGAGTTAGGGCATACAAAGTTTTAAGCATAGTGTGATCTCTTGCACTTGTTTGATTATTAAACCGAAGTTGAGCTGCAACAACATAATCCACTAAGAAATTCCTTGTAAGTTTGTCGGAGTACCGATTGGTATATTCCATGCATCGGTAATACTTCTTCTTCCAATCATAATAGGAGCACTCCACTAAGTCACTTTAGCTCCTATCACCTCAAATCCTGGCGGTCCCAAAATTATCATATTCTCATAGAATTTTTGGACCAAGCCCGGATACACCTTTTTGCCCCCGGTTTTTCCAGACTCTTCAATCCTCGTTTTCTAAGGATTTTCCTTCTGAGTGCAACTTAAAACTTGATTTATCCTCTTCGGATGAAATATCTCTTCGAATTGCAACCAACTTTGCAAAAACAATTTTGGTGTGGTTCGACTTCCCTTCTGACTTGTAGCTCCTTTATTCGTGCTCTCCATGACCACATATGGTTTTGTCTCTTTTATAAATTCCTCCGAGTCAGAATAATCTTCATTAGCATTATCCATACTAACCCTCCTCGAAATAGAAAGAATAAAAGAAGAATACCCAATCTAATGCTCACTCTTTGAGAATTGTGAATTGTGTTTACCCTATGGATGTATTTATAGATGAATGGGGTAGAATTAGAAGAGAAAAAGGATTTAAAACCCTTAATTCACTAGGAAATGGGAAGTAATAACTAATCTAACTTCTATTTGCAGTCTCCTTGTCAAATTAGGATTACTTTAAAAATTCTACAAAAACTTTACACAAATTCCTAAAAATAACTTAAACAAATCTAAATACAAGTATAAATACAAATCAGGCCAAAACATCCCAAAAATGGATAAATGTTTCAAAATTTCTGGCCCACCCACAAACTACCCTACGCTTGGGCGTAGGGTTGAGCAAATTTTTTTTTTAATTATGACACGCTTTTCAATAACCAATGCACCCTCAAACTTAAATGCACACATGTCATGATAGTGCAAAAATAAAATCACACATACTCAATGTAATAAACATAGTAAGCCACGCATATCAGTAAAATGGTAAAAAACTGTCATTTTATACAAAACCAAAAATATCACAAACAATTAGAGATGATCGTTAAAGCGGTCACAAAAGATTGAACACTGACTTTACGCTCTACGATTGATCTCTACTATGGACAGCTAAAACAAGAAAATCTAAAAATAAAATAAAATAAACAAAACTAAACTACTACTACATAACATCATCCGGAGGTGGCTGTGGTGGTAGAACTATCACTCCCATATGTTGCATCATAATATCCCACCGATCCATCATCACATGGTGCTCACGCTATTGGGCCTGCCTCTCCTTTGTTAATGAGTGCTCCAATCCCTCAATACGTCCAATCAACTGGTCGTACTAAGCCTGAGTCATCATAACAATACCCCTAACTGGGGCCTGTGGCGCATCACCTCCTATAGCAGCCTCCTCAGCCTATGGAACCTCCACCTTAGGCATCTCATCTAGAATAGCCTACTCTGTATCATCCTCCTGTACACCCAGCAATAAAACTCCTCTGAATATGTGTCGATGACCATATGTCGCTGAACCCTTCTTGATCCACCCCTTGTTCCATGCTCCCTTGCCATACGCAACTAGCGGTGCAAACTTATCCTCGGCATCCATCTGTAATCCCTGATCAAATATCAACTTCATCACAAGGCAAGAAAGAACCATCTGAAGCTTGGTAGTCCCGACCTTGTTCTCCCAACACAAGTGAATATAATGTTGGAACAAAGTCTGCCAAAGGGCATGTGGAATAGAGTACCAGTGACCAAACTCGAAAGCATAGTGCAACGCTATAAATGATGGGTAACACATGGTCTGATGGCTATGTGGTAACACATTACGCCTATTATCGGCCCACTGCCCCTCAGTCTGCAGTCTCACCATATCATAAAGTGGCAGAAGTGGGTCTGGCATAGGTGGGAACCGCTTCTCTAGCTCTGCAGGGCACTCGTGTGGAATACCCCACGCAGTAGCAATACTCTCGGGAGTAATCTCAAACTTCCGCTCATGCACCACTGTCACTAGTCTAGTCCCTCTACTATAATGCCTCATATGAAGGCATAACTCGTTAATCGTGTCAGCATAAATATGTGGCATAACTGGGGCTAGGATTGGCAATAATCTGCGCTCCCTCAGTATGCCTATGGTCCAATGTGGAATTAGCTCTATCCGCTCAAGTGGCACAATAGCAAAAATGTGCTCCTGTCGGAACCCCTTTTTAAAGCCTGGGTCATCAACGTCTCCTTGGAGACCGTGGAGTGCTTCCATCTGTAAGAAATTAGGTCACCCTCATAACCATCAACTGCCGACTCAGGATACAGACATTGCCATGCTCAACGTTCTCCAACTCTACCTCCTGCTCTGCCTGCCCATCCTCACTATCACCACTCTCGGTAGTCTGCTCATCAGATGTCTTCGACTCATGTGATGGCAGTGATGGCTAGGGGACTGGAGACTGTACCCGGGGTCGTGATAGTGCCTTTAGTGCAGTAGGTGGAACTATCATCCGGCCATATCTCAAATTTAACTCAATGTCCTCTATCGGTGCACTCGGCCTCTCAACTTCCTCATCTGACGAATTCGGCACAACATAAACCAGTTTCGGTGCCCGGGTACTATGGCGTACAGGCCGCATACTCTCCACGGGCGGTGACCATGATTTTTCTCTCTGTACTGCCATCCCCAATGCAGATGCTCCCTCAGCAGCCTTCCTCGCTCCTTTTACGCGAGCCATTCCTACATAATTCAGATTTTTACGAAAATGAGTGAAAATTGTCCGGACACCGAATCAAACTCAAAACTACATCTAAAGTATTCTAATACGATGATTAAACAAGACCTTTTCTCAAAAATTCGATATTCAACTCTTATCTGAAGCCGAAAACCCAACTTTTTCAAAACGAATTAAAACATCATTTCGATCGGTCTCATTCGTCAATACTAGTTTAGAATAGTTATATTAAGTAATCGAAACCAAAATAATGGATCAAAACTTACCGAATCGAGAGAAATGGCAAATTCCCCAAAATTGGATTCCGAAGATTGTTCGAGTTCTTCACGTGAATTCGTACGCACCGCTCACTAATCTGATGATCCGCCGCTTGGGAATGATAAGAAATATAAATATTTAGCTTTAGGAACGAACAAGAGTCAATTCAATGGAGAGGAGAGGAACAAAAGTGAAATTTGAAATGAAAAGTCGCGGGATTGTATTTATACAGTCCCGTGACCTACGCTTGGGCATAGATCCCAAGGCTATATTTTTTTGCTTCGTCCATTTTTGCCTCATTCTCAATTCCCGAACACTCGAACCTCCCTTATACACACCTATTTACTTGATTGACTTTGATTCGTCAAAATTTGGCACTTCATTGATGAAAATACCCCTCCAAATGATGACAACTATTTCGAACTCAATCTTAAAATTTTACAAAAACTGAATTAAACTATTATTTTACAACTACAAACTAAGATCAAAAGCTACTCTTTATCACTTAGTACCAATAATTAACATCGTTGGCTCGACATTGCCGCATCTCAGTACTCAGGATTAAAATTATCCGGCTCTGGTGCCAGTTCTGTTAAATCAACTGTCTCAACAACACTCTCTGTCAGCACAACTTCGATATAATGCTTTAAACGTTGACCATTCACAACAAATCGATTTATGTTGTCATGGTTATCAAGTTCCACCGCTTCATGGGGGTAAACCTTAGTAATTCTGTACGGCCCATCCTATCTTGATTGGAGCTTACCGGGAAACAATTTAAGTCTCGAATTGAACAACCATACTTTCTGGACGACCTCAAAGCTTTTATTTCTAATATGTCTGACATGGAATGCTTTGGTTCGAGCTTTATATATTCTAGAATTCTAATATGCGTTGTTCCTCAACTCCTTAACCTCTGCGAGTTGGAGTTTCCTCTGAGCACCCGATCTTTTGATATCAAAATTTAATCTTCTAATCGCCCAATATCCTCTGTGCTCAAGTTCCACAGGGAGATGACACGCCTTACCATAGACCAATCTGTATGGTGACATACCAATCGGTGTCTTATAAGCGGTCTTGTATGCCCACAATGTATCATTTAACATTCTTGGCCAATTTTTCAAATCAGGATCCACCGTCTTTCCAATAATGTTCTTGATCTCCCTGTTCAAAATCTCCACTTGACCACTCGTCTATGGGTGATATGGCATTCCAATTCTATGAGTGACACCATACTTCTTGCACAAGGCCGGAAGAAACTGGTTATCGAAGTGGCTACCGCCGTCACTAATCAACACTCGTGGCATACCAAATCTAGAAAATATATTGGATTTAACAAACTCCTCAACTACAATGTGATTTGCATGCGACGTGGCAACAACCTCTAACCATTTAGAAATGTAATCAACTCCCACCAATATGTACTGCTTATCGCCGACTTTTGGAAACGGTCCTATGAATTCAATGCCCCAGACGTCAAACAACTCAACCACCAAAATAGGATTCAGTGGCATCATGTCTCATCGAGATATGGATCCCAACTTCTGACATCTCAGACAAGATTTGCAAAACTCGAATGCATCCTTGAATATGGTGGGCCAATAAAAACCGTTATGTAGGACTTTGTGAGTTGTCTTATGAGCACCAAAATGCCCTCCACACTCTAACGTATGACAGAATATCAGTATGCATTGAACTTCACTTTCTGTAACACATTTTCGAATTATCTAATCCGGGAAATATTTGTATAGTCGCGGATTGTCCCAGATATAAAATTTTACTTAGCTGAAGAAACGATATTTCTCATGCTTAGACCATCCATTAGGAATTCTACCTATGGCTTTATAGTTGACAATATCTGCATACCATGGTATCTGCTCCATAACAGCCATACTGAACAGATGTTCATCCGAGAACTCATCCTTAAGAGGAGTGTCGTCCATTGTGGACTCAATGACAATTCTCGACAAATGATCAGCTACAACATTCTCCGAACCCTTCTTATCTTTGATCTCCAAATCAAATTCTTGTAGCAACCGAATCCATCGAATCAATCTGGGCTTAGAGTCTTTATTGGTTAGCAAATGCCTTAGTGCGGCATGATCTGAGTACACGACCACCTTGGTTCCCAACAAATACGACCTGAATTTGTCCAAGGCAAACACCACTGCTAGCAACTCCTTCTCGGTAGTTATGTAGTTCATCTGAGCTTCGTTCAGAGTTCTACTGGCATAGTAAATCACATATGGCAACTTATCTTTTCTCCGCCCCAACACATCTCCAATTGCACAATCTGAAGCATCACACATCAGCTCGAATGGTAGAGACCAGTTTGGTGGATATATAATTGGGGCAAATTAGATTTTAGCACGCAATTCCTTAAAGGCATGAAGACATTCTTCATCAAAGTCAAAGACTACATCTTTAGCCGGTAAATTGCATAATTGCCGAGCAATTTTACTAAAATCTTTGATAAACCTTCTGTAAAACCCGGCATGATCCAGAAAAGAGCGTATCTGCTTCACAGATATGGGAGGAGGTAATTTTGAAATTAGCTCAACTTTTGTTTTATCAACCTCAATCTCCTCCTTTGATATAATGTGGCCAAGCACTATTCCCTCTTGAATCATAAAATGACTCTTCTCCCAACTAAGAATTAAATTAACCTCTTTACACCTTTCAAGGACTAGTGTTAAATGTCTTAAACAGTCTTCAAAGGTTGCCCCAAATACTGAGAAGTCATCCGTGAACACTTCCAGAAACTTTTATACCATATCAGAGAAGATAGACATCATACACCTCTGGAATGTCGCTGGCGCATTACATAAACCAAAAGGCATATGTCTGTATGCGAATGTGCCATATGGACAAGTGAAAGTGGTTTTCTCATGATCTACATGATCAATTGCCATTTGATTATAGCCAGAATATCCATCCAAAAATCAGTAGTAGCTCTATTCGGCTAATCTTTCCAGGATTTGATCGATGAATGGTAATGGAAAATGATCCTTCTTGGTGTTAGAGTTGAGTTTTCTGTAGTCGATACACACACGTCACCCCATAGTCGTGCATTGATGAATTAGCTCACCATTTTCATTAGGCACCACTGTGATTCCCGACTTCTTCGGGGCCACTTGAGTTGGGCTTACCCACTTACTACCAGAGATCGGGTAGATGATTCCCGCATCAAGTAACTTCACTACTTCTTTTCTTACCACCTCCATCATGTTTGGATTCAATCTTCGTTGTATC
Organism: Cornus suecica; assembly: GCA_963922005.1. Lineage (NCBI taxonomy): Eukaryota > Viridiplantae > Streptophyta > Magnoliopsida > Cornales > Cornaceae > Cornus > Cornus suecica. The sequence continues at coordinate 31,370,886 of OY998247.1, read as the reverse complement.
TCCCTTGGCGGTTTGGCCTCATCTTCCAAATAAATCCGATGCATGCAAATTGATGGATCAATCCCTTTCAAATCAGCCACACTCTACCCAATTGTTTCTTATTCTTGGTCAAGACCTCAATCAGACCCGATTCCTATTTTGTTGTCAACTTTAATGAAATAATTACAGGAATAGTTTCATTGGGTCCCAAGAAACTATACTTCAGCTTTTCTGGCAACTCCTTAAGTTCTAAAATAGGCGGAGTTGTAAGTGATGGAATTGGGGGAATACTTGAGACTATTGGGAGTGGTTCCACTGGCTCTTGCTTCCAAGGTTGCGCATATAATGCAATCTCAATTTTATCCAACTCCTTGTTTTGCCATTCCATATACGCATCCCAATCTTTTTAACCTTATCAAGGTCTAACCGAGAAGGATTAAACCGAAGAAAAGTGAAAATGTGTTGAGCTAAAATGAATTCACAATCAGAGCACAGGTTAGGGGAAAACTGAGAGGACTAAAGCGGAAGATACTTTAGCTCCCCGAAATCCTTGGGGACCGGATGAGAAGTGGTGGAAAGGTTAGCCCAAGGACCTTTCACCATAACCATGGATCCAACCTTTCTCTATATCATGGATCCCCTTACAAAAGGACCTTGCCTTAATGAAGGGGGAGAAATTGTAGCGAATGGATTTTTTCTCCAGCTTCACCACTTTGTAAGATATAAGAATGTCATTAAGACTAAGGCCGAGGTGCTCCTCCTCATGAAACTTATTGATGGCCAGAAGAGAAGCAAGAACCCTAAAGAAATTAGGGTTAACTTGGAGGGGAGCAAGGCCGAAAAGGTTAAGGGCCAAATGGAAAAGGGGATGGAGAGCGAATCTAAGGATCTTTAAATCAAGGGCAGAAATCAGAAGCTCTTCCTCCCTCAAACCTTCTGGAAATCAATAATCCCCTTACAAAGGGAACGTCTCCAAAGTGATGTTGTTCAGAATTGGATATTTGGCTTTGAGCTTATCAACGTTAGCTTCTTTCCTCTTCAAATGGGAGGCACAAACGACCTTAGAAGTTTCGGCCTTGCTGGACTAAAAATATGGGAACGAGTCATTTGTGAAGATTTAAAGACAGAGGAAATGGAGGGAGACAAAACCTCTTGACTCATAACAGCTAAATTAAAAATCAGAACATTTTGTAAAAGTATTAACACTTATACTAGAAGAAAAAAAGGCAACCAGAGAAGATAAAGTAGAAGGCTCCAAATGTTATGCATCAACCATTATGTAGATGCCTAGGATCTGAAGGCCTAAGAGTCGCCTCGATTCACGATGAAACTATCACCAAATCCCTCAAAATCAACACAATGATGCCACCAACATTAAATGATGTCTGTCAGCCGTTATGTCATTTGAAATTCAAATCATGTTTTAGCATCGGGTTTGGACACGTCTCCTCAGTAAAGAAGAATAAGCCTTATCCAAAAGGGTTATGTGTGAGGCTAAAAATACTAAAGCTACTAAAGCTAATAGGCCCAACTCATGTCAAGCCCATTTAGCACAAAGCTCATGAAGGAAGCCACCCGCGTGGTCGAATGACCATTAAGCCTAAGAGTGAATCCGAACGGTGTAGCAGCCGAAAAAAGACAAGCCACCAAAGATATCCTGACCGAAGAGGTTCCTAAGCTTCATGCGGTCTTAGTAGTAGAGCCTCCCAAGCACTTGATGACTTTTAGCGCTAATCTCAGGCAGAAAGAACAATACCAAGGACTTCACCAAAGGAACTCTAAGAGCGGCCATAACGTCCTTCGGCCCCGTATTATAGCTTACTCGCTAAGCAAACTTCAAGAGCACTCTCGCCATAAGATAAGGACAACTGTAATAGGAAAAAAAAGGGACCACTAGGGTATCCTCCTAGAATAATATGCCAAAAAGCCCACCTCATCATGTATATATATGGAAAGGATTATTCCAAATAGGGCAACTGTTGTATAAGAAAATATTCTATAATACAAAGATAAATTTTTTGCGCATACAAAGGAAGGGCCGACAAAGTACAAAGTATCAAATCCATTATTTTTTAACTTTTATATCCTAAAACATAAAATATATAGTTACATTTCTTTCACTACTTGTACTTGGTAGTGCTCATAGGCTTGAGTTAAATCTTATTATTTTATAAATAATTTTCTCACATTGTAACAAATAAATTAAAATTGCATTACAAATTTGGCAGGTGGTGATAATTTTGATATTGATAATAATACTCTTGGGGGAACTTGCAGAGATTTCAATCATTGAGTCCGAGTTACAACTCATGACATTTGGTGAAGACTTTGATCAAACAGTTTTGGGGACTGAAGTTGAACATATCGAAAAACTCTAACATAGCCAGCTCTGAAGAAAAATCAAGTCTTGAAGACCTATACTTTTTTTTTTTTAAGTTCATATCAGAAATATAAACCTTAAGTTCTTAAATAACAATTAGTACCTAACATAGTAAGGTTATACTAATCCTTTTGAGTTGTTGTGATATGAACTATATATGAAGAATGTTAATGACTAAATGTATATTTCTTGCATTCTTAGTACGTTAGTAGTTGCTAAAGTTAATAGCTTTTTGTGTAAATTGTAAAGTCTTAATTTTGAAGTAAAAAATTAATTAGTGATCGCTGATAAGCTGATCTTTTTCAATCAACAGGTATCAATATCATTTACTTTTGTTAAACCTATCGAAAAACTCTAACATAGCCAGCGCTGAAAAAAAATCTAGTCTTGAAGACCTATACTTTTGTTTTTTTTAAGTTCATATCAGAAATATAAACCTTAAGTTCTTAAATAACAATTAGTACCTAACATAGTAAGATTATACTAATCTTTTTGAGTTGTTGTGATATGAACTATATATGAAGAATGTTAATGACTAAATGTATATTTCTTGCATTCTTGGTAGGCTAGTAGTTGCTAAAGTTAATAGCTTTTTGTGTAAACTGTAAAGTCTTAATTTTGAAGTAAAAAATTAATTAGTGATCACTAATAAGATGATATTTTGTAATCAACATGTACCAATATCATACTGTCATTTAATCTTATGTTTCTTTACTCAACATTCAATAATTTTGCATTTGTTTATGTTTATATTCTAATATTGATATTTAATCTTGTAAGAGTAAACATTTTTCAATTGAAGATTGATGGAAGTTTGGAATTAAGAGGCTGAAAAAAGTTAAATAGCTAGAGTCCGGGAATTCAGTAATTGTATTCTTAAAAAGGTACTTTTTTATTTGATTAAATAATTGAATTAGCAATATCTCTTATTGTTTTACTCTTTATACAATCTTAACTTGTATGTCAGTATGCCTGTATCTATGTCTATAACTGATTTAATTATGTTTCGAAGATATGTCATGCATTCATATTGTTTTTTTTCCATATATATTTGTAAGTATCCGAGTACTCATGTTCGAATTTTGGACACCTTAAATCCGTGTCCTCGTGTCCTATAATGTGATAAGTAGACGAATCTGACCTCTAGACACCCATTCATGTTCGACACTCGCACCTTAGTCCGAGTAATATAGATTATACATACCCCACAAAATCTATATTTGGTGATCACTCAGAAAATAGGTTTATGCAACATCCTCATAGCATTTCATTACACAAATTAACAACATTCCTTGATTATGGTGCGCAAAAAGGTAGGGTAATCGAGAAAGAGATAGGATTCCTGAAATTACCTAGTTGATCAATGAAAATAGCCTAGAGGGGGGTGAATAGGCTTTTTGTGGATTTATTAACAAATTAAAATTAATTGTGGAAAAGTTAATTTTAATCTAATTCTCTATCAAGATAAATCATGCAAAGATTAATCTAAGTGCATAAAATAAAGCAATAGATACACGATATTTTTACGTGGAAAACCTTGGAAAAAATCCAAGTAAAAACCACGGATACGCTCGGGTATCGATGCACTATGAATCAAACAGTACACATACTCTATTAAGCTTTAGACTTACAAATCCTTCCAAATCTTCCTTTCTCCACTCGACGTCTGACAACTTTGAATCACTCGCACTCCACGAAGCTCTAACTCCGCTCTGTACTCTGACAGCTTCACTTTTCAACAGATCAATGAACCACGAAGCCTCATGCTCAATCTCCACACTCAGACGGCTCTGTTTCTTAAACGGATCTAAGTAACCACGTTGCAATAAATGGTGTGTTAATTTTTATATCAACTAGGTCATTCAATTATGCATAGAGATCTTCGATGTAGAAGCATAATTAAACAAACCCTAATTGAGAAAGAACTAGAGATATATAATCACTCAATGATATTTTCTCTCTCTATCTCTATCTTTGTAGATGAATATGGATCTATAGAAAAACTTGCAGAGATCTCTCAAAGGCTCTAGGGCTCAAAAGCTTAGCCTCCTTTATTGTAGACCTTGGTATTTATAGACCATGCTGAGGGAAACCCTAAACTTCACCCTTTTTTGTAATTTCACACCGAACCAAGTAAAACCCTAATCTTTGGTGTATATAATGTATATAGCACGTACATCAAGGTGTAAAATCGTAGCCGGATCAAGAGAAATCAAATCGGGATCAAAATCAAGATTTCACATTTTAACTCGCAGCCCTAACCCAATTTGGTGGTCCGTAGATGGTGCGTAGAAATTGCATTTTCTAGCCACTTTTAGCTACTAGGTCCGGAGATGGTGCGTAATATTTTTCATGGAAACCACTTTTCTTGAGAATAACACCGTTGGAATGTTTCTCAAAGTTTCGACTTCGAAAAATATCGTTTATGCCCTCCAGAATGCATTTTTCACTCAAACTTGTTCCTTATTCATTTTCCTTGTATTTTCCACATCCTTTAAGCTTGATTTGAATTTAACGAAGCTTGTTAATGTGTATCAAACCTTCCCGACTCTACAATTCACTCAACACGATCATTGTCTAGAATATGCCAAACACAAATAATACGATAAATGTTCTTATAATCATGGACGGAAATGTTCTTACAATCTCCCCTTCGCATTTCTGAGACAAAATCATGTTTACAAAACCTCACGAATAACAACATAATATCTATACCTACGAACACACATCAACAAACATAGACATAGAATATCATATTGTCCTCATGACGATCTTCCAATCTTGCAACCACAACACTAAACAACATACCATGAAAAACAGGTGTGGAAAATAGATAAAAACTAATATAATGATCATAAGAATAACATAACCAATATAACGATCATAAGAGTAACATAACAACAATGCAAGCATAATGATCTTCATAGACACTCTCTCCTTCTTCCCCTGAGAATATACTCCCCCTTACTAAATACTTTTCCCTCTTAACCAAACAATCACTCCCCATTACTTAATACTTGTTCCCCTTTTTGTCACTAAAATGACAAGCAAAGATATACCAATAACACTTAGGGAAATCCTCAAAATGAACACATAGGGAAAGGATCACAGAGGAGACTCAAGATAATCCAAGCTGAACACTATACACTAAGATAAAGTACTCTATTAGATTATATCCAGATTCTTAAGTAACAAAAATCTCTACAATGCATGAACTTAATACTAATGCATGAATGCAAAATGCAAAACAAAAAACAATTGTTCTTAGAAACATGTGAGCAGGGCAATAGAGACAATGAGTTAATCATTAACATATCATATTCGCATATTTGACTCAACTATTATACACATGATAGTGAAGAAAATTAGCACAGTACCTTGTAGTTATAAGCAAACACAAGACAGACTTTACATAGCATTTGCATATATAAAAAATATTCAGGTGCAAGCAAACAACTAAGATGAAAGCAATATACATTAATTCTAATAATCTCTTCATTAACCATGATGATACTTCAGTCCAAAATTTAAGCTAGAAGTCAATTCTTTAACTCAGACCTTATTGCTAAGTAAAAAAAAACAATACCCCATTTTCCCACAATTTATTCTTTTCACCTTTTCAACTTTTTCACCATATCCTTTTTTATCTTTCTAAGCTTCGGACTTTCTAGTGAAGATTTTTAGTCCCGACCAACTGGGCCCATGCTTTTTCAATGGAATTTATGCTCATTAGTCTACTCCCTTTTTTACGCGAACACTCATCAATGCTTACTAAGACAAGAGGCCCGATTACTCAGATCGAAGAACTACTTTTTGCATTTATATAATTTAAACAACTCATTCTTTCCTCTTTTCAACATCACCACAACATTCATAAGCATGCAAAAGGTATTTAAAAGCATAGATCAATCTAACATAGCTCATGAACCTACTTATAACTTCGGATTAAATGAGAAAGACTAAAAGTTTTAACAAATATTACACTCATCTTCGAAGTTAAACAAACACCCAACGTTAATGAGTTCTAAAAATAGTACTTAAACATGTCAAGTGAACAACTCATACCCTTAGGTCAGACTAACACCTCCAATTCTCATAAGCATAACAAGAAAAATAAATATGAGAATAGAATAAAATATGACAACCATTTGTACCCTTAGCCAAGCTCATCATGCTAAGAATTTTTTTTAATTTTTTTTTATCATTTTTATCATAATGATACATGTATGAATAATCTTATTAGTAGCAAAACATGATGCATGCATGAAAAACAAATACATGATAATATATCAATTCTAGGATAAAAGATAATGCAAGATATTCCAAAAAATATACATATGAAGACATCTATCATAATGATAACATGCCACTAGATTTTCTAAGATGCACATGCTTTTGAAAATCTAATGGTTTTGTAGAGATATCTATTGACTGAGAATCTATGGATATATACTCAAGACCTTTCTCAGAATTAGAGTCATGCGCTCTACATGCAGTATAAGCAACCAAATAATGTAGTTCATCTTTCCTAACCCATATTTGTTTAATTTTTGGTGCCCGATTTGCTAGCCTCGACAACCTCTTCACCTCTTCACTCAACACCCGAATTTGATTTTCAACATTGGGTCATTTTTGAGTTATACACTTCCACTATGATTTCAAAGTTTCGCCTCTTAACTTTGAACACACGAGTCAAATGTGACCTTTCACTCCACAGTGATGACATACTCGGATAAACCTTTGAAAACCATTATTCGAACCCTTATTGAATCTAGAGGTAAAGAGAGGTTTACTCTCAACAGGTTTTCTGACATAAGATTGAGCATTAAGATTTCTATCAGACTTATCTTGAAAAGAACTTGATGTTACTTGGGAAGCCTTAACAAAGGTTGTTTTGGAAACACTGTTAGAATCACTCATTCCTTTAAACCCCAAACTCCTTGTATTTCCTGCAGATATTCCTACACTCAACATGTGATCAAGCTTAAGAGTTCCACTAGACCATCTATGAATAGTTGAGTTAACATCCTTCAAATTCTCTTCCAATTCCTCAATCCTTGTCAATTTTTCATTCAATTTCAATTTTAGAGTGTTTAATTCCTCATTGAGACCATCTACCCTCTTTAAAGAATGAGTCATTTCTTGTTTAGATTTGGTCAACTCTTCTCTTAAGGATTGTCTCTCCTTATCAACATTTTTGTCACACCCCAAATTTCCAAAGACTTCCGAACCAAGACATCCGAGGAATCCGGGGTCGTGATCCATAAAATAAGCGACAAACTAAGAATATCAATACCATAAACCGAATGGAATATTATTAACAATAATAATTCCATACATAACAAAGCAGAAGCTAAACCAAATGATACACAAGGTATATCTAGGTGCCAAAAGAACACATCTCTATAAAGATGCAACGATACCAAATACAAGGAAGGGATGCGCCGATAGACTGGCTCCCAAGAAATATAACAATAACGGTCCCAATACAGGGGACAAACAAATGAAACTAAGATGGAACAACACTACATACTAACGTCACAAATCCCATAACAACATCAGTGCCACGAGCCATCCTGTACTCTAAGTTGTTCATAGCCAAAACATTACCTGCAAACCGGTGTAGACCACCAAGGTAACTGTAACGTCCGGTATTTTTACGAGTTAATTTAAATTTTTTATTTAAACAATTATGTACTTATGTGCTTAATGTGTTTAATTGTTTTAGCATGCCTTACATGTTGTACGTGTTATAAAAAAATTGTACGTAGCATGTTGTATTTTCATTTTGAAATTAATGAAAATTATTGGAAACGATTTCGGGAAAGAAATGACCGAGGGGTAAATGAGTAATTTCACATTTGGAACACTAGTGAAAAGTGTAGAGATTTTGGGTGAGAATTAGGGCATGAGTGGCATTTTAGTAATTAGGGAGGATGACAAGGGGTAAAAGGGTATTTAAGAGTCTTGATGGCACTCTTGTAATTAACCCCAACTTTGGAAGAATTTGGTCATTTTCACTTTTCATGTGTTGTCTCATTCCTAGCCCTTGATCTCATTCTCCCATCTTTGTTTTAGACCCTTGGATCATAAGGCCTTGTTTGGTTGGCACTTAAATGGAATAATCCATTATTGTTGGTCATCCACTTGGCAAGACTTTTTCTCCACCATTGGATGGTTATTTGATTTTCATCTTTTTTTTCTAAGCCCTTGGATGATAAGGCCTTGTTTGGCAAAATAATGAGTTTTGTGATTTGTGTAATAAGTCTTCCACTTGGCAAGACTTATTCCTAGCCCTTGGATTCATTTCTTTTTCCCCCATATTCATTTTGAACCCTTGGATGGTGAGAAGAGTGAGTGGAGAATCTCTACACTTATGAGTTTCTCTCATTTGCAAGACTTCATCTCTTCATCTCTATTTCCTTCATAAGTTTCCTCTCTTGCTCTCTCATTCCATCCTTGCTTGGTGTGGTCTAAAGTGGTGTTCTTGAGCTATTTTGGTAAGTTTCTCTCCTACTCTAGGGTTTTGTTCACAAGAACCCTAGCTTCCAAGTTCATGAATTCTTTTGTGTTAGTATTGATTTTACTTTTCCTTTTTATTCATGTTTATGGAAGGTTGAGTTCCTTTTCCAACTACCAAGTGAGTTCCAATTATGGTAGCTTGTGCCTTCGTCTTGTGAAGAAGCTATAGGTGAGTTCATAGTCTCTTGAATTCATTTTTTTTCATGAAACCCTAATTTAGTACTCATTAGGGTTAGACTTGATTCTTGTGGTTGGAGCCACAAGGATGATTTTTGGTCATTTGTGATGCCATAAGTAAATCTTGTTGTTTGTGTGGTATGTTGATAGTTGGAAGCTAATATATTGAGCCTTTGGAGGAATAGCTTGAGTTAGACCTCTTTGGGGCATCCTTGAAATAACTTGCTTGCAATTGAGGTAGGGGAAAAATGATTTGTGTTTGTCTTTGTATGAGGGTGTGTGCGTCTATGTGTATATATGCCGTATATATATATATATGCAAGTTGGTCTTGATAGTTTAGACTATGAATTAGGCTTTGGGAACATGATTTGTGATATAAATTATGTTGTGATATATTGCTTAACAAATGCTAAATTGTAAGCCTTGTGAGAAATTGAACACAATATAATGTTATTTGATAGAAGCATGTATTGTGATAGCATATGGTTATGATAAGAACCTTTATGCATTTTGGGATACACCATGTAGTGTTAAAAGCATGAGTGTAGGGTTTATACGGATTATGTATTCGTAAGTGTAAGTAGTCTTGTGTCGAATCGTCGCAACAACTGGCCAGGGGGTGTTCCCATCCTACGGAATAATGAGTCGTGAATGGGGTATAGGGTGAGTCGTCTCATTCTCGAAGTCGCGGGTCGTCTCGTGCATTCGTTATACGAATCTTTAGGCACGGGTCGTCTCGTGCCAACCGCCTTCCTTGTTGAAAGTGAAATGTCAAAAACACTTGGGAAGAATCGGTGCGGTACTCTTTCTCGTTGTAAATGAGCTGGGTATAAATTCGTTAACCTATATTGGGCAAGCGCATATTATGGGGTGTGTTGAGTTATATTGTACTTGAACTATCCCATATATGTGATTATGATATTGTTATTGAAGCATGCTATAATTGTGGTAAATTATATTATGAGCATGTTGGGGAAAAACTTATTTGTTGGGTTCGATGGGGTTCCAGATTAGTGTGAGAGCCATGTGGAACAAGAGACCGACCTAGGGTTAGTGGCATGAACCTTGGTTGGGTTGAACCACTCGGACTACCGAGATGGAGGCAATGACGCTTCCTCTACTGGGCTAGTGAGCTCACCCCACGCCTTATATATTTTTCAGGTGATGATCCCGTTGGGAGGGTTCCGTAGTCTCTCCGTGGACGTGTGGATGTATGTCCACCCTTTTGTGCACGGGAGGCGGACCACACTTTTATTTTGTTGGGCATTAGGTCGATAAATATGTTCATTTTTCACATGTAAAACCAACTTGTAAAACTACTTAATTTTTGTCCGGCTAGCATGTTAGCCGAGGTTTTATTATCGATGTATATCCCTTGGAGCGCTATGCGCGGGGATTTTATTATTTTGGTGTACTTCGGTGCCGAAAATGTAAGACTAGTTCGTATTATGAAAATTATGTCATATTTTGCCTTGGTGCGGCGTAATCATTAAATGTATAAATTATTTTATCTTGAGTGTGATGTGAATAATAGTTATAGAATGTGGTTATTAGGTGTCCGACCGAAAACGGCGTTTTTCTAAGCTTTCAAACAAACCCTTTCGTTTTGAACGGAAAAACCCGTTTTCGCCTACCCCCGTAACCCCGGTAAAATTTCCTTGTTTTTAGAAATGGATTTAATTAAATTCATTATCTTAGAGATTTCAAACTTTAGAAACCGGCGATAGTTAAAAACGGAGACCGGGGGCAAGACGGAAGATTTTATGAAAACTTACAAAAAAATCATTTTTTGCTAAGTTTACGTTTTTCACGTTTCCCGAGGTTTCGGAAACTATTTTTGGGTTTCGCCAAGGAAAAAATCACTTTTCCAATATTTATGATTTTTCGGGACCGACGGCGCGAAAAACAAAGCCATATCGCAAAATCTCGCGTTTTTGCATTTTTAAACTTTAAGCAAATGCAGATTTGGGCAGAGGCTAAGCTATCCCATACTTAGAAAAATTTTCAGATTTTCAACTTTGCCAAAAAAATCTCATTTTTTGGCTTTGTACATGCCAGCCGCAGCAGGCCGCGCATGGCTGCTGTGCGCGCGCGCGCGCGCGGTGCGGTGCAGCGCACAGGGCTGCACGCGGCATGGCATGCCATGGCCTGCTGCAGCGGCATGAAATGTCCGATGTTCGAAAAATCGTATTTTCCTCCTCGGATGTCGGAATGGACCCCTGTTTGTTTCTATGGATTTTCCTATGTCCAAATTTTCTAGATAAAATTTGAAATAATTATTTTAGCCCTGAAATGACTATTTTACCCTTGGTGAAAGAGGGGTACCTCAACTTTAGTTTTAGGTCGGTGTTGTCTGACGCCACTTTTGAAAATTTATATCTCCTTCCTCGTGGCTTCAAATTAGGTCCCGTTTGTTCGTATTGCTAGTGTTAGGTCCAAATTTTGTATTTGTAGTTGGAAATTATTAATTTACCCCTGATTTGACCATTTTACCCTTAGGTGAACATGGTGGGTCGGAATGATTCGTTCAAGGTACCGAGTGTTTCGGTTTGCCTCCTTTTCGATCCCGTGTGATCTTTTTGACGTCTTTAAGATGTTTTAGGTCTATTTTAACCACTTATGGGTGTTTAACGACTTAAAAAGGATTTTATTTCATTTCCATTTTTTTTCCGCGGTCACTCCCTTGGCTCTTAGGCTCGGGTTTCGGAGTCCTAGGAAATTAGGGGCGTGACAGTAACCCAACGTCGAGGTGAGCTTATTGAGCCTCGTAGGAAAAAGGGAATCCTAATCGTCACATCTTCCAATCATACAAACCTAGTGCAAACCAACTCGTGTACATGCATCTACCCCTAGGTCGGTCAATCGTCCCACATGGCAATCACACCTATATGAGACCCCTGAAACAAATTCATCTAGTCCCTTACAATGTATCATCAAGGCAACTAGCACATAATAAATCCATAATATCACATCATATGACAAACGCACACCTATATATATATACATAGAGATAAAAAATAAGTACAAGTCATGTAGTTCTAACCTCACAGGAGAACACTATAACTCGTATCCCCGATCCAACACTAGTAGTCTACACTACTCACATAAATGTACTCCAAGTACACAATACCTTATCGTAACATAGCCAATCACTCTAATAGCCACAATAATAACCATATGATTCAATTGAACTAAGATCACCACAATGTCCATAAGAAGGAACATCCATAACCGGTACTAAGGAAACTCTCAAGTCCTTACGTACCCACATAACCATCATCAATGCATATATACACAATACACATACGACACCTCAATCTCTTCACAAAGACGAACCATACTCACCTCAATATCACTACTGATCTCAAAACATCAATCTCACGATACCATCCAAACCACTTTCGATCCATTCAAACCTCCATTCACAAGTACCATCAATTCCCTTATATTATTAACAGAATCAAGAAACAATTACCACACAAGTAACTATGATCAATCATCATCTCACCTAATCACACTCCAAACCTCAAAGTATAATCAATGATACTTTCCTTAAATGCAAAAGAAATATCAAATGGCCATCACTACATAACCAACCAAGATCATCAAAACAATAAAGGATGATACACCCCTTAAATGTGCAAGAACCTCAAGTGATCAATACCACACTACCAACCAAGGTCACCAATCTAACACCCATTTCTCTAAGGTCTCATTTCACAATCGACCCTATAATCCACTACCGACTTTACTTATCACAACAAAGCCATCAAACTAACTTATACCCCCACTCTAAGGCATATAAGCACATTTCAACAAGTACAAGCATTACTCTCACATTATGATTTTAAACAATGTATACAAATCATCTTATCACATAATCCAATTCCACTTGAGCATTTTAATAATATGTGAATTATATATTTTGAAATCCATATTCAACATGCTCCTCAACCACATAGGATAATATCATGATTCACATGCCAATATAAATCACATAATAGCAACTCAAATGCAATGTGACTCACACCTCATGGTACATACGGGACCACACACACCCAACTCTAAGGGTCAACATGATCATTCTTTAACCATTCACTTTTGAGGAAACAAGCTCATAAAGGAAAGTAGATTTATCGTATCTGTTGACCCAAGGTTTTCCACCATGGGTAAACATGACATTTTGATGATAACAAACTATTGAATGTGGTGAATTTAATGTCTACTTGAGTTATGCTTAATAGGTTATTGCTTCAAGATAAACACAAGAGAGCTAGTGGATCCATGAGAAGATCAAGCAAAGGTGCTTAGAGCTCAAAAGACATTGGAGACAAGGATGGAGACATCAACCCAAAGCTTAAAGAAATTGAAGATCAAAGAAATGGGTAAAATAGTATTGGGTGAGTGCTAGATTAAATGTAAATTTATTTTTTAAATAACTTATTTGAAAGCTCAACTCTTGACCATATAGCATATAGGATCATGCATATCATTCATGAGTCCTTGCATCATTAGCATTTGACTATGAACATCATTTAGTCTTTGCTAAAGTTGAGTTAGTTCAAGCTTTCATAAGCTATGGAAGAACTCAACAAAGATGTTGTCCTAGAACCATTAACTTAACTCATATCACTTTAAATGAATTCTAGATGCATATTAAAGCTTTGAACAAAATTGTTAAATAATGAAAAGCTTTTGTCTAATATTGAGAATTTGTTTAAATTGGAAAAATATTTTATGATCTCAATATTGACTTTAGGCATGTCAAGGACCTGAATAAGTTTCTAAGACATCCTATGAGTATTTCTAAGTCATTTTGGAAAAATCCTAAAAGATTTCACAAAAAACTATCAAATGGGTTAGAAGTTCGAAATGAAGCGTCACATTCAAACGACCATATTGCACTCAAACATGGGTCAAATGGAGTGATTCAAAAGCCTAAAATAAAGTTCTTGAAGTCTTATTTCCAAAAAGATAAAGAAATCCTTTATCCGAGTTACGGAACTCTAGTTATGACCAAAAGAGTGATTTGTGTCGAAACTGGGCTGAACAACCCAGTCGACTGGGTAACCACCCAGTCGACATCCTATTGACCCAGTCGACTGGCCCAGTCAACTGGCTGAGTCAGAGAGTTACAAATAAATTTCGGAATGAATTTTTGAAGACCCAGTCGACTGCCCCAAAACACCCAGTCGACTGCCTCATCCGGAATTTGAATTCTAACAGCTAGTTTCGGATCCAAAGTGTTCCAAAACTTCCCCAAACACCCCCAAACGGTTATATTGTGTTCCTATTCCATATATATGCCTTATATGAGCCAAAAATGGTTAAGACAAGAGAGGGAGATAGAAGTATGAAAAATCTATCATTTGTGCTTCAATTTTGAAATTATTTTTAGGTAGAAAAATCCTACATGAATCACCCAATAAGCATCATTCATATTTTCTTCTTGTGATTCATTCTTCATACTTGAGTTGAGATTTTCAATTGACTATTTCATTTATGACTCTAAGTATGTGAGCAAGTGAGCTTTTAATTTCTATATCCATCTATTGAGAGATATTGTTGTACACTCAAATTCAATTCTTATTCATTTGAGAGTGAAAGTCCAAGAAGTTGTCTTGGCATGGGAATGGCTTGTTGAAGCTTTGTAAAGGTTTCTCTCAACCTTAAAAAGAGAGGATTTGGTTGGTTCTCCACCCGTAAGAGTGAGCAATGGTCAGCTCTTCACCCGAAAGCAAGAGTGTTCGAAGGTTGGCTCTCCACCCGCAAGAGTGAGCAAGGTTGGCTCTTCACCCGAAAGAATGAGCATGTAAGGGTTTGCTATTCACCCGAAATAACGAGGCATGTAAGGGTTTGCTTATCCCCGGAATGAAAAGCACGATAATGGAATCCTTGAGAGGTTATCTCAAGGCATGGAGTAGACCAAAGATTTGGTTGAACCATGTAAAAATCTCGGTGTCTATGGTGTGCATTTTCTCTAACCCTTATCTCTTTACTTTAAAAGCAATTGTCATTTATAATCTTAAGATTTATATATATCCATGATTTGGGATTGCTTGTGTTTGTGTATCCATGAAGAGGTTAGGAAAATGCATAGTTGAAATGAATTAAAATTGTGAACATGATTAGATTATAGCTTAGACTACCTTCTCATTTAGATATAATCCATGTGCACACCAAGTGTTTGATAAAATTCATATTCAACACACCTTAGCATAATATGTTCATATGCACCCCAAGTGTTTGACACAATGCATATTGAATATATCATTCTTCTTAAGAGTTTATATGCACAAAATGTTTAATTACTTTTTGTAAACTCTTCAAAGTATTTTTTATGACAAATAGCACTTTACATCATTTCTATACATATGTAAGAAAAGTGCTTATACATATTAAGTTGTAATGAATGCTTGAACTAGTTCTCATTCTTGAATCCATTATGTATATATTTGATAATGCAATTTATTGTTCATGATTCAAAGTATGAAATGAGGTAGTCACTTAAGGATCATCTATCTAACTAAGTGTTTGACTAGATCTCTACAAAGATTACTTTTGTTAAAACAAAGTCAAATAGAAAAAGACTCAAAGTTTGTAATTGACCATATTCACCCCCCCCCCCCTCTCTAGGTTTCAATATGTGGCCAACAATTGGTATCAGAGCCTCGGCTCTATTTTTGCCTTAACCGGCTTAGAGTTGATCCATGACAAACTTTGAAAGATTTTCCCTACGTAAGGTTATTTGACCTTTTATTCTCTTATGATGTTTACAAGTTTGTTATATGCATTTAAAGGCTAAAGGAGAATGTTCTTATAAGGGTAAGTGTTTTTAGATGATCTTTAGTGCCCAATAACCATTGAACATGCACATGTCATAAAAGATGAATTTTGATGATGGAATGCAATGATTGAGATGTCAAGGTGAAATTTGAAAATTTATACATTGTATTGACTTGATACTTGTATTTATATATTCATTGATATATATGGGTGCTTTATGAATGTATTCATTGATTGATGAATAATCATTGTTCATGCATCGCATTCTTTTGATTATCTTGAAATTGCATGAGAAGAGTGACACCTTGGATTAGAGAGAAATTTGTTTGACTAGGTGACTCTTATGAAAAACACCCTTTCATTAAGCTTTCAAATGCTCTAAGAATTTTGAAATGAAAGGAAATTAATCTTCCCATGTGCTAAAGCTTTACAAATCTTGAAAAAGGGTATATAATTTATTTTTGTTAATTAAGGGAAATTATATTGGTTTTCATGTCAATTCTTGAAAATTTTGAATATGAATGATGCATATGGTTGTTTACTATGATCCATATATGAAATAGAGTTTCATTCCTATTATTAATTTCATATTGGTTCATTTGTTAAATAACCATGATCATATCTTACTATTTGAATTGACAAATGCACTTCATGATAATGTTCTTGAATGATAAACTCTAGTGAAGCATATTGATTGTAGAAAAATCACTCATTTTATGTTAATATGCTTATAGAGATTTATGCCCATGATTGTGCTAACACAAATGGACCCAATAGCAAATGGGTACCAAAGAAAGCTACTTGAGTGTATTGTAGGTTTGGATTGATTCCTTACTCAAGAACTATCAATTCCTCAATAGTAATGCTTCAATTCAAAAGGGGAGATGAAATCAAGGTCTCTCACAAGATGAGTAGAGGATGCAAATCATCCACAAGCAACTCCAAGTAAAATGTGTAAATCTAGCACCATGGTACACATTTTCTAACCTCCATTACTAATGTGCTTTCATGGATGAGATTAAACATGACATACATATGCTTATTAAAGTGTGTTGAATCTTTATTTATATGTCATGGAACAAATTTGATGATTGGTAATGAGAGTGATTGACTACTTGGTGCATGCAATTGAATATGTTTTTGATGATTTCTTGATAGTGGCTTGCTTTGAAATGAGACTTGGATATATGATGTCATAATATTTGTCTTTTGTCCTTTCAAGTACATTTGAGGCAATATTTTTCAAAGACTAGTTTTATGAATGAAAATCTTGAGCATTCATGAAATTTAAAGAATATAGTCATGACCACCTCAGACTCACAAGACTACTTCACTTGATTTTAGTTGATTTCTTGAGTAGATATTTGTCCATGTGATTCTATGATTTTTGTGTTTTATCTAAATCTTCTTGATATCATTTATTGCACATTGAATTGAGGTGTTTGAACTTGAAGTGAAATGAAGATGAACTTGAAATAAATGAGTAAGAAATTAAGCCCACACTAGTAAATCTCAAGATAGAGTAATTCTCTTTGGAAGAGCCAATTCATGAAAATGAGAATAAGAATTACCTTTTGGGCTCCTAAGACTTGTAGAATGTTGCACCACTATCCTTTTGGAAATTTATTTTGGTGAACATTCTAAAGATGTTTGTATATGATCCTCTTAATGTCTTATCTATAATGTTTAGCATTTGTGTTTCAAATTAAAATATTAATTGATGCTAACTTTGTCATGCTTGGATCTCTATGATGCAAAAGAGACCAAGAGTCCATCATTGAAGGAAGCATGTTGATAAGAGGAAATATTGTGCTTATATGTGGATATCTTGAATGTGTATTGATAAGCATGAATCATGAATCTTATATGCATATATCATGAAAGACATAGATTCTTATTGTGTTTGTATCTTATATAATTATTATTTTTATATAATTTTTTCAATAATATATATAATGTTTTTAATCTCCTATATTTTATAATTTTATATATTTATCATACATGCATATTCTTGTATATTGCATAATAATGTTGCAATCTAAGTATAATAGTGGTGATCCAAGGTTTTAACCATTATTATTCCATGATCTTAATCAAGAAGGATATAGTTAATTCTTTGCACATGTGAATTGAATTGAAATTCTAAGAATGTCACATGCCTCTTTGCATGAAATGTTTTTATTTAATGCATTCTTATATAATTCTTCAATGAAAAATTTTCATGTAGAGAATCACAATGCTTTGAAATGTATAAGTTTTAGACAATGGGTTTTATAACTATCATAAGTCGTGTTTAACTTGAAATATGCTCCAAGAGAATGTTTTGAATGGCTTTAAGTGATTTTCTTATGGATGAAGGTTATTTTAGAACCTTTATTGATAAACATTCTTCTTGTTGTTTGTCATTTATAACTTATCAAATTTGGTTATTGCATTTATATGAGAATATCATGTTTACCAATATTTGATGTATTGTGCAAAGAAGTTTATCACAAACATGCAAATTATTTCAAAATGAGCATGATAGATGAACTTATTTCCTTCATGGGTAAAGGTCATTTAAGTGTCATGAAAATAATTTCAAATACTTTTTGACACTTTGGTTTTGGGAATATATGGTTTCCTTGGTTGACTACTCTTGGACTTAGATGATTATATTAACATAAATAAAAGTATATATTATGTGTTATTTTGTTCATTATCTTGGTTCATCTCTTATTATTTTAGATAAGTATTTTTACCATATATATAAGAGATATATTTTATGTTAAATATTTTTTGCACTTGAGAAGAATACATAACATTGTCATTACATTAAATTTTCAAAGACATCCATTTATGAGATATATTGAGTTCATTTTCATGATTATAATTTTCTTCATCAATATTCTCACCATTTTTCTCCAAGAGAACTCATTGTGTAAAATTCATAGAGAAATGGAAATGCCTTTGAATATTAATGTGTTAGCATATGTCTTGTGTATCTTTCACTTACTTATTTTAGTTACTCATCTCTTACTCATCATTATGATTTTTACGTTATTCACATTACATTCCATGATTAGTTATTGCATATGTGTTTATTGTATTTCAAATGGTTGAGATGGAGGTGGTGTTGACTCGTTCTTAAATACTCATATGTGATGTTAAGTGAATCCTCATACATGACTATGTGATTTTAAATGATCTAGTGATTGAGTGTTCCATGTTTGCATATAGTATGTTGAATACTATGATTTGAGTTTTCATTCAAACACACACACTTGAACATTAAGTCACTCTCCGTTTGAGTCATTCACTTGATACATGTACTTCATGTACGAAAATCTATTTTGATCATGTATCCTATTTGTCTATGAAAAACAAGCAAATGATTTAGTCATCATTGATTACACGTGCTAACATGTCCTTGTTGCCACCATGAATGCAAAGCTATGTTTGCAATTTGGTATCATCTTAAGCATATTCTTGAAATGTATGGACAATATGAGATTGTGTTACTTCAAATGATATATTCTATTATCACAATTCATATATGCAACTTGATGTGATGATCATCTCCTTGTACTTTATTGTATCTATTCTTTTTGATGATGTCAAAGGGGGAGAAAGATTAGTTGATGTGTATATGTTGTATGCACATTCTTAGGGGGAGCTTTTCTCCTTGAAATGATCACATGCTACATGTTTAGGTGTTAACATCATTTAGAACATGGTTATAAGGGAAGAACTCCCAAAGTTTATGCATATGTGTTATTGTTATATTCATTGATTGCATATTGATAGGGGGAGCATTTATAAAATTCCCTCAATTGTTTATTGGCACACATTAATGTTTGTCATCATCAAAAAGGGGAAGATTGTTGACCCAAGGTTTTTCACCATGGGTAAACATGACATTTTGATGATAACAAACCATTGAATGTGATGAATTTAATGTCTACTTGAGTTATGCTTAATAGGTTATTGATTCAAGATAAACTCAAGAGAGCTAGTGGATCCATGAGAAGATCAAGCAAAGGTTCTTAGAGCTCAAAAGACATTGGAGACAAGGATGGAGACATCAACCCAAAGCTTAAAGAAATTGAAGATCAAAGAAATGGGTAAAATAGTCTTGGGTGAGTGCTAGATTAAATGTAAAGTTATTTTTGAAATAACTTATTTGAAAGCTCAACTCTTAACCATATAGCATATAGGATCATGCATATCATTCATGAGTCCTTGCATCATTAGCATTAGACTATGAATATCATTTAGTCTTTGCTAAAGTTGAGTTAGTTCAAGCTTTCATAAGCTATGGAAGAAGTCAACAAAGATGTTGTCCTAGAACCATTAACTTAACTCATATCACTTTAAATGGATTCTAGATGCATATTAAAGCTTTGAATAAAATTGTTAAACCATGAAAAACTTTTGTCTAATATTAAGAATTTGTTTAAATTGGAAAAACATTTTATGATCTCAATATTGACTTTAGGCATGTCAAGGACTTGAATAAGTTTCTATGACATCCTAGGAGTGTGTCTAAATCATTTCGGAAAAATCCCAAAAGATTTCACGAAAAACCATCAAATGGGTTAGAAGTTCGAAATGAAGCGTCACATTCAAATGATCATATCGCACTCAAACATGGGTCAAATGGAGTGATTCAAAAGCCTAAAATCAATATATTGAAGTATTCTTTCCAAAAAGCTAAGGAAATCCTTTATCCGAGTTACGGAACTCAAGTTATGACCAAAAGAGTGATATGTGTCGAAACTGGGCTGAACAACTCAGTCGACTGGGCCAATAAGGCCAGTCGAATGGCTGAGTCAGAGAGTTACAAATAAATTTCGGAATGAATTTTTGAAGACCCAGCCAACTGCCCCAAAACACCCAGTCGACTGCCTCATCCGGAATTTGAATTCTAACGGCTAGTTTCGGATCCAAAGTGTTCCAAAACTTTCCCAAACACCCCCAAACGGCTATATTGTGTTCCTATACGATATATATGCCTTATATGAGCCAAAAATGGTTAAGAGAATAGAGGGAGATAGGAGTATGAAAAATATATCATTTGTGCTTCAATTTTGAAATTATTTTTGGGTAGAAAACTCCTACATGAATCACCACATGAGCATCATTCATATTTTCTTCTTGTGATTCATTCTTCATACTTGAGTTGAGATTTTCAATTGAATATTTCATTTATGACTCTAAGTATGTGAGCAAGTGAGCTTTTAATTTCTATATCCATCTATTGAGAGATATTGTTGTACACTCAAATTCAATTCTTATTCATTTGAGAGTGAAAGTCCAAGAAGTAGTCTTGGCATGGGAATGGCTTGTTGAAGCTTTATAAAGGTTTCTCTCAACCTTAAAAAAAGAGGATTTGGTTGGCTCTCTAACCGCAAGAGTGAGCAATGGTCGGCTCTTCACCCGGAAGCAAGAGTGTTCGAAGGTTGGCTCTCCATCCGCAAGAGTGAGCAAGGTTGGCTCTTCACCCGGAAGAAGGAGCATATAAGGGTTTGCTATTCACCCGGAAGAATGAGGCATGTAAGGGTTTTTTTATCCCCAGAAAGAGAAGCACGATAGTAGAATCCTTGAGAGGTTATCTCAAGCCATGGAGTAGACCAAAGATTTGGTTGAACCATGTAAAAATATCGGTGTCTATGATGTGCATTTTCTCTAACCCTTATCTCTTTACTTTAAAAGCAATTGTCATTTATAATCTTGAGATTTATATATATCAATGATTTGGGATTGCTTGTGTTTGTGTATCCATGAAGAGGTTAGGAAAATGCATAGTTGAAATGAATTAAAATTGTGAACATGATTAGATTATAGCTTAGACTACCTTCTCATTTAGATATAATCCATGTGCACACCAAGTGTTTGATAAAATTCATATTCAACACACCTTAGCATAATATGTTCATATGCACCCCAAGTGTTTGACACAATGCATATTGAATATATCATTCTTCTTAAGAGTTTATATGCACAAAATGTTTAATTACTTTTTGTAAACTCTTCAAAGTATTTTTTATGACAAATAACACTTTGCATCATTTCTATACATATGTGAGAAAAGTGTTTATACATATTAAGTTATAATGAATGCTTGGACTAGTTCTCATTCTTGAATCCATTATGTATATATTTGGTAATGCAATTTATTGTTCATAATTCAAAGTATGAAATGAGGTAGTCACTTAAGGATCATCTATCTAACTAAGTGTTTGACGAAAGCTCTACAAAGATTACTTTTGTTAAAACAAAGTCAAACCGAAAAAGACTCAATGTTTGTAATTGACCTTATTCACCCCCCCTAGGTGTCAATATGTGGCCAACAGTACCGTTCTTCCCAAGTGCTTTTGAAACTTACACTTTTAACAAGGAAGACATCAAACACGACGCGATCGTGCAATAGGATTTGGATAAGTCCTCCCCCCATCATCTCAGTTTCTCGGAAGATTAGTTTTCGTAGGAGTGAGAAACACCCCTGGCTAGTTGTTATGACGATCCAAAACAAGTCTACTCACGCACAATACACAGATGGACGTAGACTACACCAATTGAATTCTCTTTACAAAAGGTGAACCCATATGCAATATGTCTCAATGGGCCATGCAACAATATAAATATGAATCTCATCATATTTATAAACAACATTTTCAAAATGTCAACATGAATATTTTTCACCATTCAACATGCTTTAAAATCTCATTTAATGTCATAACCAACAAGAATGTCTTCTCATGCAACATTCATGCTTCAATTCGTCAAGTTATCCTTTTATTTCACGAAGATAACATTTTCATTTATTTGATATGCTTAATTCTACATTGAAGCATTTAAATCACAAGGATACATTATTATGCACAATTAATGTTCCATTTCATCAAGGTGTCCTTTAATTCACAAGGATAACAATTCCATTCTTTTAAACATGTTCTTAGTTTAATTCAAGCAAGTTTATCACAAATTACATCTCAAACATGACATGAATTCCCAACATACCTCAAAGGTACTAACCAAAGGAGCTAGTCTAATCTCACTACAAAGGCTACTTCCATATCACCCACATACTCATATGCATAATTACACTTACACATATACACAACTATACTCACATACATATTCACATATATAGGCATACAAACACACTTGAATATTGGAAATCTCAAGAATAACAACATAACTAGCATGCTTCATAATCCTATTCAATATCATTATAAGTACTCCATACACAAGGTTTAATTCACATAAACATGTTCAAACCCCAATTCACAATTCCAAGGATACACTTAACAATTCCATCTAAGTTTAGGAACCCTAGAATCAAACTTATACCCACACAATCATAAGTTGAGCTAGTGAAGAATTTTTCCTCTACCTCTTCAAAAGCAAATCAAAACCACTAAGCAAAGCCAAAAAACCCTAGTTTTCACCCAACAACGAAATCAAATAAAAAAATCCGATGGAAAACTTCACCATAACCTCCTAACAATGAATCAAACTCTAACACAAGAGGAGAGAAAATGTCTTGAAGTGGTTTAACAAGAACCCCAAAACTAGGGTTTAAATGAAAAACACACAAAGAAGTAAGAACACTAACTAATCCTTGGCTCAAACCAAAGACAAGAACACCATGAACAACTTCCATGTTGATGGCCACATCAAACTCCCAACTTAGGGTGATCAAATTCAACCCATAAGTGGAGAAGAAGCAAGAGATGACAATGGAGAAGTCTTGCAAAGTGTGTTAACCCTAAGAGTTTTAGAGATTCTCCACTCACAACTCTCACCATCCAATGACCAATAATAAAGCTAGCAAATAAAGACTTAATCCAAGGGCCACAAAATAGTCTTGCCATTGGAAGACTTAAATCAATAATCACCCTTTTTATACATTTGCCAAACAAGGCCTTAATATCCAAAGGTTTAGAATAAGGTAATGGAAATGAATAAACCATCTAAGGGTTGATAAGAAGTCTTGCCAAGTGAAAGACCAACAATAATGGATTCTTGCATTTAAGTGTCATCCAAACAAGGCTCTATGATCCAAGGGTTTAGAACAAAGATGGGAGAATGAAGTCAATGGCTATAAATGAGACACCACTTGAAAATGGGAAATGACTAATTTATTCCCAACTTAGGGTTAATTATAAGAGTGTCATCATGCATCTTCATTATCCTTCTAACCATTTTTATCTTCTCTAATTACTAACATGCCATTTATACCCCAACACTTAGCCAAATCTCTACACTTTTCACTAAGTGTTTTAAATATGAAAATACTCATTTACCCTTCGGTCATTTCTTTCTCGAAATTGTTTTTAAATATTTTCATTATTCACAAAATGAAAATATAACAAGCAATTCACATAAGTGTTACACCGGAACGTCTACAATATATTAGGGTAACACGTTCGGAAATGCAATAAGATTGTCAAAGCTCCAACGAAAAAATTTTGCAACGAACTCACGTAGTCGTCAACGAACAATAAATCCCGAAGCCGGAAATGAAAGTTCACGAAGTCATCCAGCTAAGTCCGAAACTTAAATGCAAAAAATTTACACGTACCGAGAATACACAAGACGTCATGAATAAGTGATGTCACAAAACGTTAATACTTGAAAACAAATTCCAGAAAGGAGAAAGGAAACGCGAGGCATTACATTGTATCTCCCTCTTGAAATATTATGATTAAATGACTATATTATTAGGCTAGTGGTGAAGTTGGAACAAAATCCTAAACTTGTTTATCTAGAATTCACCAAAATAATTATTTATTTATTTCTTTTATGTTTAGTAGATTGTAAACAACAAGCCAATTAAACTATTTTTAATATAATTCAATTTACTAATTTGTGATTATTTGAAATATGACTTTGATCTCTATGATTCGATAACCCTCTCAACTTAATTATACTATATATTACTCGCATACTTGCGATTGAGAGATAAAACTAGATCGTGATAATTCTTTATATTTAACACTTTTATTTTCACATAATTTGGACCAATTAGAGAACAACCTAGCTCTAAAAGCATCATTAGTGTATCCCTTCATACATACGGTAGAGCAGACTTTTAAAAATTCATCTATGTGTTGATAAATGTCCTCACGAGTGTTTCCTGAAATTTGGATAGCATATTAATTAGAGTAGGTTTAATTTCATATAGTTCTGTGTTGTCTCCTGGTATAGGAACTTCCAAAGGAAAAGAATATTCCCGAGGAGTATAAAAATCTTTAAATGTTATTGGTAGCGCAACTACTGCATTATCACCCATATTTTTTTTTATTTCTACACTATTAGTTATAAAATTCCTTTTAGTTGTTTTTCTGTTTTTCTTACACATTCATTCAATTTATGGATTAAATGTCACAAGTGGTGTATCAACTAAACAACGTCCAAGCATAAACTAAAAATCAATAACAATTAAATAAACAATATAGAGCAATGATAAAATAATTAAATATTCTGAAATATTTATTTATGTTTTATATTTTTATGAAAATATTTTATTTATTATATTTTTTCCTTATCATTTTTTTTATTAAAGTATTTATAGTTTAGTGTTTTTATTTATTATTTATAATTATATATTTGTATATGCAAATATATATGTATATATGATTGTATATATGTTACTTTTGTATATATTATATTATATAGGTAAAGAAAAAGAATTTATATTTTTTTGTTGTGCCACCTCACTCCTACCGATTGATCGGTGTACTATTGATCATTTGGTCAGCCGATCGACCAGTGACTGGCGATCGATCGGTGATGAAGTAGTTCGTTTTTCCTGGGAAAAACTACAGGTGCGAATCGGTGATGTTCAACGTACAAGAAAATAAAAAAAATAAACTGAAATTAATACAATAATTCAAGAAACTGAATTGCAAAAATCTGAAATACCCATTTGATCTTCGGCAATGGCGCCAAAAATTTATGATCGGTCCAAATCGTGTGAAAATAAAAGTGTTAAATATAATGAATTATCACGATCTAGTTTTACCTCTTAATCGCAAGTACGCGAGTAGTATATAGTATAGTTGGGTTGAGAGGGTTATCGAACCACTGAGATCAAAGTCGTATTCCAAATTCTTACAATTAATCAAATTGAATTATATTATAAAGTTGGCTTGATTTGGTTTGTTTCTATCAACTAATAAAATTACAGAACAAAGTAAGAATTATTGGTTGACGGGGGTTGTACTACGTATCTGGTATTGGTTGTATATCCTTGTATGTATATATATATATACGTGCATATATATATATATATAGGTGTGAGTTATTTCATGTTGTTACGATATAGTTTCACTATATGCTATTTGCTTATTTGTGGATGCATGGTAGGGGACTAGTGGGATGTATTCCGGGGTCTTGTCTTGGCGTGATTGCCAGGTGGGATATTTGACTGACCTAGGATAGATGCATGTACACGGGTTGGTTTTCATTTGATTTGAACGGTCGTAGGATGTGATGGTTATGATTTCTTTCTCCTACGGGGCTTAATGAGCTCACCCCGGCAGCGGTATGCCTGGTGGTTTACACCACCAGTTTGCAGGAAATGTTTCGGTTATGGACAACGTGGAGTGCATGATGGTTCGTGGCACTGATGCTGTTGCGGGGTTTGGGACGCTATATATATATAGAGTTGTACCTTTTGTTTCATTTCTTGTTCCCTGTATTGGGACCGTCGATGTTGTACCTCTTGGGAGCCAGTCTGTTGGCCTATCCCTTCCTTGTATTCAGTATTGTTACATCATTGTAGAGATGTATTCTTTCGGCACTTAGACGTGCCTTGTGTATCATTTGGTTTAGCTTCCGCTTTGTTGTGTATGGAATTATTATTGATAATAAGATTCCATCCGGTTTATGGTTGTTTAGTATATTGATTGGTCGCTCATTTTACGGATCACGACCCGGATTCCTCGGATGTCCCGGTTTGGGAGTCTTAGGAAATTTGGGGCGTGACATCTTGGTATCAGAGCACTAGGTTTCACTGTCTTAGGGACGACGGGTGAGGGTCGGTGGTACGTTGACGTTAGATGTTATCTACGATTTATATCTGCGTTTTCTCTGTGTGCTTTCGGGTTTTTGTGTTTTCGTTGTGTGGCGTTGAGGACGTGTCTTACTAGATATATCCCGTTGTGATTAAATTCCAACGGAGTAGGATCACTCCTCAATCGCTTTTTCTTTTTGTGCTCGTATCATGGGTTAGCTACCGAGGAATGTGAGTAGATCATTCGGTCTGATCAACCGGATGTGTCTCACGGACTAAGGTACATCCTGATTTCGAGGACGAAATCTCCTAAGGTGGGAAGGTTGTAACGCCCCACGTTTTCCTTTCACTTTTCTGGAATTCTTTTCCATGTGTTAATGTTTTGCGACGTCACTTATTCATGATGTCTTGTGTATTCTCGGTACGAGTAAATTTTTCGCGTTTAAGTTTTGGACTTAGCGGGACGACTTTGTGGTATTTCGTTTCCGGTTTTGTGGATTTGAGTATCGCCAACGACTACGAGGGTTCGTGCAACGTTTTCTCGTTGGAGCTTCGGCAATCGTGTTACGTTCTCGAAAGTTCTAACCTAGTTTAGTGTAGACGTTCGGTGTAGAACTTATATGAAATTCTTGTTATATTTCGTGTTGTAACTAATGAAAATTATTAGAAACGATTTCGGGAAAGAAATGACCTAGGGGTATATGAGTAATTTCATATTTGGAGCAATTAGTGAAAATTGTAGAGAATTGGCTAAGTGTTGGTGTATGGATGGCATAGTGGTAATTAGAGAGGATGACAAGGGGTAGAAGGGTAATTAAGAGGCTTGATGGCACTCTTGTAATTAACCCCAACTTTGGCATATTTTGGTCATTTCCACATTTTATGTGTTGTCTCATTCCTAGCCCTTGATCTCATTCTCCCATCTTTGTTTTAGACCCTTAGATCATAAGGCCTTGTTTGGTCGGCACTTAAATGGAATAATCCATTATTGTTGGTCATCCACTTGGCAAGAATTTTTGTCAACCATTGGATGATTAATTATTTCTCATCTTCATTCTAGGCCCTTGGATGATAAGGCCTTGTTTGGCAAATTAATGGGTTTTGTGATTTGTGTAATAAGTCTTCCACTTGGCAAGACTTATTCCTAGCCCTTGGATTCATTTCCTTTTCCCCATCTTTATTATGGACCCTTGGATGGTGAGTGGTGTGAGTGGAGAATCTCTACATATGGCAAGTCTTCCACTTTGCAAGACTTCATCTTCTTCTTCTCCATTTTCTCTCATTTTCTTCCTCTTTGTTCTTCTCCACTTATGGGTGGAATTCATCACCCTAAGTTGGGATTTTGGTGTGGCCATCAACATAGAAGAGGTTCATGGTGTCATTTTCTTTGGTTTAAGCTAAATATGGGTAAGTGTTCTTCATCCCTTGTGTGTTTCCATTTCAAACCAAGTTAGGGTTTCTTGTTATAACCACTAAATGTTTCTTGCTCTCTTCTTGTGTTGGAGCTTGATTCATGGTTAGGAGGTCATGGTGAAGCTTTCCACCGGTTTACTCCTTGGATTTTGGTTGATGAAGAGCTAGGGTTTCATGGGCTTTGCTTGGTGGTTTTGGTGGTTTGCTCTTCAAGAGGTAAGGGGGAAACTTCCTAACTAGCCATCTTGTGATTGTGTAATAAGATAAATTCGATTCTAGGATTTCTAGCATTAAAATGAAATTTGCTAAGTATATCCTTGGAAATATGAAGTTAGGGTTATAGCATGTTATATGACTTAACCTTTGTGTATAGAGTATTTTTGATAGTATTGAATAGGGTTATGAAGCATGCTAGCTAAGTGGTTGTTCTTGAGATTTCTTATATGCAAGTGTGCTTGTATGCCTATGTATATGTGGATATATATATATATATATATATATATATATAATTATATATATATAATTATATATATGTGGGTATTGTGGTGTGTATGTGTAAGAGTAGTTATACATATGTGCATATGGGTGTTAGGGAGGTAGCCTTAGAATGAGATTAGGCTAGTTCCTTTGGTTGGTACCTTGGAGGTATTTTTGGACTTCATGACATGTTGAGAGGTGATATGTGAAAACTTGCTAAATTGAACTAAAAGCATGTTTAAAAGAGATTTCGAGAATTATATTGGATTCATGTGGATATATATATATATGTGAGTTGGTCTTGATAGTTTAGACTATGAATTAGGCCCTTGGGAACATGATTTGTGATATAAATTATGTTGTGATATATTGCTTAACAAATGTTAAATTGTAAGCCTTGTGAGAAATTGAACGCAATATAATGTTATTTGATAGAAGCATGTATTGTGATGGCATATGGTTATGATAAAAACCTTTATGCGTTTTGGGGTACACCATGTAGTGTCAAAAGCATGGGTGTAGGGTTTATACGGATTATGTATTCGTAAGTGTAAGTAGTCTTGTGTCGAATCGTCGCAACAACTGGCCAGGGGGTGTTCCCATCCTACGGAATAATGAGCCGTGAATGGGGTATAGGGTGAGTCGTCTCATTCTCGAAGTCGCGGGTCGTCTCGTGCATTCGTTATACGAATCTTTAGGCACGGGTCGTCTCGTGCCAACCGCCTTCCTTGTTGAAAGTGAAATGTCAAAAACACTTGGGAAGAATCGGTGCGGTACTCTTTCTCGTTATAAATGAGTAGGGTATAAATTCGTTAACCTATATTGGGCAAGCGCATATTATGGGGTGTGTTGAGTTATATTGTACTTGAACTATCCCATATGTGTGATTATGATATTATTCCATGTGATGGAGGAGCATGTTTAAATATGAATTTTGCGAAATAATTCATTTGTTATTTAAAATGCTCAATTGGAATTGAAGGATGTGAAAAATGTAAATTCCATGACTTATTTAAAGTATAATGTGAGATCAATAATTATGTTTATTGATATGTGCCATTATACCCTAAGAGGAGGGGGGTGATATGAGTTGGTTTAAGGGCTTACTTGTGATAAGTAAAGTCGGTGTAGGTTGTGATCTTGGTTGATGGTGTATAATGACCTTATGATCTTGTTAGAAACCTAGGTGATGTGGTTTCGAATATGAAATTGAGGTTGAAAGAATCGGAAGGGGTTCTTGATTTGAAAACTAGTTGGTTCCGTGGCAACGGCCACTAGGTTCCCTTTAGCGGTCTTAAGGAATGGATTGTCGTCGGAGTTGTAGTCATTCCCGGTTAAGAGGGTGGTGAATTCGAATGTGAAGTGAAGTGTGGTTGAGTTAGAGTTAGTGCCTTGTGTGTAGTCACTTGCCCTTATCTTCAAGTTGCTTTCGAACTTCGGCTCTTCATTCATTTGCCTCATTTGAGCGTCTCTAAAATCACTTGGTTTTCCGTTGGTTTCGGTTGTTCCCGAAAATGGATTGTTCGTAAGACTTGTGTTTTAGTCTATTTGGTCTTTGAGTGAAAAACCCATTTTCGCCTACCCCCGTGATGCCGACAAAAACTTTGAGTTTTGAAATGGTTTTAAAAATAAAGAAATAAAGGATTTTGACTTTTGAAAGTCGGTGGTATCCAAAACGGATACCGGGGGCAAGACGGTTAGTTTTACAGATTTTCAAGAAAGTATTTTTGATAAAACTAAACCGAGACTAAATGATAGTTTCTCATTTCTAAAGTTCCTAAATGAGTTGAGGACTTTTGTCTCATGATTCCTAAGGCTTTGAAGCTGTTTGGAAGTCATTTTTGAGGTTTTCTAACCTAGGCAGTCGACTGGCCCCTTCCAGGCAGTCGACTGGGTCAACTAAGCTTTTTCCCGTAAGAATTTTGGAACTCTCTGGTCCAGCCAGTCGACTGGGTCATTGAGCCAGTCGACTGGGTCATCAGACAGCCGACTGGGTAAACTAGCCAGTCGACTGGGTCAGCTTTGGGTGGATTTTTCCTGATTTTCAAAAATTCATTTCTCTCACCTCGTAACTCGGATTGAGGTCCCGTTTGTTCCTATGGCTCGTTCTAGGAACAAACTTTGTAGATAAAATTTAAAATAATTTATTTAAATTCAAAATGACTGTTTTACCCTTGGAGAAAGAGGGGTACTTCAACTTTCCATTTGTCTTATCGGCGTTGTCCGATACCGTTTTCAAAACTTCATATCTCTTGCGTCAGGGCTTTGAATTTGATCCCGTTTGTTTTTATGGTTCAACCTATGTCCAAATAGGTGGGGCAACCTTTGAAAGTACATCTTTGACCTTGAAATGACCATTTTACCCTTTGGTGAACATGTGACCTTTGATTGGTCGGTGTGATGGGTTATTCAATCCATTTCACTTCCTTTTGTTGTTGGGAAACCTTTGTGACTTACCTTAGTTTTACATGAATGTTTTACCCCTGTGTTGGGTTTATGGATGTCATTAGTGGCATATGAAGTGATTGATAGTATGATTCGATAGCAATTTGAGGTTTTGGAGTTCGGTATGCCTGTGGCCTGGGAACTATAAGTGTTATCATTCCTAGAGTGTTATGAATAGAAGGTTTACTCCCGTGATTTGGTGATAGTGTTGAGGTGATAGTGTTGTGTTGATTGTCAGTGTGGGACTGACGGGTACGAGTCGTAGTGATCTATGACGGGGGTTGTACTACGTATCTGGTATTGGTTGTATATCCTTGTATGTATATATATATATACATGCATATATATATATATATATATATAGGTGTGAGTTATTTCATGTTGTTGCGATATAGTTTCACTATATGCTATTTGCTTATTTGTGGATGCATGGTAGGGGACTAGTGGGATGTATTCCGGGGTCTTGTCTTGGCGTGATATTTGACTGACCTAGGATAGATGCATGTACACGGGTTGGTTTTCATTTGATTTGAACGGTCGTAGGATGTGATGGTTATGATTTCTTTCTCCTACGGGGCTCAATGAGCTCACCCCGGCAGCGGTATGCCTGGTGGTTTACACCACCAGTTTGCAGGAAATGTTTCGGTTATGGACAACGTGGAGTGCAGGATGGTTCGTGGCACTGATGTTGTTGCGGTGTTTGGGACGCTATATATATATAGAGTTGTACCTTTTGTTTCATTTCTTATTCCCTGTATTGGGACCGTCGATGTTGTACCTCTTGGGAGCCAGTCTGTTGGCCTATCCCTTCCTTGTATTCAGTATTGTTACATCGTTGTAGAGATGTATTCTTTCGGCACTTAGACGTGCCTTGTGTATCATTTGGTTTAGCTTCCGTTTTGTTGTGTATGGAATTATTATTGATAATAAGATTCCATCCGGTTTATGGTTGTTTAGTATATTGATTGGTTGCTCATTTTACGGATCACGACCCGGATTCCTTGGATGTCCCGGTTTGGGAGTCTTAGGAAATTTGGGGCGTGACACAACGACACCTTCCCCTTGTTCCCCTGTTGCAGGTTACAGGTTCTTGGTTTGTGCAGGGTGACACGCGGCGCGGTTGCAGTCGCGGTTTTGGGATGATTGTACTTAGTATTGTTCCTTTCTTTTCTCTTGGTTCGTGTCCCCTTATTTGGGACCATTACTTTAACTCTTAGGAGCCAACTTGTTAACGTATCCCTTCCATATATTATGTATTATTGTGTCATTGATCGGGTGTATTTTTATTCAGCACTTAGAGGTGCCTTGTGTATCATTTGGTATCAGTTTCTACCTTATAGGTATGGAATTATTATTTTTATAATTATTCCATACATTTTATTGTTATTGTTATTCTTAGTTGGTCACTCTATGAATGAATCACACTCTGAATCCTCGGATGTCCCGGTTGGATCAACTAATCAAGACCTTGGTGCAAGGCTTAGACCTGTAGTTCCACCTTTATGACACACTCGCGGTTATTCGGGTCGCTTGGGTGTTCCCTAGACATCTCTCTTTAACTAGGATTTTACATTGATTTCTCATTCACCAGACACCAACCTAGATCGTATCAAGACCATACTTTTCTAGGTAACCAAACAATAATTCCCATAGATAGTGCCAACTATTGATGCAAAAAGTTGCACGACTTGGGACGACGTCGTCTCCTGTAAAGAAAGACGAACGTCACATGGATGGCACTGGTGTGGTGTCGGCCAAAGACCCTTCGACGGTCAATTTAGTATTCAATAGAGGGAGAGAACAATAATGATAAGTGTATTGTAGTTGGTTTTTTCCACATACGTGAACCCTGTCATCCATCCCTAATTTATAATGTCAATTGTACCCCTCGTCGCAAAGATTGAAAATAACTTTATCTCATCGATCTAGTCTTTAATGTCATCCTTCCTTTTGCATAATTTGTTTTACTACCGCATTAAGCTCTCTGAAATTCTTTGAAACGTATATAGCATAATCCAAGCTACATAGGAATATTTGTCACGAATTCCGATTAAAACATAAGTAACATATCAAAGTTGAAGGATTACGATGGTTTGCAAGTGTGCACTTGTTGGTTGCTCACAATTGACAAATAAAACAAATGGAAACACACATAAGACATAATCAATTTATGAATAAAAATTGTTAATATTTTCATGATATGTGTTAGGCTATTGAGAAAAAAAAAATACTTTTAAAACCCAATCAAATGCACTAAGACTTTTGTATGAGTGAAGTACTTGTATGGTGAAAGTTATTTTCACCCCGAAAATTACCTAACAATAGAGAGCCGATGATAAATAACATCACTTTTATTCCCAACAAGGGCGGAGCCAGGAAAAAGAGTTAGGGGGGCATATGCATTTTTTGTATGAATTTATTTGTATATAAGCATTTTTATAAGTTATTAAAGATTTTTTAAAATAAATTACGGGTCATATATAGTTTTTATGAGTTTATCTGTAGATATGTATTTTTGTGGGTTATTAAAGAGTTTTTTGAAAATTTTAGAGGGGCTATATATAATTTTTATAAGCTTATTCATAAATATATAATTTTGAAGAGGGTAGTAAAATAATTTTAGATAAATTTTGGGAGGGCCCATGGCCCCCACTTGAATATACATGGCTTCGCTCGGTTCCAACTATGTTGTCTTAGTGTCTGTTTGGCAACTGGTGTGGTGTTGGTTTTTGGTTTTGATTTGGGTTGGGTTGGGTTTGGTGTGGTTTTATTGTGAACTGAAACTATGTTTGGTGCAAATGGTTTTGGCGTGAGAAAAAGTGAAGCTGAAAAACTAAACTATGTTTGGTAGAGTTGGTATGGGCTGAAATTCTGAAACCAAACCATGTTTGGTAACTTGGAATGGTTTGATATTTTATTTATTTATAATAACATTTTGTAAATATATATATTTTAAAAAATAAAATATATAAATAAAAATACATTAAGGGTTAATTGTTTTTAACAAAAATTATTAATATTGGATAATAATATTTCACCATATTGCAAGAATTATTCAATTTAAAAAACAATTTGACATCACCTCCCCATAAATTATTCAGTACTTTGATGTTATACCTGTCACAGATAATAAAACTACTAAATTAAAATATATTAAATTTTCAGGAATCTGATATTATCACTGTCCAAAGAGCTACAATAACCAACAAGTGAAGCATGAAAACAACCCTACACAACAACAATAATAACTATAATAGTTTATTCTTGTTATAACCACATTATTTATTCTTGTATTATTGCACTTAATAAAACATTATTAAAGCATACATATATATATTTGAAAAGTATCTCTTGATCACGGGGGACAAAAAAATTAACTCATCCAAATCAATCATAAGACTATTAATTATTATTCTATTTTTTTATATAATAAATACTCTATTTACACAAATTATATCTAAGGGCTAATATGGCTAATATGTTTGGTGTGGAAATTTTTTTATTTTATTATTCAATATTGTATGAATATGTGCTGAGTCTCTGGATAACTCTATGACGCATGATTTGATTTAATAAGTTTTTAAAGTAAATTGAAGTTGAATAGATCCTAACAAATTTGAAAAAATACAAATAGAATGCATAATAGAAGCTAATAAATTTGAAATTAAATTGTGTATACCAAACATAAATTTATAAGTTTAAAATTGAACCGTCTATACTAAACATAAACTCTACTAGGGCTGTTGAGTTTAGTTAAAAAGAATTTTTTAAAAAGAATAAAAAATCAATCAATAACTCAATAATATGTCACATTATTTCATTATATTTATGATCAATCAATAACTCAATCACATTATTTAATCATATTTGATTGTTGTATTTTTCTGTATAATATACTAGTATTAAATATATATATATATATATATATGTATATGTATATATATGTGTAGAAGATATAATGGAAAAGGTGTGGGCAATCCATGGTGTGGGCTTTGTTTTGATTTGGGGTAGAGCTATAGTACCAAAATCAAGACAAACCATGCCATGAGATGGGTTGGATTTCAGCCCATTTGGTACACCATCTTTCACCATTATTGACCCAAAACCAAAGTATCCAAACATTGGTTGGGCAACTTTTTTCAGCCCAAAACCATAAAAATGGCACCAAACCCATCTACCAAATATTAAAAAGGCTTGTCATATGTAAATCAATACTTTTTTGAAAAAATGAAATTAATTTTTAAATATTTAATTTATAGTATCATTTTTAGAAAAGTTATAAAATTATATGGAAAATGGATTTATTATGTACTTTTAAAGCATTTAAGAAGTGTTATTAGATATTTGGTGAAGCATTCCAAGAAATATTGGATTCATGTTGGAAAAAAAATATTCCTCCTTTACATATTAATAGTTCACTTTTTTAATTTTAATTCTCATCCCAAAATACTTATCTAACTTTGAATCCCTAAATAATATAATTTTTCACTTTTCCCAATAAGCATCGAACCTATTAATTTTTGTCTTTTCTTAATTACAGAATGGGTTAAATGAAAAATTACTTAATGTTAGTATAATAAAATATAATCTCTTAAAAACTCGAAAAGTAATTGAGAATATTCCTTTTGAACAGTGGGAATATATTTGTTGTCGCTGATTTTTGTTAATAACGCGGGCGTGCCAGATTCCCGAAAGAATCGATGATGGTAGAAGGACAACAAATATCTTTTTTTTGGAGTGTGGTCAGGTGATTGTGTAGGAGAAGGAATATAAAACTCCTAACAGGGTTCTTTTTGTGCCTTAATGAAAATGACTTAAAGTGTTAAGGTTGTAAAAGAAAAAGGAATTAAAAGTGAATGCGACAAATTCTGTATCGATTGGGTGGCAGAAAGTAAATTGCGACAGATGGCAGAAAGTAAATGCTAGAAGAAATGGCTGGAAGAAAGTAAATTGCTTGAAGAAAAGTAAGTGGCAAAAAGTAAAGTACTGGAAGATAAATTGCATGAATTTAAAGTGCAGTAAAGTAAAGGAATTGAAAAAGATATGACTTGTATTGAAATTACGGGAATTGAAAAGACATGATAAAGTAATTAACGATTTAAGGAAATTGCATTGTAATGAGTTTGTGTTGTGCCTTCAGAGGGGGGGGGGGATCTAATGTGGCTCTAAGTGCTCTATTTATAGCCTAAGTATGCATGTGAGTGTGGTCTTCAACTTTGCTTTAGATTGTGCCAAGTGTCCTTGTAACCACCCACTTTCTTATCAAGTTACTCTAGATTTTGCCATATGCTCGACGGTTAATTCTGCTATGTAACCACTTCTGCCACGTCTTCCAGCATTGCTTCAACTTCTGACATGTGTCCTAGTGAATGTAACTACCATATACCACTTCTTTCATGTCTGTCATGTGGCCTAGAAGTTACAACTTTTGCTATGATCTGCCACGTGTCCGACGGTTACAACTGCCAGATGAACACTTTCTTTGTAACTTCCATGTATTGGCAATTGCTTCTTCTAGTTGAATCCTTCTGCCATGTGACCTGGCTGGAAGAAACGTTTTCTTCAAAAATGAATTCTTCTACCATCTTCCAAGTCTTAGCAGATTTGTTTCTTCCAAATATATCAAATGTAACCTAATGATAGGATGCCACGTGGTTGGGATTTTTTGGGTGTCAACATTGCCCCCCAAAATTTGGAGGCTTTGTAGGTTGGCAGACAAAAAACCTCTAAAATTTTGAGTTAATGAGGATTCCAATCAATGCATTAACATTAAGTTGCCTTATTTATATTCATCTGTAGAGATAGAGATGGGTAATTCTGCCAAGGCAACCAAAAGTTATCCTTGGCCTTTCTTTGTTTTAACGGAACCAGACATACTCATTTTTGCCATGGAACCTCTTGAATAGATAACATAAAATCCTTTCAGCCGGTAGCCGCTGGAATTTGGCCGAAAGTTACTTCTGTCTTATACAGTCTTCCTGGCAAAATGATAATTCTTTCAATATGAGTGTTTGCTTCTGTCGTTGCTACTAAAAAATTTGAAATTTGGCCAAACATGTAACTGATTTTCCATTTGCTGCCCCCATTTGTCGATGGTTGCGGTGTCATGAGAAGAAGCGGTGAATTCTGCCAACAATGTCTGTTGCCCCCGGGTCTGGAAGATCTTTTCCAGGTAGTTTCGGAGGACATATATGATGTTGTGGTGGTGGTAGATACACCTTTAGCCATTCCTGGAATGACATAATTTCTGCTTGCGGCTGTTTTAGCGCTTGCGGTAGAAAGTGACCTGACAGAATAGTTGCGGATTTGCCATATGGCCGAGCAGAAAGTGACTTGGTAGAATAGTTGACGGATCTGCCATCTGGCCGAGTGCTTCTTGCTTCGACACCAAAGGAATAAGTGGTGGTTTCTGCCACACACGTTGTTGATTGCGCCCAGATCCGGCAGATATTTTTCTAGCAGATTCAGAGGAAACTCGTGATGTTGTGGTTGTGGCAGATATGGCTGTGGCAGATGGTGGAATAACAAATCTTCTGCCTGTGGCTATATTGGCAGCTGCGGCAGATTCTGAATCGGTCGAGTAGTCACTGGTGGAAGAACCACTAATGCCTATACGAACGAAGATTGAACTTGTGGTTGAGGAATCGGCTGGGATGCCGAATTTATATTGTTGGCAGGTGGCTGACTTTGAGAAGAAAATCTCTTAAGTGCATCCAACCTTACAACAAGCCTCTCCATCATGGAAGTCAAATTTGCCATTTGTGCCTGAGTTGCTGGCAAACCTG
This sequence comes from Cornus suecica, assembly GCA_963922005.1. NCBI lineage: Eukaryota > Viridiplantae > Streptophyta > Magnoliopsida > Cornales > Cornaceae > Cornus > Cornus suecica. The sequence goes on along the minus strand of OY998247.1, from coordinate 31,332,916 downwards.
ACTACTTCTTGCATTGATACACGACGTTGGATGACTACTTCTCGCATACAACCTTGATTCGGTCCTACCGGGTGTGCCAATATATTGTAGCTAATTTTTGTCAATAACGCGGGCGTGCCAGATTATGGTAGAAGGACAACGAGTATTCTTTTTTTGGAGTGTGGTCAGACAATTGTGTAGGAGAAGGAATATGAAACTTTTTGCAAGTTCTTTTTGTGCCTTAATGAAAAGGACTTAAAGTGTTAAGGTTACAAAAGAAAAAGGAATTAAATGTGAATGCGAGAGATTCTGAATCAATGGGGTGATAAAAAGTAAATTGCGACAAATGGTAGAAAGTAAATGTTAGAAGAAATGACTAGAAGAAAGTAAATTGCTTGAAGAAAAGTAAGTGACAGAAATAAAGTGCTGGAAGATAAATTGCATGAATTTAAAGTGCACGAAAGTAAATGAATTGAAAAAGACATGACTTGTATTGAAATACAAGGAATTGAAAAGACATGGTAAAGTAAATGACAATTTAAGGAAATTGCATTGTAATGAATTTATGTTGTGCCTTTGGGGAGGGGGGATCTAATGTGGCTCTAAGTGCTTTATTTATAGCCTAAGTATGCATGTGAGTGTGGTTTTCAGTTTTGCTTCAGATTGTGCCAAGTGTCCTTGTAACCACTCACTTTCTTGTAAGTTGCTCTAGATTCTGCCACATAACCGACGGTTAATTCTGCCATGTAACCACTTCTGCCACGTCTTCCAGCATTACTTCAGCTTGTACCACGTGTCCTAGCGGTTGTAACTGCCTTATACCACTTCTTCCATGTCTGCCACGTGGCTTAGAAGTTACAACTTCTGCCATGATCTACCACGTGTCCGACGGTTACAATTGCAAACACTTTCTTTATAACTGCCATGTATTGATAATTGCTTTTTCTAGTTAAATCCTTCCGCTACGTGACAAAAACGTTTTTTTCAAAAATGAATTCTTCTGCAATCTTTCAAGTACTGACAGATTTATTTATTCCAAATATATCACATGTGGCTGATATTTTTTGGTGTCAACAATATTTTTCTGCATGAATAAATTTAATAGGCAAGTATAAGACATGTGCTGCAAAGTTTCAAAGCTTGATGGTATGATTGGTCTCTAAATTTGGATTTTTAGAAAACCTAAGACCACATTATTGGAATATTTTCATGTATAATGTTTGACTTTTGATTATTTTTTCCTTGTTTGAAACTAGGTTTTTTCAGTTGATCCAATTAAAGATGGTAAAAGAAATGTGAAGTTGCAGGTGAAATTGTATCTCTTGTATAAGCAGCTGTGGAGAGAGATGGCTAGGGATAGGGATAGGGATAGGAATAGGGATAGGGATAGGGATTTGTCGAGTTCGCCGCCGTACAAGCGGAGGTATTCGCGGTCACCGTCGCCGGTGGGACACAGGCACAGCAAAAGGAGCCGAAGAGAGAGAAGCCGATCCCCATATTCTTATAGCAGGTCATGCCCACTTACTCTCTCTCTATACATATATATCTATATATGCATATACACATCTAATATAGTTATGGAGACGGGAGACCCACTTTTCTTTTCGTGCCTAATTTGCTGTTTTTTGCATTTTTTATATTAATTGCATATAAAAATTATATGGAGAGCCAGTGATGATTCACACACTTTCGTAGGTTGTTGAAACACTTAGTTATCTGGATTTCTTATATCAATGCAATTTTTTACCACATGAATCTTATAATTACAAAAATATAGCAACATATAAATGGGTACCCATTTTGTATAAAAGATGGTTTGTTTGGAAATGTAAGTATGGATGGGCAATTGTTATGGTCTGTTTCTAAATGGGTGAAATTTATTACATTTGCGTTGTGCTGTTGGAAATTACAATATTCTTTTGGCGTAGGTGAGGTACGAATAGGGCGTCATTTATTATGATTTTCTATGTGGTAGTTCATCACCATGTTAGCTTGTTTGTTTACTTGTTCTAGCATATGGGCAGAGAGATGGTTGAAGTTCTGTACTTTTGCTATTGCTTAAATAAAGTTGCTGTCTTGTTTCCTCTTTCCATGAGCACACTGCTAATATGTATGCTTATGGTTGATGACCATTGCGCCCTGGTCAAGTACATCCCCTGCTTTCCTCTATCGGGTGATTCAGCTGCCCTTGATCTTTTAAATACTAGTGGTTAGGCCATCTGACTTAATGGCCAGTTTATCTCTTGCATTGAGAAATGTGAAAATGCCAAAGTTAAAAATATATTTCTTTTTATTAGGAAGTAAGGAAACTGAGTTGCTTCGCTTGAAATGGAGAGTTAGTAGGTGATGGGTGCCGATTGGTGTCCCTATGTTGATCGATTGTTTAGCAGTTTTATATGATAAAAGATGGGTCAAACTGTTTATTATTTTGCAATGTATGATGCAACTGTACAATGTACATGAAGCTGTAATGTATGATATATGGGAGCCAAATTATAGTTGTTTTTAATTAAATGTTGTCTTCTTACAGACGAAGGAGTCGCTCAATTTCCTATCGTCGCCGCAAAAGTCGTTCTCCAACTCCAAGACGGCATAGGAGTCGCTCTGTGACACCCAAGCGTCATAAAAGACAAAGAAGTAGGAGTACCTCATTGTCTCCTGTAACTAAATCTCCCAGTCCAAGTACTCGGTCAATAGAGCAGAAAAATGCCAGTGAAAAACTCAAAAAAGAAGAAGATGAGAAGAAAAGGTATGTTAATAATTTTTCTATATTCTGATTTCGTTTTAAATATTTTTATCTTTTCCCTTGTGTACATCCAGGGAGCGTAGTCTTATTTAATTGTCTAAATTCTTTGTATTTCCTTGAAGCATATGAATCATTTTTACTATGGTGCAGAGAAACGTCATTCGAATTTCCATCATAAATATGTAAAATGAGGTTAGGATTTGATTGATGTTCAACTTTGTGGATATTGTTTGCTAAAATCACCAATAAACGTCATTCGAATTTTCATATTAATGCTGGAGGGGTAAAACTATGGGTTGGCACATGTCCCTTTATTACTCTCTACTCTCCTATTTGAGTCTTGATGCAATTCTCACAAGAAACTATACGTTCATGTTGATTGTTACTTGTGATTATTAAAGCCGCAGTTGTTTTGCTCTTTCTTCTGAGGTGTATGTTGTTCTATGATGTTAATTCTTTCCATTTGATGTTTTAAAGAGAGCGATCTTTCCCTGTTCTCTTCTCGGGATAAAAGGAAACAAAAACATGTGGATTATCATTTGTTGTTATACTATTCATTATGAGAAGTTTATGTGGTAGGCTTTTATTGGTGTTTTGAAATTTTTATGGTAATTAAACTTAGGAAACTCATTGGTTCACTAATATAATACAACATCGAACATGCTCTTTGAAGAAAGGTGAAGTGTTATTTTGTTAAAAGTTTCTTCATTCACCGAAACAATGTTATTTAAAGGTCAATTTAAAAATAAAAAATAAAGTGGAGGGGGGGATATACAACGTAATCATAAGTTGAGTATGACAGAAATATTATATTTGAGATGGATGCCATGGAAAAGACAATAAATGAAAAACAACATAAGTGACTAACATTCATGTTGCAGTGGCATCTATGAGAGAATGATTAAGATGGTTTGTTCATGTGCAATGAAAACCAATAACAGTAGTGAGGCGTAAGACTGATGTGGTGCACATTAATAGTCTGTTGGAGCGGAAGGGAGGCCAACAGACTATTATAAGTTGAGTATGACAGAAATATTATATTTGAGATGGATGCCATGGAAAAGACAATAAATGAAAAACAACATAAGTGACTAACATTCATGTTGCAGTGGCATCTATGAGAGAATGATTAAGATGGTTTGTTCATGTGCAATGAAAACCAATAACAGTAGTGAGGCGTAAGACTGATGTGGTGCACATTAATAGTCTGTTGGAGCGGAAGGGAGGCCAAAATTACCATAGACTGGGATGGTAAATAATACGTGATAGCTTTTGTTTTGTCTTGGGTTACAACCTTGAGCAAACTAATGAAACAAGATTCAAGTTACTGTCACCAAATACTTAAAACTGATTGTTGAGTTGAGTTGCATTGATGCTTTTTATCAATGAATTAGATTATGATTTAGTGAAATGATACTATTTTGTGACTTGGAGGCAATTAATTTTATCTTGAAAAGGCAAACCAAATACTTCAGCTGTTAATCAAAAGAACATCCTTGTCTCTCTTGCTGTCAATTATTTTCTGACACAAGAAGCGAATGACATATCTCATGGCACTGTTACTTATTTTGCTTTTTTATTGTTTTGAAAGATGAAATTTTCTGTCCCCACACTATGTCCATGTACTATCTTTCCCTTCTTGGGTTGGTTGTACAGGGTAATCTTTTCTGGGCTCAGGTCAGAAGGGGCTTGCCTGTTCTCCAGCCCACACTGGTCTTGTTCTAAACATTCTACATTTTGATTGTTCATGATTAAGGAATCTCCTTCCAACGATCCATATTCCTAGCACGATTAAAGCATACTAGAGAGTGAGATCGCTACTTTGTAACGTTACACTAAAGGTTAGATCTGCTGCATTGTTTCATCCCAGAACCTCACGTAGGCTGGGTTTACACTGGGCAATGCACTTTATTTTTGGGAGATTGCAAAATCAAACTTTTAGGTTACGTGGATGCAAGTTACTGATGATCAACCAATAACGTTTCGGTAGTCAGTATTTTCAAGGAGTAATTATAAAGAATGCATTATTGGCAATTGAATTCTGATAATGGTTAATAGGTTAGCACATGTATGTATCATTCCTTCTAGATAGAAATGGGGGTACCTTAGAACATTTAGTCTGGTCAGTGCATTTCCATAGAGGCCCAATTGTCTCCAACTAATGATTTACATATCGCAATTCACAATCAACTTGGATGCACTCCTCTTCGAACGCTTTCTTATGAAACTTTACTCATGTAAAAACAGTAATATTTTGCTTTTCTGTAATATACAATATATTGTTCTCTCATCTTGTGATATTTGGGTCGAGGAAATAACAAAATATAATTTTTGTTGCTTATTGATTGAAAAGGTGCTACTGTTTTTTGTTCCTGCTACTGTTTGATTTGAAGTACTTTGCCTGCTTACGCACCCTTCCCTTTTTGGATCTTTGCAGTACAATTTTTACCATTGTTTTGAGAAGGAAGAAAGCTATATTAACGCTAAAGCTGAGTTTTGCATCCCCATTCCATTATTTTAATATAGTTTTTAGGTCCCTTCTTGAGCTATGCAACTTTGAGTAGTTGTTACAAATTTGCAATTTTTTATATTTCCTTGGACGTATTGATGTGTATAAATTTTCTGTTTCTTCTTTTTATTGATATGGTTGTAGTGTGACTGTCCTTGTAATTCTGTGGAAACTTTGGTGAACCCAATTTCCTTGTTCTTTGTTCTCTCTCCACCCCTTTCTTTTAATATGTTTAAGGGGAGAATAGTACCAGTGCTTGATTTCCCTAGCCTATATTTTGATCTTTTTGTTGTAGTTTATTGTATTAAATTTCTTGTTACCTCTCTTTTTTTTTGTGCGACTCTAGTTTAATCAACCTATGGTTTTTTTCGTTTTCCATGTCTCCTTTTGTTCTTCTAAATAACTGTAATTATTTTATTTCCCATGAAAAGCTCAGTTGATACTTGTTTATCATCTACCCCCTTCTTGAGTTCCACATACCAATTATGTTATCTAATATTTGTTTCTTGAAATCCTTCTAGAGCTTTGAGTAGTTGAAAATTTACCATTTCCTATATTTCCTTTGAGATACAAGTGTAAAACTTATCTGTTTCTTTTTCTATTCAAATGAGGGTATTGTGACCGTCCTAGTAATTTTGTTGGAAACTTTAGCGTTTTAGAATCAGGCCGATAGCTTGAAGTATGCCTAATATTGGACGTGAGAAAGATAGATAGAACTACGAATTTTTGTTTTTATTAATTATTACTAATATTATTTAGCAATAATTTATTGGGATATTTTAGTATTTTAGGATTTCAGTTATGGTATGTGATTAAAATAGGATTAACCTTGATGTCTATTTTATATGTCAGTGGCTAATACGCAACTCATAGCATCGAGTGAAGATGACCACCACCTCCAGGCTCCATCATCTGAAACCACATTGTTGCAACCCCCCCGTCCCTCAATAATGTACTAGCCAGGCATGATGCTTGCTCCTTTTAGGAATGGAATAAAAAGGGCCGACTGACTATGTCATATGTCCCCTTTCCAGTCAAGGGTGGGGAGTGGTATGAGAAGCGGCAGTGTTGTGATTTGTTCTCCCTCGATTCTTCTTTCTCAGTTTCTTTCTTGTTCGATTTCACGAGCTGCTACCCTTCTCTGTATCAATTGGTATTAGAGCAAAAATCTGTAGTATTCTACTATACACAGCAACTTACTTGGTCTTGGCAATTCAAATCCAACATCACTATCATAAAACCTTAATGTTCATAAAACAAAATACCCTATTGTTAATCCATCTGAAAATCCTAGCGGCTGCCAACCCAATCCACCATCAAATCACACTCCAAGCCTTGAATCCTCCATCAATATATTATGACCACACAGCTTCAGCATAAATTGCTTTCACGAATGAAACCTAGCAGTGCAAGAGCCACTGTTGTTGCAATCTCGGTAACCCAACAACAGCTTGAACCCCAATCATCTAGCCCCAGTTGACAGCTAATAGTTCTTCCATTGGCTCCTTAACCCACTGCTGCCTTTTCCTCACTTAAATCCACCATTAACCACTTCAAAGCAAGAGAGCATAACCAGTAGATCAGCAGAAAGCCAAATAATACCTACAAGCCCCATCTGTGCAAGCCAATCGCCAAACCCAAAACCTCATCACAGTCGATCACCATCTCCAGGAACCCCTTAGCAAAGACCAAACCAAGAATCATAAGACCCAATTAGCTGCTAGAACCCTACACATTGACCCGACAAAACCTATCTGACAATATCAAGCAGCCCTTCATCAGAAACAGATAGTGGAAGAGAAACAACATTGCTGGAATTTTCTTTGCCATCATCGCCTGAATCCTATCTGCTGCCATCAGTGCTGCAATCTTATCTGCTGCCATTGTCTTTGTCATGGAAGCTCAATTGTCTGAATTTCTGGCTGTCATCACCGCCAATTTCCTTTGTCAACCCCAAAGTCTATCGTAGTCGTCAGAACCTTCAGCTGGTCGTCCCTGGGGAAATCATCCTTTCGAGAAGGAACAGGCGTATAAATAGACTAGATTGGCCATTTGGTTACAGATTCTACAGTGTTCAAGTTTTGATATTAGTCCAATTTTTAACAATTCTGCAATTACCCAGTACAATCCCAAAAAGGTTCACAGAAGGAAAAAAAATAAAAAATAGATTGCAGATTCAGATTGTGAACTTACTTGGGAGCATATTCTAGCGACTGGACAGGACTTTAGAAAAGGTATGTGTACTAAAATAAAAAAACTACGATTAGTACCTCTGTTGATTTTGTTAGAATTTTGGCTAAAATTAATAAATTAGTGCTAGGAGGTGGATCAAAGATTGTGTGCTAGCTATAGTTGCGGGGAATAAGGAATTTGATTATGTGAGAAAAAAGGAAGACAAATTGTACGAGCTTGAAGTCTATTTGTGGGCCACATCATTAACTAAGGTTGTCACCGTTGTCTTAGTTTCATTGGTTCAAATTGTGGGCTGTGACTCATCAATCATTTGTCTTAGTCTCATTGGTTCAAAGTGTGGGTTGTGACTCATCAGCTGTTTCCTTAACAATGAAATTCATATGCAGCCTTCTTTTATTTCCTTCAATCTTGTTAAGTTTACCGCTCACTTTGCCTATATATAGACATATATATATATAGACATATATATATATATATAGATATATATATAGATATGGGAGTATACTTCATTCATGTTGCAAAAGAGAAGAAGAAAGAAGAAAGAGATAGGAGAAAAGAGAAAGAGAGATAGAGAGTGGGAGAATTAAAAGTTATGTATATTTTTTAGTGTGAAATATTCTCTTGTTAATAGTTGAGTGTTGTATTTCTTAGTTATTGTTCAATAAAAGTGAGTTGTTTGTTATATTGTTGTGTATGTGATCATGGGCAAATTAAAACCTGAATAAAAAGGGAATTTATTCATAACAAATTGGTATCAAAGCAATGGTGGAACTCCAGATGGCAAGTTTGTGGTGGAGAAGTTTGAGGGAAAAAAGAAATATGAGAAAAAGAGAAGTGGGAGAGAAATAGAGAAAAGAATAGAGATGATGTTGGAATGAATAATGCTTGAATCGAGGTGCAGAAATCATGAGTGAAGATAGAGAACTTTCGCCAAGGTGGTGATTTGATAGAATATGGCAAAAATCTATTGGTTTTATGATGTGTGTGCTTGTGCCGAAATAGTTGACCAACTTAAAGGTAGCCTTAGTCATGAAGGGAAGGTTAGGTTGAAAGATTTTTTTTTGGCAAATCAAAATTTATTCAACCGAAAGGAACCAAAGCAAAGATAAAAGAGGAAAAACAGCCCAGCATAGGCAATGCACAAGCAAGAGCTGAAGCTCAAGCAACAAGCAAAGAATAAAAATTGCTACAAGCAGATACAAAGACCAAAGGTCTCACCAACCCACATGGTCAACTCTAGAGCACATAAGAACTCACTCACCCACCCTAAGCAGTAGGCTTGATCACACAACTAGGGAGAGACCAAGCAATAGTTGTTTCTCTAGCCTCTCTAGAGTCCTTGATCTTGATGGACATAAGCTTCATTCTGATACATTCCTCCATTCTTTTTCCCTTACCGAAATCTTACATTCCGGTGAGTTTCTTTGATTATTTTTGTTTTTCCTTCCTGTTTTTTGTCTATCTTTTTGGCTCATGTTGTCTTTCTGAGAGGTTTCACGTTTGCCTCTTTTCCACAAGGGAGGGGTTGTTAGGGATGCATTTCCTCTAAGGGGTCCTTCTCTGTATGTGGATGGAGAGTTTGTGGGTAAGAGGATGGAGTTTCTCCGTTCATCTTTGGTGGGAAGATTTGATGGTGAGGTGGGCAAGGTGGGTTTGGTGGTTTCTTGGGCCAGAAGGGCCTGGAAGATTAATGATGGCTTCTCTGTTGCTGAGCTTTGTGATGGAACCTTCTTATTCAGATTTCCATCTTAGAGAGTGGTAGAAAGAGGTTCTGATGGGGGGTAGTAGGATGTGGAATGACCGGAAACTTTCTTTGGATTTATGGAACAAGGGTGTGGGAACCATTGGATATTGGAGAAGAAGTGGGCTTCGTCGAATTTTCATCAAGGGGGTGCCTCCCCATCTTTGGTGTAGGGAGATTTTTGTGAAGATTGGAGAGATGTGTGGTGGGTTTAGAGAGTTGGTTTGTGATGAAGAGTTGAGGCCCGACTTTGTGTGTATTGTTATCGCTGACGAGAAGGCAAGCCGACCGGATTGCTTCATTCACGACGCTACGCACTGTTATAGGTTATCTATTATCGATGAACATGCACCGGAAATCGTACCCTCAACCTAGAGCCTTGAGGGTGGCTTCGGCAAGCTAGTCCATGGTGTGATTGACATGGGTGTGACTCATTTGGAGGGGCAATTTAGTGGGGTTGACCTTCGGCGTCGTGTGGCAGGCCGGCGTTGGGGTTCGTCACCTTCTTCTCCGACTGACTTCATCGGAGCTAGGATTTGGGCGAGAAGGCAAGGTCGTACGAGGAAGGATTTAGAGGGGTGGAAATCAGGCTACCGTTGGATGGAGAGGTAAGGGATGGTTTGGGTCGCAGATGGTGACACGTGGAAGTCTGACTGGTGGTAAGTGGGTTGGGGAATAATTGGGAACACGTGGCTCATCAAGGGCCAAGTATTTAAATTTTGAATCTGTGGCTCGTGCGAGGCATGTGGGGATTTATAAGCCATCTTGGGCTTGTGTTGATGGGCTGGGCTTTATCTCAGCCCACTCTGAAGAATTCTTTTCCAGACGTATGGGCCTTACTAAAGCCCATGATTTTTAGGTGGTTTTTAATAGGTCGGCCCCAAAGAGCTTTTATCATAGTTTGGGCCGACCCGCGAGGGGGATGGGTTGACATATGGGTGGTGTTGCTAGTTCTTTGGATCCGGGTTAGAAAAAGGACCCGTTTCATGGCTTGGGGGCTTCGTCGGCTGCGTAGACTCATTTACGTCATGGTGCGACGTTGACTTTTATGGCGAAAGGGATTGTGGTTGATGACGATGGGTTTCAGAGGGTTTCTAGTCGACGCAATAGGAGCTTCAGGGCTTCGCCTTCTCGTTTTGAGCAACGATATAGAGGAGGTGTTCGTACTTCTTCTTCTGGGGGTGGTGGTCGTCACTTTTGTAGAGGGCGAAATCGTGAGGTGAAAGGGAAAACAAAAATTGATTGTCCTCTGATATACATGGTTAAGGAAGGGTTGCTGAAGAAGGGAGATGGGGTTGGTTTTCCTGTTGGTTCTGTTCTGGTGAAAGTGGAGCTGGGAAGATTGGTTCTTTGGCTGTGTTTCAGGAACCTTAAAGAAATTGGATTCTGATGGTACTTTATGCTCGTATAGGCAGCCGAAAAGGTGCGTTTCATTTGCTTTTCCTCTGGAACAAATTGGTGACCCGAAATCGAGGGTTGATGGGGATGTTGCTTCGTGTCAGCTTGTTGATTAGCTGATGGGGGTAAATGACTGTGATGATGGGCTAACAGGAAGTTTGTTGTCCGAGGATTTTGATTCTTCTTCAGTGGGTGAATTTGAGGTGGGTATTGATGGAAGTGGTGAGTTACAATCCGTGGTTGAGGGGCTGGGCAGTGATGACAATGTGGCAGAAAGGGATGGGTCCTTGGGATTTAATGATGTGTTGTAAAGGGAGGATGGATGTGGGAATATTGTGGTTTCAAATATTATGAATGAACTGATGGTAATAGAGAATGTGAAGCCAGTGGCGGTGGATTGTTCAGGTTGGGAGCCTCATAAATGGTCTCTCAATACGGTGGTGGATGTTGCGGGGATAGTGGTTGTGTCCTTTGGGGATCTCCGGGAGAAGGGTGAAGCTGTGCTTAATGCTATGAATGCTAAACATGCTGGGTGAATAGCAATAAGAAGAGGACTTTGTGCATCGTTCCTTGCTCGTCGACTCCTTGGAAAGGGGAGAGGGAGCTCCGAGGACTTGTGTGTGAAATTAACTATGATGGAAAGTGCGTCGGGTTGAGCCCTAGGGAGAGGAGATGCGGGAGTGGACGGAGGGGGTCGGTGGGAACCTTAACTGTTTTTTATGAAGCTTAAAATTGAATCTTGGAATGTCTGGGGTTTAAATAACCTGGATAAGCGTCGGATAGTGCGGTTGGCTCTTAGAAAATGGAATGCTCATGTGGTATGTCTTCAGGAAACGAAGATGGAGATTATTTTTGATAAGGCGGTGAAGAGTTTGTGGGGCAACAGATTTGTTTGCTGGTGTGCTCTTAGTTCTATAGGGGCTGCTGGATGGGTGATTGTGATGTGGGATAGGCGATGTGTTTCGTTGGTGGCTTCCAGGGTAGGGAGATTTTATATTTCTTGTTCTTTCTCGATGGTAGAGGATGGTTTCGATTGGATGTTTTCAGGAGTGTATGGCCCGGTTGAGGATGGTGAGAGACACGTCATGTGGAGGGAATTGGGGGAGGTTCAGGAGTCTTGGCGGCTCCCTTGGTGTGTGTGTTGGGAGGGGGGGGGGCTTTAATGTTATCCGTTTTCCTTATGAGAGATCTTCAGGGGGGCGTAGGACCCCAACCATGGATCAGTTTTATGAGTTTATTGATGGGCACGTTTTGCATGATCTCCCATTGATTGGAGCTGCTTTTACATGGTCTAGATGTCGCGAGCATCCCACTTTGTCTCAGATTGATCGGTTTTTGGTTTCCGGTGTTTGGGAGGAACAATTTCCTAATGTTGTTCAGTCTATTGGGCTGCAGTTGACTTCTGATCATGCTCCTATTGTGTTGGATTGCGGAGGTATCTCTAGAGGTAAGTCTCCGTTGATATTTGAGAATATGTGGTTGAGATCCGAGGACTTCCGGAGTTGTATTCCTGTTTAGTGGGCTACCCCAGTCAGACAGGGGTTGCCTAGTTTCACCTTGGCTTCGAAGTTGTATGCTTTGAAGACTAAGATTATATCTTGGGATAAAGAGGTTTTCGGAAACCTGGAATGGAGAAGGAACATATTTGTGGCGGAGATTGCCGAGATTGACAGTGTTGAGCTCAGTGGAGGTATGGATGACGTGTTGAGGGCTAGGAGAGCGGTTTGTTTGGCTGAGATTGAGGAGATTGTGATTCAGGAGATCTCTTGGCATCAGAAATCACGTGTTGATTGGTTGACCGAGGGTGATCGGAACACGAAATTCTTCCATAGTGTTGCTAATGCCCATAGGAGGTCCAATCATGTTGGGAGTATCACTATTGAGGGGTTCGTGCTGAGCTTTAAGGAGGAGATCCGTTAGGGGATTGCCAGTTATTATCAGTGTTTGTTTGAGGAGAGGCAGGAGTGGAGGCCACAGTTGGATGGTCTTCATTTTGATTCTATTTTTGAGGAGCAGGTTAGTTTGGAGATCCCGTTCGCGGAGGAGGAGGTGGTCAGGGCGCTGAAGTTCTGTAATGGGGATAAAGCCCCTGGACCTAATGGGTTTACTATGAGATTTCTCCTCGACTTTTGGTTCGTGGTGAGGGAGGAGGTGATGAGCACTTTTCGTGATTTCTATCGTGAGGGCCGCTTTGTGAGGTATCTTAATGCTACTTTCATCTCCCTTCTTCCTAAAAAGGGGGTTGGTAGTGACATTAAGGATCTTAGACCCATCAGCCTGCTTGGATGTATTTATAAGCTGATCGCTAAAGTGTTAGCTTTTCGGATGCGCGGTGTTCTAGATGGAGTTATTTCCGACTCACAGAATGCTTTTGTTGGTAGGTGCCAGATTCTTGACTCGACTCTTGTCACGAGTGAGGTTGTTGATGCCATATTTCAGAGTGGGATTCCAAGGGTCCTTGTGAAGTTGGATGTGGAGAAAGCTTATGATCACGTCAGTTGGAGTTTTTTGCTATATATGTTGGAGCGGCTCGGGTTCGGGGAAAAGTGGAGGAAGTGGATTCTTTTTTGCATATCGTCGACGAGCTTCTTTGTCATGTTAACTATTCTCCTTTTGGACTTTTTAGGAGTTCGCGTGGCCTGAGATAGGGTGATCCCCTATCTCCGTTTCTGTTTCTGGTTGTGATGGAGGCTTTTAGTCGGATGATGTCTCGGGCCTCGGGGGTTGCTCTTTTGCGCGGATTTAGAGTGGGTAGTGTGGAACATCAGTCTGTGGAGGTGTCTCACTTGCTTTTTGCAGATGATATGCTAGTGTTTTGCGACGCAGAGGAGGTTCAGTTGCGGCATCTCAGATATTTCTTGATTTGTTTTGAGGTTGTCTCAGGTTTGAAAATTAATATTGGGAAGAGTTCATTGATTCCGATAGGTGAGGTGGGGAACATTGCTTCATTGGCTGCAGTGTTGGGGTGTGGCGTCAGTCAGTTACCTTCTGTTTACTTGGGCTTACCTGTGGGATCGGTGACTCAGTGTAAGCCGTTCTGGGATGCTATGGTCGACCGAGTTGCTAAGAGATTAGCTGGTTGGAAACGTCAATATCTTTCTAAAGGAGGCCGACTTACTTTGGTAAAGTCTACATTGTCCAATCTCCCCACCTATTTTCTATCTATGTATCGGATCCCCAGTAGTGTAACTCTCAAGATTGAGAGACTTCAGAGGCAGTTCCTTTGGGGAGGGGATAGTAAGCACTCCTCTATTGCTCTTGTTCGGTGGGAGTCAGTCTGTCGCCCTTTATAGGAAGGGTGGCTGGGACTTCGACGGTTGGTGCCTTTCAATAAAGCTTTGATGGGGAAGTGGCTCTGGAGATTTGGGATTGAGAGAGACCGATTGTGGAGAAATGTGATTGTTTGCCGTCACGGGGAAGATCATAGGGGCTGGTGCTCGTGTCCGGTATGCATTCGTAGAGGGTTGGGGGTTTGGAAGGATATTAGTCGTGGTTGGATTGACTTTTCTTCTCATATTCGTTTCAGCATTGACACTGGTAGCTCAGTTTGTTTCTGGTCTGACAGTTGATGAGGTGATTTCACCCTTGCTTCTTCCTTTCCTATGCTCTTTCGTATCACTCGCAATCGACATGTCTGCGTTGCTGACTGTTATCGACTTGATAACGGTAGGGTCGTTTGGGATGTTCAGTTTGTGAGATCTTTTCAGGATTGGGAGTTAGAGGAGGTGACTGGCCTTTTGGGTTTACTGTATAGTTTGTCTTTCCAGGGAGGCGGGTCTGATCGGATGGTGTGGTGTCCTTCTCCTGTTGAAGGCTTTTCGGTATCCTCTTTTTTTAGGATGTCTTCTCAGTTGTTGTGCTTTTCCTTGGAAGGAGATTTGGCGGTCCGGTGCCCCTCCTAGAGTTACCTTTTTTGCATGGTCGGCGGTTTGTGGCAGAATTCTAACCCTTGACAATCTTCAGCGACGTAATTTTGTGGTGGTCAATCGGTGGCGTATGATTGTTGGTGTTTAGTCTTTGGTTTGTTTGGCATTTCTTGGGTGATGCCAGCCTCGGTTCGTGAGCTCCTTGATTGTTGGTGGGATGGTTTCGCAGGGGTGCGGGCTCGTCAGTTTTGGAGAGTAATGCCTTTGTATTTTTGGTGGGTGCTTTGGCTCGAACGTAACAAAAGATGTTTTGAGGGGGTGGAGTCCTTGATTGGTTTCTTTAAGGATTCTTTCATTTTTTTTTTGTTTTATTGGGTGGAGGGTAGATTTTGTTCATTTATAGAAAAAAGATTTTTTTTGGGGCTCGCTTAGTTCTTAGTGCGGTGCTTTGTATTTTGGGATGTACTCCCCTTTTGAGTGCATTTTATAATATACTAGTAAAAAAAAAGTAGATGAAACTTGCCATGTAAAGTATGAAACAGACAGCCACAATAGAAGTACATTTTTTATCCTACATGTTAGAAGCCCAACTCAGAATGCAACCAATAGTATCACCCCCCCAAAACACCCCACACCTGAGCTGACACCAATGCCATATTCTGGCAGAGTAAGTGCACTTAAAGAAGATGTGCTCATGCTCTTCAGGTTCCACACCACATAAGTTGCAGAGATTGGAGTGGCCAGAGGGGATCCCAGGTTTGTCCTTGGTTCTCAACCTGTGTTGGATGGCCAACCATGCAATGAAAGCATGCCTAGGGATGTGGTGTTGGAACCAGATGGAGTGGTGCCAAGAGGAAACAATGGAAGGAGGAAGCATGGCCAAAAAGGTATGCTTAAAACTGAACATGCCATGAGGTGACAGAGAACAGGTCAGCCAATCCTTAGGCCCAAGGTTGATAGTGGGGAGGTTGTCAAAACATCCAACAGGCATACATAACGTTAGAGATGGAGGAATTCCCCATTCATTCCTTTTGATAAGGCAAGAAACCTTGGTTCTCTCTCCCCATCTAGAGTGCATATAAGCTTGTGAGCTCCAAAAGGTAACCATGTCACATGGATATGCTCTTTCCATTCGCAACCTTTTGCAGAATAAGAGGTTTAGCTAGACCCCTTAGTTTCAAAAGACCTCTCCAATTCCATGAACTCATAGTAGATGGTTTAATACTCCAAAGTCTGTTATGTCTGATCAAATTGGCATGCACCCAGTCATACCAAAGAGACTGCGCTTCATCATCAAATATGTTCCAAATGTGCTTCAAACAAGCAACTCCATTGATATTAAGGATTTTAGGTAGCCCAAGCCCTCCAAACTCTTTAGGTTTGCAGATATTGTACCAATTAACCTTGGCTCCATGTTGCTTCATTTCATGCTCTGACCAAAGAAACTTTCTGAGGACTGAGTTGATGTCCTTGAGAACTTGAAGGGGGAGCAAAAGGTAAGAGCTCCAAAAGAGATGGATGCTAAGAAGGGTGGCTTTGATAAGTTGTAATCTCCCTGCATAAGAGAGAGAGAAACTTGGTAGTCCAACTTGATTTCTACAAGTGATTCTATCCACAATGCTCTTGTACTCATTTGCTTTCAACCTAGCTGTGAAGACAGAGGCAAACCTAGATACCTAAAGGAAACTTCCTTAGCTCAAACCCTACCTCATTCAGCATGGAGGCCTGATCAGACGGAGAGAGACTAGAGAGGAAAATGTGGCTCTCGGCAAGTTTAGGGGTGAGACCAGACAAAGTGGTGAAATCATGGAATCCTTTTTGAAGCACTCTAAGAGACTGAGGATCCCCATGGCAGAAATCCATGAGATCATCAGCAAAGCCAAGGTGAGTGATGGAGTTCTTTTGGCACCTCCAGTGGACTGGAAAAGGGGAAGGGGAACAGCTTCAACAAACAACTTTAGTGAGGAAGAAAGGACATCCATGACTATGACAAAAAGGAAAGGGGATAAGGGATGTCCCTGTCTGAGCCCTCTAGCTCCCTTGAAAAAGCCTTCCAGTTTTCCATTAATGGAGAAGGAATAAGCAGGGGTGCATATACAAGCTTCAATCCAATTTATGAACCTGGGAGGGAAATTGAGGACTTGAAGAGTATCAAGGATGAAGTCCCAACAAACTGAGTCATATGCCTTGTGCAAATCAATTTTCATGGTGCATTTGGGAATATCAAAGTGGAGGTGGTACCCATTCATCAGTTCTTGGGCAAGCATAAAGCCATCCCCAAGCCTCCTCCCTTTAATAAATGCAGTTTGGGATTTATCAATGAACAAGGGAAGTAAGGGCTGCAGCTTCATAGATAAAAGCTTGGAAATCATTTTGTAAATTGTGTTACAACATGCAATGGGTCTGACTGATTTTTCACCCGGTAAGGTGGCCCACCCACTTCCCGTTCAGTTGCTGAAAGATAGAGATAAGCTCGCACTACTCGAAGCCTTCGTAAACTCGTCTGGTTTTATTGTAGTGTTAGTTAGGGTTTTTGGGGACCAAGGTGAGAGAAGTGGAATTAATAGCCTTGAGTAATTGACCATTCTGGAAGAACTCTTGAATAGCTAGAGTAACATCACTACCTATCACTGACATGGCTTTATGAAGAAAAGGCCATTAAAGCCACGGGCCTTGGAAGAATTTAGATCAAACACACACCTCTGAATAATCTCTGGAGTGGGGATTTCAATGAGGGAATTGAGGAAATCATGAGGGATAGTCTTATTGTAGATTGCTCTGGCAGCCTCAATGCTTGGGTAGTTCAGATAAGGAGTGCCTGATAGTTCTTGAAAAGAACTCAAGGCTTCCTTCTTGATAATGGGGATGGAGTCTGTGGTGGAACCATCTCTTAGGGTAACCTTTAGTCGACTATGTTAATTGATTCAAAGGAGTTATTTAGCTGGCTAAAGGCGGTATACTGTGCCTATAAATACAGACCTACCAAACAAAGAAAGAAATAGAGAAGAGAGGAGAAGAGAAAAAAGAGAGGAAGGGAGTGAGGGTGTTGTGTGCACGAAAGTGAGGGTGTTGTATGCATCAATGCAATTATCTCTTTATCTTTAATATTAGTAAAGTATCTTCTCTCCATTGGCGATGGGGCCGAACTACTTTAAATATTATTGGTATTTGTGATGTTATGTTATTTGTGTTTCGGATCTCCACATGTTATTTTTTATTTGCTTCCGCTGTGTCAAATAAAGAAAATTGATTCCTGATGAAAAGGGTTAATTTCCACTCAACTTGGCAAAGTGAGGCGGGAAACTTAACTTGATTGAGGCAAATCAAAGAAGGCTGCATATGAACTTCATTGCTAAAAAATAACTTATGAGTCACAACCCACAATTTAGTGTGCACAACATCCTCACTCCTTCTCCTCTCTTCTCTAGTTCTTTTCTTTGTTTGGTAGGCTTGTATTTATAGGCACAATGTACCACCTTTAGCCAGCTGAAACACCTCATTTGAATCAGTCAACATAGTCGGCTAAAGGTTACCCACACTTAGGTAACAAGCTTACTTCATGGCTAAGGTAGTCTTTTTGGTCAACTATTTCAGCCTCTCGCTAGCACAATTAATAACCTTTCCGTCATGAGTAAGACAACCTTTAAGTTGGTCAACTATTTCGACTCAAGCACACACATAAAACCAATATTGCCCCATTCTAACACATTTATTTTGTTTAGAAATTTACATAACGTCCTAATTGAACCCAATTAACCATTTATCTATTTAATTAGTTGATACAGTGATGACAAAATTATATGACTTTATTTTTCTTGGCATGTAGTTTTCTAAATTAAAAGTGCAAGTAAAACAATTTAAAGGGCTTCAACAATCAACTGGGTTCAGTTGGGATCCTTTTGCAATTTCCTAAACTATTCAAAGAGATAAAAGTACTTATACAATCTTTACCGAAGTCCGATGTAGTCAACCCAAATATTGAGTGCCAAGTACGGACAAAATTTGAATTTTCAATCTATTTTTTGTTTGTTTCTTCCTGGACTGGTTCTCTACTGAAGTGGATTTTTGCTGTGCTTGCTGCACTGGTTCAGTTCTACAGTGGTTCCAGAACTTCAATGATGCTGAACATGACTGAACAGGGCTGACATGATTCTTGGTTTTGCTGGAGCAAAGCTACTGGGCAAAGGAAAATAATCCAGTGTAGGTGCTGTTTGTTGCTGAATTTTGTAGCGGACTGGGTCAAACCTTGATGCAAACAGACCAACAGATTGCCTTTACCAAATCACGCTTTATGGCGTTGCAATGAAAGTGGCACATGAAAATTAAAAAGATTCCTAACGACGATAGCTTGCCAAGGCTCCGATGACAATGGGGGGAGTGACTCGAAAGCAAACTGACGGTGATGACGCAAGTGATATCCGGTAATTGCAGATTTCCCAATGGATATGGAAGATTCCGGCAAAATCTACAGCTGAAGTTTTTGGCGATAAGGGGCTGCATCTTGGGGTTTGGGTTTGACAATAGTGCTCAACCAGTATTTCAGGTTGCTTGGGTGTGGTGGTTCTGGTCTTCTTTTGGGAGGATATTTTGTGTGGGGATTGACCTCTTGGTCTCACCTTTTCTGAGACTCTTCAGGATTTTTTCGGATAGATATGCTTTGGTGATTGACTGCTATAGGCTCTGTTGAAGGATATAAATATTTGAGTTACACCCTCTCTAATAGCTTAAGTTTTTAGAGTAGATGTGTGTTAACATGGTATCAGAGCCAAATGTCTTGTGTTCGAACCTCGCTGCCATCCTTTTTTGAAAAATTGTTGTTTCACGTTTTGGACCAAAAGAAGGCCACACGTGAGGGGGCGTGTTGAAGGATATAAATATTTAAGTTTACACCTTTTTTTTTAGAATAGATGGGTGTTAACATGCTCGATAGTGGTAGATTATCTTGGATGTTTTTTAAGAAATTTTTAGGATTGGGAGGCTAATGTTGCGATTGCTTTCTTGGATGAGCAAGGATCCTCTTCTGAGTTATCTCTCTCCAGTTTTTTCCAGACTGTGATCTAATGATTGAAAACATCCACATTAGCACTTTGAAAATTTTCAATTCCACTTCTATCCTCGTTAAAAATTATTAGATGATGTAACACACTTTTTACCACAAAATTAGTCTTGAGAAGGTGGAGAGAATAATTCTCAGGAGATGATCCTTGTTCTTCTTGGATCTGTTTTATAGTGGAGATCTTGTGGGTGGAGTGACGAAGAGTGGCGTTGGTCTTCTTCTACACAGGGTGGTTTTCAGGTCCAATCTTACTTTAGGCCTATTACAGAAACCCCTGCGGTTGAATGCACATGGAAATCCATATGTTGTAAAGCTCCTCATAAGGTGGCTGTTTTTTCGTGGACTAAAGTTTCGCAGAAGATTTTGCCGAGGAGAAAACAAGTTGTGGTTAATTGTTGTTGAATCGGCTTTTTGATATATAGTGACCCTACGTCTGCTACCATTAGGGGTTCACTTGTTGGGGAAAAGAACAGGAAAAGAAAAGAATGTAGCCAAGTGTTCTCAATCAGGGCATGTCTGGATTAGTGTTGCGGCATTGGATTGAAATTATACATTTGCTCTCACATCAATCTTACATTATGCCTTATGATTTACTCTTATGTTAGCTTAATTATTTTTTTCACATCTAATTCAGACACATTCTATCTTCTTTTGGCACTCCACCATCTAAAGATGTTTCTTTTGTAATTATAAAGTTCACTAATGTGGAAGTTGATTTACCTCACAAAGTTGTTTCACAAGTAATAAAATCTGCTGGCTGAATGTATTTATTTTATTTTTATTTGTTATTTTATTGTATTATTACATTACACTTTATCAAACTACATAGAATCACCTCTCTCCATTTTGCTTGTCTTTTCTTTCTAATATCACTAAGATCGCTTGGTATCTCAACCGTTTCACTAATGTGTTTGTTTGTAATAATATCCTTTCCTTTGTTGCCTCACATCCATCTCAACATTTTCATATTGCCATACGCACTTTGTGTATATTTTGTTTCTTAGTTTTGCCAACATTCTGTGTCATCAAAAACAATTGGTCTAGTAACTGTTTTAGAGGGTATTACTTCAATTTTTAGTAGATGCACTACTTTATTTAACCCATCCTGCCTTTATTTAACGCATCCTGCCTTTATTTTATGTTTCACGTCTTCTCTGATTTCCTTCAGTATGAAACAATGAGCCTAAATAACCTAAACTGTGTACTTGTCTTGTAGATCTTCAAATTTTACTGAATCAATGTGTGTATATCTGATCACAGGTCATGTTCAGTTTCATTCCTACTTCAGAATATTTGTGATGTTGTAATTTTAGTAGATGGGGTCCCTGAGGTGACCTCTACGGGATGACCTTCTCTGAAGCACTAAGAAAAGCTGAAGAAAGGCTCTCATCAGTCAGCTTGGCCCCTTTGCTATTCAGCCTTGCCACTTATTATCCTTTTAATTCTAGTGCTTCCTTCCAAACCTCCAATTTAGCACTTACTCCAACTTCGATAATTAAAAATAGTAAACACCTAATCACATCATAAAATCTCATATGGGCCTTGATGCTTCCGACATTAAGTGAAAGTTCACTTATTTTTCCACAATCTTTCTCACACTAGTAAGACATCATATATGTCCTTTAATATGTTAATCTATCTCTTTGTGACGTTCTAAAACAGTCAAATATTAGATATCTAGGTATTGCTATAAATTAACAAGTCTTATGAAGAATGTTCTTCTCCTCTCTCTATATTCTGTTAGTCTCCTTAGGAAATAAATATCCTCTATCGTTGACTCCTGAGCATCCAAATTGATTTTCCGACAGTTCAATGAGTCATAGACTTGTAGACTCTGAGTCATTTAGTCTTTCCCAAAAATTACATAGTATGACTATATAATTTAATACCAGGATCATTAGTACAACTTTGTATATCCTCTTTAATTTTTATGTAGGTACTAAAACACGTTTGTACCACATCAATGTAGTTATTATCTTACTAGACAGTGTTGTTAGCCACCCAAGACACACCATCGTCTTCTAAACACTTCCAGACCTCAATTCAATTGGGACCCCATGTGCTCTCAAAGTCCTTTCTGATTCATTTTCCCTTATGCAGATTTAACCTTGCACTCGATGACTTTCTGAAAATATTTTATTCCTGAGGTTACTGTCTTTTAAGCTTAGACTTCTGAGTTGAGTTTAATTTAACCATTTCTCATCCAGCTTTTACGTTTTCCTTTAATTTCATCATCTTTAATTAAATCCTTTAAGTGTCCATTGTCTTTGCATATTATTAATTTAGTACGACTAGAATCTCTAGTTTTTCTCTCTTACAGTTTAGCAAGTTTAAATATATTCTTCTCTTCATCATTTGACTAGAAATCCTCCAATAATCCATGTATTTTTTTTCCTCTTATTCTTGTTGACATCTTTGTATTTCTATAAGGTTTCTCTCTTTCTAGTTTTTTACCCAACTTTATAACATATTACTTAAATTTTCATTCCACCATAAGTTTCTGTAGATAAAGTCCTAAGAACATATTCTTATACGCTTTTGTTCATTCTGCCATCCTATTCACATTAAGCTTATTTCATCAGCTAAATTTCATGTTGCTTCTTTCTGCACTCTACTGTTATAATTCAACTCCCTTTTGAGTTCCACCATCGAGTCCATGGGTTTATAAATTTCCTCCACCTAATTCTTGGATTTCAATAGTTTAGATTATTGTGAAAATTCTTGTTGCAATTGTTCTCGGTGCCTTATCCCTTTCACCGAAGTTAGTCCTAAAGAGAAGAGCTGCTCCCCTGTTGATCCGGCTTTCTGCTCTTTTTAGAAGTCAAGACTATGAGTTCTGTTAGTGATCTCCCATACTTTTAAACTCCTCAATCTTAATGAAGGTAATCAATCACAAATATACACAAAACTAAAAAATAGAGGGGCTGTGCACCTTTTAACTTTTGCTATATTAAAGATGGTTCAATTTTCTAATAGATCCAATAGCTGAAGAAAAGCCGCAATGATGCTCTACATGGTTTTGGACTGATTGAGTAATAAAGCATCTTGAGGTTGCATTATGGTAATTGTCTTTTGTACTGCGCTAAATGCTAGTCTGGGCCTCTGCACGAGCATGGGTGGGTTAGTCTTGGCCTTTTGTAGTCTTCCAAGAATATTGTTTTGCGCATGGGTCAAGCTACAGCCTGATCGCATTTCATATTGCAGTTTTGTTGCTTTTTATTATGAACATTCTATTATTATATTTTACCATCACAAAAGTCAAGCATTGCATTAAAAAGTTCATATAGTTTTCGAGTTTCATCCATCACTGCTCATTGGTTCTTTCGTAATCATGTGACGGTACTAAATATAGTATGCATTTAATATGGTCATTTCTATGTTTAGTATAATTTAAAATAGAGGTGCTATGTTAGCACAATAATTAAAGTATTTCGGTGAGAAGTTATAAATTTGAGTGGTTACTCGACCTTCTTCGGTACATGATTTTTTGGAGGAAGAAACTGCTGTAATTGAACTTGTTATATTTGATGACGAGATTGGGTGCCTCGTTTATCTACTGTTCCACCAGTTTTGGTTCTCATTTGTTTGGATCAGTTAGAGGTATGCCTTAAAGCTTAAGCATATAATCTAGTGCAGTTGTCGACATGAAGGTTAGTTTTTCATTTGTCATGAACAAGAAAAGAGAAAAAGGGTAGCTTGCTATGTGAATTGCCATTCTTCACTTTTACTGTTTCTGGCTTTATATATTTCTCTGGAAGCCAATATGCTCTTCTTCCTGCATTTGTGGCCATTTCCTACTTTGACTTTCGTCCCATCATATCAGGTGTCAACAGGAGGCAGAATTGAAACTGTTAGAAGAAGAGACTGCAAGGAGAGTGGAAGAAGCAATACTGAAGAAAGTCGAAGAGCGGTTGGATTCAGTAGAGATCAAGCTGGAAATACAGAGGCGAATTGAGGAGGGTCGGAAGAAACTTCTTGATGATGTTGCAGTCCAACTTGAGAAAGAGAAAGCAACCGCTTTAATTGAGGCAAGACAAAAAGAGGCAAGTAACTTAATCGACATTACTTTCCCTTCGTTGAGCCTTATAATTGTGACGTAGTGACACCCTTTTTAGTTCTTGGGGCATAAAATATTTTTTGCAAACACCTTTCCCTTAGTAACTGTTAATCTGAGGCAATTAGCTGAAACCATATGGATCCTTTTAGAGGGATGTCACCATTGTGCAATATGGTGACATGATTTTTTGGTAGGCAATTGCATCCGTTTGCAAGAAGTATCCCAAAAAGTTAATTGCAGAATCTGTGTGGAATATCCTTGGAAAATTAGTTTGCATCTTCTTGTGACAAGGGCAGTCCTGTTT
Source organism: Cornus suecica (assembly GCA_963922005.1). Lineage (NCBI taxonomy): Eukaryota > Viridiplantae > Streptophyta > Magnoliopsida > Cornales > Cornaceae > Cornus > Cornus suecica. The sequence goes on along the minus strand of OY998247.1, from coordinate 31,309,067 downwards.
TTGGTTGCCTTGCGTTCTCTTCCATTTCATAACACTACTAATGAATTGCCCTCTTCATTGCTCTGGGTATTCATAGGAGGTGGCGTCTTTTTGACAGATTTCTCTGGTATATGCTTGTTGAGAGAGCTTTATTCTGGCATAATAACTAATAAGCTTCTATGTACCCTTTTTAGCTGGAATGTTGCTTTTGTTTCTACCACAATCCCTCCCCTTTGTCGTCTATATGTTGATATGAGCAGTCAAATATACCAAAGCATATAATAATAATTTTTTTCTTGTGCAATCTGAGGACGAGAAGTTGATTTGTGTTTTACCAAACAGGAACAAGCTCGAAAAGAGAAAGAAGAGCTGGAAAGGATGCTTGAAGAAAACCAGAGGAAGGTGGAAGAAGCTCAAAGACGGGAAGCTTTAGAGCAGCAGAGAAGGGAGGAGGAACGTTACAAGGAACTGGAAGAGAAGCAAAGACAAAAAGAAGAGGCCATGCGAAGGAAGAAGCAGCAAGAGGAGGAAGAGCGGGCAAACCAGATGAAATTGTTGGGCAAGAACAAAGGTAGGTCGAAATTGTCGTTTCCAATTGGTTTGGAATGATCATTCAGAAGGACAGAGCGTCGCTTTTCTCATAACTATTTGTTGTTGAGACTTATCAATGTGAGTGTAACTGTAATCTCAAGACGCTTATTGTATAAACATTTGGTACAGTACAATGCCTTTCAAAGAACTTAATCGGTAACATGCTGGGATAAATTTATCTTATCTTTTAGAAACCAAACGATAAGTAGCATTTCGAGTTGATTTTTACTATGTTTATGGTACTATAATACTCTTGAACGAGACTATGATTATGGTAAAACTAGAGCCCCCTAGCCTCCTTTTAGGAGAGATGGGGTTGGGGGCTGGGCGGGGATAAGCTTACTTCTTCAAGCTTATTCCCCCTAAAAGCTGACCCTATAGCGCTAGCGGAAAATTCTTCAAGTAAGAAGAAGAGAGGGGACAAAAAAAAGAAAATGCCATTCAGACTTTGGCCGATAAATAGGGATCCATTGATAATGGATAAAAATGTTGATTGAGGAAGAGTTTCCATTTTGAATTTTAGAAAATAGAAGAAGTTGCATTCTTAGTTACGTCTTTGAGTATATTCCTATCAAACAGAGGTGTAATTAAATTATCGTTGCACGAAGATTCAAACAATGAGCTGAAATGATTTCCATTCCTACGGACAAAGGAACAATTCTTCGTTAGGAACTCCCTTTACATAAAGAAGAGTTTGTTTCAAAATTGCGAGTGACGTTACAATGAAGAAGGAAGAATGTTGCAGGTATTCAATTTGAGAGAGGAGATTGTGACGTCCCACATAATACGAGACTTTTGGGGAAGTTTAAAAACAAAATAGTGCATGCTACCGTGGACTGGAGCGGACCTCTCATGCCAGAATATACTTCAACTCCGAAGTGTAGCACGGAGGGTCGCCTAATCCCTAAACTTAGAAGAAGTGAATAGTGCTCTAACCATAATTTTAACCTAATTATATGATTTATTTATGTAAATATATATTTTTATATTACTTGACGTATTACTTATTGTCACTTTGATTGTACTACTATGAATAATTGTAGTATAGAGGGAATGAAACATCAACACAATGAACGTAGATTTTCATTGTTAAGATCTTGTGATACTTTTTTTATTTTACCATATATTATAATTTTGATGTCAATTTCAATCATGTCATGTATAAAGACAAAAAAAAATCATAACCGCACTGCTCGAGTGCTCCAACACTTTGTGTATCATAGCGTCATAGAAAGATAGCCAACTCGTGCCTCCCATCATTTATTGTAGCACTTCACATGAAATAGATATTTTATGGTATACTTTTTGGGCAGTGACAAACCAAAGCATATGCTATCTTCTTAATTTTATTTCACTATCATTGTTTTTCGTTTTTCGTTATTCTTTTTTCCTCTCATTTACACTCGCACTTTTGTCAAAGCTCAAGTCAAACCCACCCACATATATATATATTTTTTGTGTAACTAAAAATGTTTAGAACCCCTCACATCTAAATATGCGCAAAAAGTAGGACCGGCAATTTAGGATATTGGGTCCTATACGTGTCGATCCAAACACGAAATGTCTCGATATGAACACGACACGATTAATATTTGTATCGAAAATATCAAATATTAACATGATCTGTTATTTAAACAGGTAACACGATACGACCCGTGTAACCCATTTAAAAAATTGGGTCGTGTTGGGTTCAACCCGACACGAAATTTTGACCCGTTTAAAAAAAAATCCAATTCACTTTGACATATCACAAAGATAAAATTTTAAAAGATTTCACCCATAACCATTTATATAAGCCAAAAATATAAGTACAAATAATATAACATTACAAATTACTTCAATTAATATAATATAAGTCAAGTTTTCTTTTGTTTATTCACAAAAGAGAAAAAAAAGTGATATTCAATTTCATTCTTCAAACTTGTCACCGGACAAAATCATCTGGCATTACATAAAAAAGATAGGCTCCTAGGTTTTCATCAAATGACATTATTACCCTTCCATAATATTCTAATTTATCATTTTAATTTTTAAACGGGTTGGGTTCAAGTAAACGTGTCAACCTGACCTATTTGACACGATTAATTAATTTCGGGTCGTGTTTGGGTTGACCATTTTTACCCATTGACCATTTTATGCTCAACCCTAACCCTTTTAAATGGGGTCGTGTTCGTGTCGTGTTACCGTGTCGTGCCCAATTTTACCAGCTCTAGTGTAAGTGTGGAAATTGTCTAAGCCCACTAGAGCCTTTCGAGCTTAAGGCCATTAGGCTACTGGCCCAATAAGATTTCTGTAAGCCCAATGATTAGGTCCATTGTATTTTTGTATTTCTTTAGAAAATGGAAGTGATGATGTAATCAAGGCATTGTTGCTCCAATGAACCTCAAGCCCTTAAGAAAATGTTTATAAGGAAAATCAAAAAATTAATAAAGGATCATTCTTGTGTTGTGCAAATTTGAGCATTTACACATTGGCGCCGTCTGTGGGAAGGCTTAAGAGGAGTTCCTGATTTTCCAAATCTACCCTTCGGGATATGTAAAATCGCCTCCTTCTTCCCATATCGAAAAACTGAGTTTGTTTGTTAAAACTCAAAGATCCTTCACTCACCACCCCTCGGACGAAAAAGCCAATCACTCGTTCGCAGGTAGATGTTCTACCCACTGCGGACAGTCGTGCAGAGGGTTCTCAGACCATGGAGCAAATTCTTCAGTGCTTGATAGCTGCTGAGGAACGTAGCGTGGCCTTGGAAAAACAGAATGCGGAACTCATGGCGAGGTTGGCTCCAACAGCAGCTGCCCTATCGGTAGTAACACCTGACCCTCCTATAGCGGCGGTCGACCATTCTTTGAACCAGCAAGGTAGCGACAGACCTGAAGATCACGGTGAGTCTTCCCAGTGCTTGGGAAAGGCTCCTGCAGCAGACGAGTCCTTAACCCCCCAGAAACTTCAAGCAATGATGGATGAATTCCAAAGAAAAGTTCTCGGGGACTTGAGGACCCGATCTACCGAAGATATGGTCATCCAGACATCGACTGAATTGATACAGTCCCCTTTCGTCCACGAAATAACCCAAGAACCTTTCCCAAAGAAGTTCGTTATGCCTCAGTTCACCCCTTATGATGGCACGAAGGATCCCGAAGAGCACATATACCAGATCCATCAGAAGATGACCCTGTACGCTGAAAACGATTCCCTGCTTTGCAAGGTGTTCTCCACAAGCCTTGCTGACGCCGCTCTGTTGTGGTTCAGGAAGCAGCCACCCCGATCCATTGGCAGCTGGCAGCAGTTGACCAGGCTCTTCATCGCCCAATATTACGGGAACAAGAGACAGAAGAAAACCATATCCTGCCTCTTCACCATGATCCAGGAAAAAGGAAAGTCACTAAAAAGCTTTCTATCCCGATTCAACATTGAATCTTCTTCTGTGGATAACTGTGACCAACACTCTGCTGTTGAGGCATTCAGGATGACCCTTATTCTAGGAACTAAGTTCCATCAGTCCCTGGTAAAGCGCCCTCCATCGGGCATTGGGGAGCTAAACTCTAGGGCTCAGGAGTACTTGAGAATTGAAGAAGAATAGACTATCAGGCAAAGGAGAGCGGCCTTGGTTAACATTGAGATCCAGTCAAGGGATCGAGCAACCGATCGAAAGCGTTCAACTCCGTCTGGATCATCAGTCTCCCCGGGATCATCGGCCCCGAAACCATTCAAGCGCTCCAAATTCGAAGAGAGGGTGACACCCCTGAAGGTTAGCCTTACGAAACTCTACCAAGAGAACAAAGCTAAAGGAATTTTCCAACAACCTCCGACCATCAGACAACCGCTTGACCAAAGGGACAAGTCAAAGCACTGTGCTTTCCACGGTGATTTCGGGCACATCACAAATGAGTGCCGAAATCTAAGGGAACAGGTGGAGATGTTACTGCTTCGCGGGGAACTATGAGATTACGTCCAACATGACAGACCAAAGATCGATCAACGTGCCCTCATAGCCCCTCATAAATCCTCTAACACACAGCCGGTCAGGGTCATTAATATGATTCATGGTGGCCCCACATCCAAAGAGATTGAAGGGTCACGCCGGAGCCATCTGCGGAGAGCCCGCAAAATGAGGAGAGTTAACGAAATCAGCGAGGTCCACCACACGAGAGGAGAAGCGCAGATCATTTTCTCGATGTCGGACTTTCGGGGTGTTCAAACCCCGCACGATGACCCTCTAGTTGTAACCCTAATGGTGGCCAACTGTCTCGTGAAGAGAGTTATGATCGATCCCGGGAGCAGTGCCAACATCATCACCAAGTTGGATTTTGAAAAGCTCGAAATCAATCCATCCGAAATTGTGACATCCAGGTGCCCCATCGCAGGTTTTGATGAAAGGCAAATCGAGCCGATCGGGGAAGTCCAGTTACCAGTATCTGCCGCTCAAAGGACCCTGACCGAGACATTTGTTGTGGTGGATGCCAAACCTTCGTATAATCTGCTCATGGGAAGGGGATGGATTCACCGAATGCAAGGTGTGCCCCGACGGTATAGGTACCATTGATGTCAAAGGTGACCAGGTGGCCGCCAAGGAGTGTTATGCGGTCACCCTGAAAGAGATCCGGAAGGTGAAAGCCCCAGTGGCGCCCCACTCCAAGGAACAAAGCTCAGGCTCCAAATAGCAATTAAAGGAGGGGGATCCGGGTACCCCAATTGTGGTCGAACCATTGCAGCCGGTCTATGTTGTGCCCGACAGTCCGGAAAAAGTTACTTTTGCAGGTACAAACCTTACTGACCCTGAATTTAAGGAACTAACACAATTGCTGCAGGACAACTTTGATGTCTTCGCATGGGAGCATACAGACATGCCAGGGATCGATCCCGATGTTTCCTAGCATTCATTGCATGTTGACCCGAATGTCAGACCTATCCGGCAAAAGCAGAGGCGCATGGGGGCACATCGGAACCAAATTATAGCAGATGAGGTATCCAGATTGCTCCAGGCTGGCTTCATCAGGGAGGTCAGATATCCCGAATGGCTTGCCAACGTAGTGGTCGTGCAGAAGAAGAATGGAAAATGGAGGGTTTGCGTTGACTTTACTAACCTGAACAAGGCATGCCCGAAGGACAGCTTTCCACTGCCAAAGATCGACCAGATGGTTGACGCTACCGCTGGCTACGATTGTCTAACTTTTTTGGATGCTTATTCAGGTTACAACCAAATAAAAATGAACCCGATGGATGAGGAAAAGACCTCCTTCATTACTGAAACAGGTACATACTGCTTTAAAGTTATGCCTTTCGGACTGAAAAATGCAGGTGCCACTTTCCAGAGGTTGGTCAACAGGATCTTTAAAGGTATGAAGGGTACAGTAATTGAGGCCTATATTGATGACACTGTGGTCAAGAGCAGAAAGAAGGAGGACCATCTTACCCACTTGCGCCAAGTGTTTGACACCCTCAGGTCACATGGCATGAAGCTTAATCCAGCGAAATGCTCTTTTGGTGTATCATCCAGGCAGTTCCTGGGGCATATCGTAGACCGAACCGGGATCCAGGCTAGCCCGGCACAAGTCAAGGCCCTGATAGAAATGAAGGAGCCCCGGACACATAAAGACGTTCAAGTCTTGACAGGAAGAGTGGTTGCACTTAGCAGATTCATTTCACGACTCACTAATCGATGTCGACCATTCTTCCAGGCAATAAAGGCGAAGAAGGGAGAGATATGGGGTCCTGAACAATCGGAGGCCCTGGCGAGGTTAAAAGAGTACTTAACCATGCCCTCGAACCTATCCACACCAAATCCCGATGAAGTTTTATACCTGTATTTAGCAGTATCCTCTGTGTCGACCAGTGCCGCCCTCATCAGAGAGGACGGAAACCTTCAAATGCCAGTATTCTACACCAATAAATCCTTGGCTGAGGTAGAAACCAGATACAACAGGCAAGAAAAATTGGTTCTGTCACTAGTGAATGCCAAGAGACGGCTAAGGCATTTCTTTGAAGCTCACCCGATCATCGTCCCGACAGCTACACCCCTACGGGTTATTATGTCAAAGCCTGACCTCTTAGGGAGAATCTCCAAATGGGCTATTGAATTGGGCATATACGACTTGACATACATACCCCGGGTTTCCATCAAAGGACAGGCAGTGACAAACTTTTTACTCGAAAGTGAAACTGAAGAGACAGACCAGAAAAGTGAACCAGACACGTGGAAGATTTTTGTGGATGGATCAGCAAGCTCTTCCGGATCAGGAATCGGTTTGGAAATCTTGACACCCGATGGGACGCACCTTCATATGTCGATGCAACTACAGTTCCCAGCCACGAATAATGAGGCAGAGTATGAGGCCGTCGTATCTGGCTTGAGGTTAGCCCGAAGCCTCCAGATTCAGTTCATAGCAGTACACAACGATTCCCAACTGGTCATCCGTCAGATCAACGGAGAGTATGAAACAAAGGATCCGAAAATGGAGTCTTATCGGACACTCGTATTGAAGGAAACTGGAAATTTTCAAAGAATAACCTTCACACAAATTCCCGGGAGCGAAAACTCTGTGGCTGGCCACCTAGCCGGTCAGGCGTCCTCAGCCGGAGAAGACCTGACCCGGGTTGCACTTGTGGACTTTATACACAGGCCCAATATTCAGGAGCCCGAACGAGTGATGCTTATCCCATGGGAACCCAGCTTGATGGATCCCCTGATGGATTACCTACGAAGTGGAACTCTCCCAGAAAACAAAGCTGAAGCTTACAAGATCAGGAGGAATTCAGCCCGGTACTCAGTTATAAACGGGCAACTCTACCGGAAATCCTTTTCAGGTCCGTACTTGAAATGTATTACGCCGTCAGAATCAAGAGCAGTGATGCAGGAGATTCACAGTGGAGCTTGTGGAAACAACTCCGGCGGTAGATCCCTTGCCTATAAAATACTCTCCCAGGGGTACTTCTGGCCCTATCTGTCTCGGGATGCGGAAGAGTACGTCCGAATGTGTAAGCCATGCCAGATGCACGCAGACGCTATCCATCGGCCGCTTGAGTTCTTACATCCTACCGTAGTACCACACCCATTCGCCCGATGGGGAATGGATATAATGGGACCCCTCCCGAAAGCGATCCGATCAAATGCTTATGTCCTTCTGGCCACTGACTACTTCACCAAATGGGTGGAGGCCGAAGCCTACCCCACCATCAAGGGTATCCACGTCATCAAATTCATATGGACCCACATAATATGCAGATTCGGCTGCCAAGGACAATCATGATGGATAATGGGACAAATATTGACAACAAGGAGGTTAGGGCGTTCTTTGCCGAGCACGGTATCAAACAGAGTACGTCCTCTGTCGGCTACCCGCAAGGGAACGAGCAGGCAGAAAGGACAGATCGAACCATATTTGATACACTGGCCAAAAAACTTGAGGAAGCAAAGGGAACCTGACTTGAAAAGTTACCTGAAGTACTTTGGTCGTATAGAATGACTCCCAGGCAACCAACTGGAGAAACCCCCTTCGCAATGGCGTATGGCGCTAAGGCCGTGATCTCAACGGAGGTTAGGGTCCCAACCCTCCGGAGCCAGGCATGGGTAGAAGGATCGAATAACCAACACCTAGCTCATGACCTCGATCTACTAGATAAAAAAAGGGAAACTGCAGGGATCAGGTTAGCCGCCTATCAACAGCGTATGCGGAACTACTTTAACTAGAAAGTCAAAATGAGAGAGTTCCAGGTCGGTGACATGGTCCTAAGGCGAAAAATCGGCGTCGTAGGCAAGCTCAAGGAACTTTGGGAGGGCCCGTACACCGTAATCGAAGTCATCGGTCGCGGGGCATACCGCGTTCGAAGAAATATTGATGGCGGAATGGAACCAAACTCCCAGAACGCCTCTCACCTGAAGAGGTACTACCCTTAAGGGGCCAAATCTGTTGTCTACTTTGATCTCTTTGTAAAAAAGCTATGGCACGTGATCAATAGAAAATCATTTCTATGACAAAGTATCTACTAAAAAAAAAAAAAAAAAAAACAACAAACAAAGTGTTGCATTGTCTATCGCATTGCCTGAAGTGCCCGAAAGACACAACACTGATCCTGAAGAGATCTCAAAATTTCCAAATAATAAACCAAGTGTTGCATTGTCTATCGCATGGCCTGAAGTGCCCGAAGACACAACACAGATCCTGAAGAGATCACAAAATTTTGCAAAAAAAAAAAAAAAACAAGCTAAGTGTTGCATTGTCTATCGCATGGCCTGAAGTGCCCGAAGACCCGAAGACACAACACAGATCCTGAAGAGATCACAAAATTTTGCAAAAATATAAGCGAAGTGTTGCATTGTCTATCGCATGGCCTGAAGTGCCCGAAGACACAACACAGATCCTGAAGAGATCACAAAATGTTGCAAAAAAACAAGCTAAGTGTTGCATTGTCTATCGCATGGCCTGAAGTGCCCGAAGACACAACACAGATCCTGAAGAGATCACAAAATTTTGCAAAAACAAGCTAAGTGTTGCATTGTCTATTGCATGGCCTAAAGTGCCTGAAAGACACCACATTGATCCTGAAGAGATCAAAATTTCCAAAAAATAAACTAAGTGTTGCATTGTCTATCGTATGGCCTGAAGTGCCCGAAAGACACAACACATATCCCAAAAAGATCACAAAACCATGATATTATAAACATTGAAAAATTTAATTGGACAAAGACCATGATCCTTCATTCAAAAATGGGCCCCAGTGGCCAAGGCTTACAATATGTTTTTCAAAACATAAAATCCTAAGGAATGACACTAGTGTCCCGCTCATTGGAGTTCACTGGAACGATAGCTCCATCAGGAGCTTGAGGATCGGAGTAGGTAATGACATTCATCCCCGGGAGAGGCTTGGTCAGGAACTCACAGAACCGAACATCGTCAGGACCTCCAACCGGATCGTCATAAGGAGGGGCGATGCCCAAATTCTCGTCCAATTCTTCCACCGAGGCGAAATCCCTCTCCTCAACGGGCTTCTGCATGTCATTAAAGCATGACCTCCAATTTAACCCGATTCGGTACTGGGAGGTGTCACAGAAACGCTTGTACATTTCGTTCCCACCCGGTGGCACATCTCCACCACCGACCTCTCCATTGCAAGGAGATTCTCGGTCTCGGCCTTCTCCTCCAGGAGCTTGGATTTGGAGGTCGTCAGGCTCTCATTGTTAGCTTTCAGACTCTCATTCTCAGCCTTTAAGGCCTCCGCTTCAGCAAATATAGCTCGTCAGACCGCCTCCATCTCATTTATCTTATCTTGAGCAGCCCAAAGTTGCTGCTCTGCAAAGATAGCCCTCTAGGTCTGAACATCCAACTTTTCATTGGATATAGACAGCAGGTTGGCAACCTTCATCCGGGAATCCTCCTTCAGCCTCAGAAGCTCATTCGAATTCCGGAGCCACTTGGTGTCCTCCTCCATCTTCGCGTTGTAAGCCTGGGTCAGATACAACATCTTCCAAAAGGACAAGTGTTAGCCTGATCAAGAACTAAAGAAGAAAAATGTCTAAAAATGATCGAGGAAGCAGTGGATTGAAGAAGTACCTTCATAGAAACCTCCGGACCTGTCAGGGCCAATTCCTCCCAATCGATCGTTCTCAATCTCTTTCGGTCAACGGGTGTCCAGATCTGGTTGCCCATTGCCCGAAGGGCAACATCATTGTCAATGGTCGCGTGCCCCGCAACCAGAAAGTCGCCCCCCGGGAGTGTAATCTTTGGGGCCCATGGAACCGGTCGCTCCACTTCAGTTGCAACCCCACTGTCATCTACTACAATGGGAGACAACACTGTGGTCGTACGGGGCATGACATACCGGTCGGGTAGATCATCCTCTGATCGGGGATGTCGTGTCCTCGTCAAGCTGGATTCCCCTTCAAGCAGTCGGAATTCAGGAGTGGGAACATCCCCTGAAGGGCGAACTGCCTCCTCTGATCTTGAAGGAGGGGTCTGATTGACTTGAATATTTCCCATCTGTGGAGGTGGAATTACCGGCCCATTCTCCACCGGTGGCAGAAGAACAGGCCCGGACGGGAGAGTTGGAAAACTTTGCGACCCCTATCCGCTTTGATCCTCACCCGGTGCTGGAGTTATCACTTGAGGGCCAGCTGCCCGCTTGTCCTTCTTTTTCAGCACAGCCTGAGGGATTCTCAGCATTTCTGTTGACAGGGCCTGCAAATTAAAACCCGTCAGGAAACTATTACACATCCTTAAGGGCTGTCCCCAAATTTTTGATTTAAGAAGTTCAAAACGGGTTCTGATATAAGTTGAAGTTTTAAATTTATCAGGTGCTCCCATAAACTCAAGCACATGGAGGCCCAACTTATCATTGCACTGATCGCAGTAGCATGACCCCCTGTGGAATGGCTTGAAGGAAGGGAATAGGGGTCGGTCGAATTCACTAGGGACTTTGAATCCCGATGAGCTAGGAAGTCTCCAATTCCCGCTTACCAAGACCATTCTCTCTTTCCACCCTTTGTTGGACTCTTTGGTGCCATCACAAATCTTCCTCCCGCTCAGAGGAAAAAGATTATACCGGCCCCTGTAGTCTTTCTGGGCTTGTATTTTGTAACAGAACAGAAGTTCCGCCAAGCCAAGATCTAGCCCCAGATCCCGATTAAGTATCAGGAGCATAGCCAAGACCCTGAAGAAGTTAGGCCCCACTTGAAGTGGAGCCAAACCCAGGGTAACTAAGGTATAAAGAAAAAAAGACTGAATCGAGAATCTAATGACCTGAAGGTGAAAGGCCGACAACAGAATCTGGTGGTCCAAAACCCCCTCACCCTTCCTGAAATCATATTTTTAAGGGTAGTTTTTAATAATTACCCCATCGGGAACCCCACATTTGACCCTTAACCTTTTTAGTATTGTCTCTACCGTATGTGTAGGAGGGAGGGGGTCCGCATAAAATTGGTCTCCCGAACCCCCTGCAGCCGGATCCCCAGCTGCTATGACGTTTTGGTTGACTTCCGGTGGACTAGACACGATTGACCTAACCACCTCTACTGAGGGCGAACTAAGGGAGGCGTCCGGATCCACAGAAGAGGGCAGGCTGTCGCTACCCGACCGGGTATCATCACAATCAGACATTTTGAAAAGAAAGACACGAAGATGAAATGAGAGAACTTACTCTAAGATGAATCCCGAAAAGGTTTCGGACGCTTTCCAGAGAAAGGAAATAGACTCTGACAATGATAAGTAAAGATCTCAGGTGCAGAGAGTTTTCTGAAACTTGCAAGTTTTGAAACAGAGTGAATCTTCATCATGTACAGCGGTTATTTATAGGAGTCTCAGTGGCGCCTGAAAAGCCGTGCGCTCGGGAAGCGAAGCGTCATCTCGCTTCACGTGCGCTTCCTCAGCCTCCCTTCTCGCCAATCGAGGCCATCCGGACCACATGTTTCGAATATTACAATGATTATACAGCCATCGCATTAATTGAATGAGCCACGTCACCCCGACAGGGGCGATGTATTCCATTTTCCACCCCGCCTTCTCTCTAATGGGCCTGATCGCCCGACAGCCCATAAAAAAGAAGCTGGCCTGTGTAAGTGTGAAAATTGTCTAAGCCCACTAGAACCTTTCGAGCTTAAGGCCATTAGGCTACTGGCCCAATAAGATTTCTGTAAGCCCAATGATTAGGTCCATTGTATTTTTGTATTTCTTTATAAAATGGAAGTGATGATGTAATCAAGACATTGTTGCTCCAATGGGCCTCAAGCCCATTACGAAAATGTTTATAAGGAAAATCAAAAAATTAATAAAGGATCATTCTTGTGTTGCGCAAATTTGAGCATTTACATCTAGCAAAAAGATAAAATTCCTCATTTGTTATTATTACCGACTGATGCATTCTGAAGTAAACAAATGATAAAAGAGACTAATCCTATTTAATCATATGGGTAATTCTACTAGCATTACTCAAAAAATATAAAAACACTGACTTAAAAAAAGAAAAAAAACATTCCAAAATGCTACTAGAAGATGTTACACTGCTTAAGCCCTGTTTCATCCTCCTCTAACCTTTAAGCATTTGCTATTTTCACGGACTCCCTTGTCATCTCCATCTCAGCATTCTCTGGTTCCTCCCTAAACTTCTTATATATATCCCCTCTATAGAATTCCCTAGTCCTTGCCACCAAAACAAGTGAAGCAACAGCTCCAAAACAAGTAACACTTGCCAATATCACAAAAGACACTCTATAACAATGAGTACCAATGCAAGTCAATTCCCTCGTCCCCGGCGCTCTCTCCAATCCCTTCCTCGCAAGCTCCTTCAACGCCTCCCGATCGTAGAGAAGCCCCGTGACCTTCACATTCATTATATACGAGCCCAGAGGACTAGCCAATTGCCCTATATTGAACAATGTCGCGTAGTGCTTGAGCCCAAAGAGCTCGGAAATGATGATATTGAGTAGCGGAAATTGGGCGCCAAATGAGAAGCCGATGATCACGGAAGCCCCATAGACTGATCCCGGGAATGGCAACGCAATGAGGAGATGACCAATGCAGGACAAGAATAGCACCAATGTGGTCATAAGTGGCCTCGGAAATTTGTACCTAACAAGTAAGATTTCGGATACAAAACCAACCGTTATCCTCCCAAAGAAGTTCCATATGCTCAAAAGGGACACAAAGGAATTGATGGTTTTTGGTGGATATCCTAGTGACTCCCCAATCTGCCCCAAATTGTCCACTGCAGTTAAGCTCGACCCGAGTCCACAAACTGTCGCAATGAACAGAATCAACATGTCTATGCTGAATAGTGCTTGCAAGATTGTGTAATCTTCTCCCCTTTTCGGTTTTTTGAATATGTCACTCCAAAAATCCGATACAACCCTTTTCGATTCCACCTCTTCTGATGGATGATTTTCGATAGTTTCGTTGACAGAGGTATTGGGTAATTGTTTGATTTGGTTCCAGCGGACTAACTCTTCTCTAATGCAAATCAAAAGAGGGACAAAGAGCAATGAACAAACCACAGTGGCACTACCAGCATAAGCTGCTTTTGAAAAGGTCACTTGATTTTGTGCAATAGTCATAGCCATTATAAACAAAGCAAGTGCTATAGATACATATAAAAATTGGTAGAAGACATTGAGCTCATTTCGTTTTCTAACGACATCCATCGTCCGAATTGTGTAGACGAAAACCACGGACACTGCAGCCGGAAGCCACGCAACGAGAAGGATGAGGGACTTAGGGTCATTGGCTCCATAGATGGCTAAGTAGAGCTGGGTCATGATAGCTCCACTTAGTCCAGTAAAACCCTTCAAGAGACCAACCAGCACGCCTCGATTTTCCGGGAAATTCTTGACGGAAGTGACAAGTGCTCCTGTGTTTGCAAAATTCTGAGAGTTGGCTCCTATGCACATGTACATGCACATTTGCCACACCTTTGGCTTGGGGATTTTGGCGGTCGCAGCGAGCCAGACCATGAAGAAGCCGGTGAAATTCATGGCTGCGCCTATTAGGAGGACGAACCATGTTGGTGTGACCTCCGAGATTAGACCAGAGAGGACTCCAATATTGGCGCCAAGGTCTTTGAAGAAGCTTAGGAGGTTGAGGGTGCTTTGATCATATTGAAGAGTTGATTTTAGTTCTTTGGAGTAGATTCCGAAGAGGTATGTTCCACCGGCTCCGGCCATGACTAGGAAGGAGGCGAAAAGTGACAGCCATGGACCTCTAAGGACATGCATGATGAAACCAAAGATGTCATGGCCATGTCCAGAGCCACCACCACTGCCATTATTGCCTCTTATCATTTTTGATCTATCTTTGTAGTCTTAGATGATGTTGTTGAAATGGGAAAGTAAAGGCAAGAGAAGTGATTTGTGTAGTGATGTGTTGGGAGTACTAATGAGTTGGGGTGAGGATTGGTGGATGAAATATGTTATCTATGTATGTGGAGGAGAAAAGCTGGGGGGTACAAGAAATTACTTTTGAGGAAAATAATTGGCTAGTGAAAGATGCATCTGCCGGACGTATTGTCATGTTTATAACGCTTTTAAAAGTTATTTATAGTATCGTGTAGTATCCGTATATGTTTAATACTCACATATAATACCAATATTATCAGAGTTCATTATATCATTATTTTGAATACAACAGTAGCAAATACCACAATTGTCAACTATAGTGATTCTAATAGAGGAATCCGGGTGTGATACTACGGAAAATCTTTTTTTTTTTGTTACCTAAGTGAAGTAGCTATTGTATTATTATTGTTAGGGTAAATTACAAAGACCTCACTCGTTGTTCGAAAAATGATATTTACCTCCCTTAAAATACAAATCTCATTGCACTGATCTCCTTGCTAGTAACGGACCGTGAACTCAGCTAATGTACCGTGTACATACGCGTAAATAACGTGTGTGAGAGAGATATAGAGAGAGGAAACGTAATTAGGAGATTGTCTCTTTCAGTTGTTCTCAATATTGTACTTCAAAGATCTTTGTTTTATGACAAATCTCACAAGCAAGTGAACTAAACCACATATGAACAATATCACAGCTAGAATAACAATGATGAAAAGAACAAATGGGCTGATTTTAGCAAATGGTCATATTCTAATAAACCATAACTTCACTTAAATACCATGAAATCATTGAAATTCGGCATTTATATAAAAACCCAATTTATTTTGCTTGTTTCGATACCAAACTCAATTAGTAATTCAAGCTTAACAAGCAAAAGGGTCATCTTTTTCTTGTATTCAGAAGAAACCCATGAAGGAGAAATTAATTCTTTACTCAGATTTGTGGTAAAAACTGTTGCTTTAAAAAGGGTTTTGGTTCCGAAATATACTACATTTTTGGTTTTTTTTTTCTGCCCCTTGCTTTGATATAAAACTCAAGTTACAAGAGTGTGAGGAAAACAAGGGAAGGAGACTTTGCATGTATCAAATTTTGTAGCTTACCTACCTCAGTCTTTGAAACTCTGCTACTAATTGGAACCCATTTTACCCATTTTTCAGTTGCTTCATGATTGTGTTCTTGGTAATTTTCCTCCAACAATCAAAAAGCAGTTTTCGAAAAGCCAATCCAAAAGAGTCTTAATATAAATCGATTTGCGTCCAAAAACACCATAGTCAACTGGTGGGAGTAAAGTGACTTGTATTGATCCAACTGCCTCAGTGATCATTCCTTTAGTACGCGAACATGGTCAATTGGTGAAGTCATTGCACAAGTCATAAATATACTACGTACTCGACTAACGTAAGGTTATAATTGTCATGGCTAATTTAGCAGCTAGGACTGTTGGGATTTGAAGTGCAAATTCTGTGAGTTAGATGACTCGCCTTTCAAATGTGGCCTTTGTGAGTACAGGGCAATGAAATATTAGATACAAGTCTCATATAAATAGGCAATGCTAAGCTGAAGAAAAACGCACCAAAAGAAGATAAGGAAAGAGGAGAGAAAAGAGAGAGAAGAATTAAGGGAAAAATAAGAGAGAAAAAGAGAGATTAGTGAAGTGGGATAATTTAAAAGTGAGTGAATTTTGCTAAATATAAAGTGTTTTACTTTGTTTTTTTTGTTTTGAGTAAATCTTGTTGTTTATTATGAATTGATTGTATTATATTTCTCTTCTGTTGCAACTGGCCTTGTGTGAATAATTCTTATAAAGAAAATAAGAATTTATTTATAACATTGCTCGTCTTGTATTACACAGAATGTTCTTAGCAAAAGTGAAGCAACATAGTTATTGATCACAGATCTAAATTCTTTGTACAAGAGTGTGAAATTCTGTATGTGTATCAAATAACATAAGACACCACAATGGCACAAGTGGGACACAAAGGTCTTCCAATTTTATTATTTTTAAATTCAAAAAGAAAAGCTACCAGGACTTCAAGCCATTTAGATTTCATCCCTTGCAGTACGTATATATATACACATTCAATTTCTAACAACTAAAACCTGAATCATAATCAAAATTTAAAAAATTCTTCAAAATCAATTTGTGAATTAAGAAAGCAGTCAGGCAAAGTTTAATTACAATTTTAATAAATCTTTGCAGAAAATGACAGCAAAAATGGTTACAAGTTCCCTCACTAAACTTTCTTGATTCAGCATTTAACTGTAAAAAATGTTTAAATTTTTTATTGTGATCCAGTTTTAGATGTTAGAAACTGCATGGGTTTGGGCTTATTTGGAAAACTTTCTCCTCATGTATTTTGCAACAAAGTTGAAAATGGGTACACTTAAATTGGCACGGACATCAATGCTATTAAAAAAAAAAAAAAAACAAGACACCATTTAGTAGGGATGACAACGGGTCGGGTTTGGGACGGGTTTGACTAATACCATTACCACCTCATTTAAAAATTACTAATACCAAATCCGTCCCAAATTCGCGACGGGTTGTAATCGGTAATACCATTACCACCCCGTCGGTATAAACGGGTTCCATCGGGTTACCATCGGTTGTACTAAATTATTTCTAATAAATTAGAAGCACAGTTGATTTACTAAATTATTTGATGACAAATTAAGTTATAATGCATTTGATAACAAATTAAGTTATAAACCAAGAATCTCTCTCTTATTCTAATCATATATTCTGCTTTACGTTATAAATCAAATATCCCATATATTTAAACAAACAAATGTATATATACGCATATTGACTGAAATTCTTCAAAAATATATATATATAGATGTAAATACCAAGAATTAGATTAATGAGTTATATATAGACAAAGAGACACACACATATATATATAAAATTAAAATTAAAATCGTAAACAGGTTACCAACAGATTTTCCAGAAAACCCAAACCCGCTTCGGATTTTAATTTTGGATACCAAACCTGTCCCAAATCCATTTATAAATTTACCAAATCCGCCCCAATTGAATTGGGACGAATCGAAACCCGATGGATTGGACCATTTTGCCATCCCTACCATTTAGTCCTTTTACTTTCTCAAATAATGTAACTAAAGCAAGTGTCACAGTCTTGATAGAAAATACTACGATCATATGGTCACTTTAGTTGTTGAAGACTAAAATGAGATCGTGCTATGTGTGCCAAAATTTTCCTAACGATAAGTTAAACAAATTTGAAAAAGACCACAACAAATTGAAATCCACCTAAAATAAAATTGATGTGCCTCCAAAAGCATCATATTGCAATAGGTGTGACTAGAGTGACTTGTACCAATCAAAACTCAGTAATCATACCTTAAGTACCCTTGTCGTTGATGAAGTCATTGCACAAGTCATCAGTATGTATTCGACAAACGTAAGGCTAGTATTGTCAGGCTATTTTAGTGATTTTAACATATTTATATACTATATTTTCTTTATTTTTGTCCTTAGGGTGTCGTACCCATTTTGGGCACGTGGATACTGCTCAGACGCGTGTCAGATGTAAGTGTTGAGTTTTTAAATATCTTGAAACCATCATTAACAATTATGGACACTTCTAGAACACAGCAAGGTTATTAATAAATATATATTTTCTTAGATAACTATATAACTTAGATAGAATTTAATCCAATTTAAGAGTACATTAGGAATAATTAAAAGAAGATATGAAACATGAAAAGATTACAATAACTGAAACTAAATTTTCAAAAACAAATGAGTGGTGTTAATATAATTATGTAAATAAAATTGTTTAAATTTATTAATTTTAAAATGTAGGAAAATATTATAGACTTATTTTTTTACGTGCCCGCTATGTTCTGTCTCTATTTTCATATTTGTAATATTGTAATATTTTCATATATGTATCCGTGCTTTATAATTTTAGATTGTTCTAAATTAAGTATACTTTTTGTTTTTGGACTGTTAGAAATAAGTTTTCATAAAGCTTCAAAGTTGTAAAAAAAATTATTTTAAAAATATATATTCAAACTTAAAGGAATACGGTGGTAAATTTTTAGGAAACTATATATTAACTGTATAACCATTAAAAAAATTTATTTTAAAAAAATAACACTTTTTTGGAAAAGGAGATTATAAAAGGTTCATCCTTTGTATTTGGCTTAATTTGGTTTGCCACATCCTGTTATACAAATGAGTAGGGCTGCACACGGTCCGGTTCGGTCCCGGTTTTGACCGGAACCGGAATCGAATCATTATTTTCGATTCTTTAAAAAATGAGAACCGAAACCGAACCATTAATACAAGGAACCAAACCAAACCAAACCATCTTTTTCGGTTCGGTTCCGGTTCCTATTATTACTTTTAAAAAATATAAAAAATTTCAAAACAAAACATAATTATAAACCAAATTATAGAGTATTTCAACTATTAGTCTATTACAAACCAAAAATAAAATGATAGTTAGTGTAATGAAAGTAATCATTTTGAAATTACAATTCCAGAAATTCAAACTTGTCCTCTAAAAAAGCAAAATATTGCATTTCATGCTTAAAAAGAAAAAAAGAAAAAGACATCCTTGAGTTGGTACGGCTATCAGTCTTCACTTGCATTTCAAAACAAAAAACTCTTTAGAATGCAACTCCCATAATCTGCAATGACAAAAATGGACAGTGAGTATTTTTTTTTTTTAAAAAAAAAAAAAAGCCAATGAGGTAACTAAGGTTTCTCAAAGTCATGTTTTCTTAAAAACAAAACATTATCACTTGCATGTTTTTAAAAATGGACAATGATGTTTCTCAATAATAAAAAAAAATTAAAAGGGCAAAATGCAATACTGGAAACTGCTCCTAATCCAATAATCCTTGAAACTGTTCACTGGAAGGTGAAATCCATGCTCAAATAGAAGTCATTTCATTACATCTATAAAAAGAAAAAGATTTATTATAAGAAATATATCTATTTAAAATCAAATAAAAAAAATAATAGCAATAGTGAATTACCAGGTTCAAGTGCTGCAATTTCATCTATAGTCTTTTCCAAATGAAGTGGACGTGTTGGATCACGCAACCAATATTGCGTACAAATTAAGCATTCCACAAATTTAGGAGAAAGTGAACTACGAAATCGATCAAGGACACGACCTCCAGTACTGAAAGCAGACTCAGAGGCAATAGTAGAGACGGGAATGGCTAACACATCCCTTGCAACTTGAGAAATAACCATATACCTCACACAATTTACCTTCCACCAATTCAAAACATCAAAATTTGGACTATTTTTCTCACACAGTTCCTCCAAATATCTATCCACTTCTGATTTACTTACATCATTTTCTTCTTGTTCCATATGCCTTTCGAACTCTAATAATGATGCAAAATCACTCGATTTATCGTCAACCTCCATAATCCGAGTTTCAGTTAACGATGAACCAACCATCCCAACACTTTCATATTCATCAAAAAGACGTCTTAACACCTCTACTATCTTTTCTATTAGCATGTTTACCTTTTCAACACTATGAATTTTGGCCAAACAAAACTTGACATATTTCAGTTTACAACGAGGATCTAATACAACTGCAACATATACAAGTATATTTAACTTCTCAATATTTCCCCAATACTTATCAAATTTAGTTCTCATTTTTCTTGCCATAGAACACAAAGATGGATTAGAACTTTTTGTCCAGTCAATTAAGCTACTTTGAATGCCACAAATTTCTTGAAAAAACATATTAGAAGTGACATACAAAGAACCAGATAATCGAACAGTGACATCATAGAACTTTTTTAAGATTTGAGTAAAATACCGAGCATTATCCCAATCAATAGTCGTAGGAGGTCCCTTGAATTCCCCTTCCTCAATATCACAAAGTTCCGATATGAAATTATCATCGTCATCTCCTAATATCTCAAATGCTTTCTGAAACTTTAATGCTGCCTCTAGCATTAAATAAGTGGAGTTCCACCTAGTTGTAACATCCAAGTTAAAAAAACTCTTACTTGTTATCTTTACCTTTTCCACACATGTCTTGAAAGATTGCTCTCTTTGTGGAGAACTCTTAACATATTTCACTGCCCTTCGAATTCGAATTACTTCATTTTTTAATTTAGTTAATCCATCCCTCACAACCAAATTTAAAATATGTGCACAACATCTTACATGAAAAAACTCACCACCTGGTAAGAAAGTGTCACCCCTATTAGAAAGCCTTCTTTTTAAATGTCCAATAGCAATATCATTAGAACTTGCATTATCCACGGTAAGAGTGCCTAATTTCTCTATTTCCCAATCAATCAAACAATTTTTCACACCTCGAGCAATTGCTTCACCTTTATGACTAGTAATTGTACAAAAGTTTATAATTCTTTTATGCAATTTCCAATCATTATCAATAAAGTGAGCAGTAAGACACATGTATGACAAATTCTGTAGTGAGGTCCAACAATCTGTAGTGAGACATATTCTTTGATTTGGTTTCAACAACAGATTTTTTAACTTCATTTTTTCACTGAGATAAATGCCATAACAATCTCTTGCCACTGTAGTGCGTGACATAAGTTTAAATTTAGGCTGCAAAACACTACAAAAGTTATGAAAACCTTCACGCTCCACAATTCTGAAAGGTTGCTCATCAATAATTACCATTCTATTAAAGGCATCTCTACAAAGTTCTTGGTTAAAACTCCAAACACCAAGGCTATTACTAGCATCTTGTGACCCCGAAGTAAAAGATAAAGTCTTTTGCTTTTTATCTTTATTTTGTGGGCATTTCAAACATCCCTTAATATGCTTTCTTAAAACACTAGTTCCATTCGCACTTTGGTACTTAAAACTTCTTTTACAATAAGAACATTTAGCCCCATTGTTTTCCCATTAGTAAAAAGTTTAGTAAAATGTTGCCACACTTCAGAACGAATCGTACTTTTAGGAGTGATTATATTTTGGTCATCTTCAGAATCAGATGATAAGGAAGTAACATCGGATTTTTTAGGAAGCTTACTTGAAAGAATCTCATTGGAATTTTTTTTGGGACTTGGTTCATTTTCCATCTGAAATTAGAGAAAAATTATATCAATAAATATAGACAGTGTACATATATTTGTGACAGTGTGTGATAATTGATATATGCGTGATTAAAATATATAATGGTTAGTCATAGTGTACATATTTTGTAAATAATAAATGAGACAGTGGGTACACGTACATGTATGATATGTGTGAATAATTGATTCTAAATATCATTTAATTTCACAAAATAATTAATCAACTTAGAATAAATAAAAAATGTACATGGAATCCATATCATTACAACATACTGGAATCCATCTAATTATAGTAACTTTATGTGGTACTCTCTTATTGTAATTGCTTTGTGTGGTCCTCTTTTACTGTAATTCTCTAGACAATTTTGCCTTTCGATTATGTTTCATATCTTTTAGGGCAAGTACTTGAATATTAGCATGCCAATATGATATATACATGCGGTACGGTACACAAATACAAACACTTTGAATACAAATCGAAGAGAGTTAGAGATAATATATCATGGAATAGTGTTCTTTTAATTATTATAAAAAATAAGTATAAAATTCCATCCCACCAGGGAAGAAAATGTAAGTTTAAATTATGAAAATCGGAAACTTGACCTAAATAGATAGATTTGATTATACTATCATTTAATGCCTAAATTAGAGTAAGCTAAAAGATACAATTTCTTCACGCAATCGACAATAATAACATACCGAACAATACCAAATCTAAAAAGTTCTTTTGGTTTATTACCTTGACTGAAGAAGATGATGAATCCCATGAACTCATAGTTGGAAATAGAGAGAGAGATATATAGAGAAAAAGAGATAGAGAGAGAGAAATACCAGGCGAAGCAAACCAATGAACCGGATCTGCTTTGAGAAGTAGTGAGAAGGGGTATGGTGCGTGCAATTAATGAGAATGGGAAAGGTAGTGAGAATGGGAAGCGCCTGATACATTGATATCACTAGGTTAAGAATCAAAATTATTATAAAATAAAAATGGGCCAAAGGCCAACAAATAATGAGGAAAATATATGAGGTTTTCATAATTAAAGCCCAAGCTACTAGGAGTCTTGCCCCAAAAGTGTCATTCACATGTTACTTATATTAGTGAATCAGTGATACATTTATACATATCATTTTAAAATTTTAAAATTATACATTATTTATCTAATAAAAACTTTTAAATATATATATATATATAACCGGTTCGGTTCGAATCCGGTCCGGTTCTATGTGGTTAAGGACCGGAACCGAACCTAAAAAATTGGTTCTTTAATTTTGAGAATCGGAACCGAACCGAACAACCTTAAAACTGAACCAAACCGCCGGTTTCGGTTCGGTTCTTCGGTTTTTTCGGTTTTGTGTGCAGCCCTACAAATGAGAATAAACTGTTTTGGGGAAAATATCACATACCTTTCTTGAGGTTTAGTGATATTATACGCGATATCTTTACTGTTTCCAATATATCAATTACGTCCCTTAGATGAATCCAAGCTCCTGCTAAGATGTAAAATTACGAAATGACCCTCAATAAACCCTCCTAAACTATTGAATTTTCACATTGCCCCCACCCTAATGGGTAAATTACAGTTTCACCCCCTAAAATTCTAAAAAATATATAAAATTTGAAATATATATATATAAAATTAGAAAAAATATATAAAATTCCAAAAAAATGTATAAATTTCGAAAAACATATATAAATTTCGAAATATAAATATCTAATTCGAAATAAATATATAAAATTCGAAAAACAATATTTAAAATTTTGAAATATATACTCCCCCCGTCCATTTTTAGCTGTCCACTTTGCCTACTTTACTTGTCCATTTTTAGTTGTCCAGTTTCGAATCCCAATACAATATTATCATATACTTTCTCAAATTATTCCTCTTCATTAACTTCAAAAAGCAATGGACCCCACTAAAAATCACAATTATACTACATTATCAAGGGCAAAATAGGAAAGAAAATAGTGTAAAAAAATGTTGACTTTTCAATAGTGGACAATTAAAGTTGGACGGAGGGAGTATATAATTCGAAAAACATATATAAAATTCAGAAAATATATACAAAATTCAAAAAATATATATAAAATTCGAAAAAAATATATAAATTCGAAATGAGTTTCTTCTTTTCTTCATAGTCTCAATTTGGAAATGTACTTACTCACTTTGAAGATAAAAAATAATATTAATTTTGCAAGTTCAAACATGCATATATTTGTAGATGCTACATTACAGGAATGTGTTAAGTTATACTTTATTCAAATTCCAATGTTTGTTGTGCAGAGGGTGAGAAGTGTATCAAATCCTAAGCACTTCTTTTTCTAATATATTTTTTCTAATTTTATATATTTATTTATAATTTTATATATATATTTCAAAATTTATATATGTTTTTCGAAATTTATATTTTTTTCAAAATTTATTTATATTTTATAAATTTTATATATATTTTCGAATTATATATATATATATATATATATATTTTCAAATTTTATATATTTTTTTAAATTTTAAATATGTTTTTTGAATTTTAGGGGGTTAAACTGTAATTTACCTATTAGGGTGGGGAGCAATATGAAATTCAATAGTTTAGGGGGGTTTATTGAAATTAATCATGAAGGGCAATTAGGTAAAATCACTTATGAAATAAGAGTTGACCAACTTGACTTTGAACGGAGGGGGTGAAAGTGATAGCCGGAGCTAACCTAGAGGGAGGTATCTGCTCGATTTGGAAACAGTAGGGATAACATGTGTAATATCACTAAACCTCAGGGGAGGTATGTGATATTTTTCCAACTATTTTGCTTATAAGAATTTACATATATTGCATTTATAATCTACTTAAAATAGAAAATATTGAGACATCACACACTCCCTTTACTGAGGTTCGAACCCTTAACCTTCCGTTTGGGAGTAAGGACAGATAACACTTGGTCATTAGGTCTTTTAGTAAAATATTGTGACATTTCATCCTATCTTATGATATTAAGTGGAAGGAAAATAAAAAATTAAAGGGAGATTAGGGTATTCTAGTTAAGCTTTCACTTTCATAAGCTCCGAAAGATTTTTATTTATTTTTTATTTTTTGAAAGGTAAAAATACTCACACACTATTTAGCCATTAGGTCTTTGGTATCTCTGAACAATTTTTTTCCAAAACAACCACATAATCCACATGATTTGTTGTGGAGCACAATGAATGGCCCAAAGTTTGTTTGGGGGCACATGGTTTGTTCCGGAGCACAAGATTGTAGTTTAGATTTTAAAATGGATGCCCTAATTGATAATTCAGCATTCATTTTTTTTTTCTAAGCAAGTTTAAATATAGTAAAATGGTTTTTTTTTTTCTAGTTAAAAGATTTATAACATATTAATTAGGATGGTGCGTGTTTACTTAAAAAGTGTACAATCGAGTTATGATATTTGTCTTGATTTTTTGAGTCTCGACATCGATAGCTAAACATGAATTTATATAGGTAGGAGCATATTTTGGTTCCAAAAGAACATGTTGTGTGAGAAAACTTTAGTGTGTACAAATTAGCTTTAGGTACGTTCAGAGTGATATTTTTCACTAAGATTTTTTTTTTCTCTAACATGTGTAAAAACTCGTGTTCTTTCATAACTTCATAGTGCATAATTTCTCTGTTGAGAGGCCTTTTTCCACATTATTTTCGAAATAATAATAATAATAATAAAAGATCTTTGATTTTTTTATTTTTTATTTTGAGCATTTTTATTTATTTATCTGTTTTTCTTTATTTGACATCACATGGTTCATTTATGTCCAGATTGTGAAATGGCCTGTGATTTTTTCCTAGTTTGGGTTAGTCTAGAAAATTCTGGTGTCACTTTAAGTTCATTTTATAGCTTGACACTATATTCATTTTTCCTTCTTGAAAAAAAAAATCGAATAAAGGAGCAAGTCTCACCTATTCACGGTGTGATACGAGTAATGTGATGGATGATGAGAGCTTTTGGGTGATGATGGGAGTCGAGAAATGACAATGCAAAGCTTTTATATATTGTCCTTTGTATATATGGAGTGGAAAATAGAGAACAGTATTGTCATGTTCGTGTAGATGAAATCAACCCTTGAGTGATATGAATTTCAATGTATTTGAGATGCATCAAAGGACAATAAGGCATCACTTCTTGTTTAACAAAATTGAATTCTTTCGAAGATTGTAATTTTTAGAAACAAAAAGCATAATTTTAGTACTTGTAAAACAAAAATTCATACATACTTGACATTTTACCTCATATATTTAGTCACCTTTGATTCTCCTATAGCAGGTTAGACATGCTATTGAGCAAGTCTATTAGACGAGACAAATAAAATTTGAGAACAATCGCATATTGATATCAGCAGCATATTCGGGAGCCTTAATAATATAAGAACATAATAGTCGAATGGAAGTTTTACATGTACTCGCTCAAATTAAAAAATAAACAGAAGAATAAGATAATCAAGATTGATATGGTGATCTCAAGTAAAGAAGTTCAAGTTTGATTACCCCCATGGTTCACAGTCTTTCATTTTCTTACTTCTCAATAAACAGACCAGTCTGGAAGAGTTACTACATGCATATGCTGAAGGCATTCCTTTGAGGTATAAGATCCTAAAAGTGCAAAGTTGTTTGAAGTCAATTCTCATCGTCCTTTCCTTGAGCTCAAAGCTCGTGAAAATGAAGTTTCTAGCGGTTGATTATCTTACCGTTTTGAAGTGTGGCTTCCTACCCCTTTTTACTTCACATTTTTTGCTTCTATCGTCTTAGTCCTCTTCTAGTACTTCAACCCCATCATTTGGTTTGTGGGGAAGGGTTGTATAGATTATTTACGAGCTCTTCGAAAATGTTCTTGGGGATTTATTCAACGTGTTGAGGGGATGATTTCAATGTCATATAAGGTTTTTGTTTTTATTTTTTATGATCTATTAATTCTTTCATTCATTCACACAAAACATCCAACCAATGGACAAGGACATATGATGCCACTCAAAAATGTGGTTGACACTCGAGGGGCCATTATATCGAGAGATGCATATTGAAACACCGCATGATCTACTAGAATCAATCGCAATGACGTTGGACAAGCTAAAGAACTCCCCATATTGATCCAAACCCTCTGACTATTAGGGATAGCGAAACCCTTCTATCGAGAAACACACAATCAGACAGTTAGAACACATACAAACACAAAGATATATACGTGGTTCAATCAAAATAATCCTACGTCTACGAAGCGCACCGATTCACTATAATCAATGAGAGGATTACAAGGGGACGATCCGCAGATCATACATACGCACACACATAGTGTATACTCACGCCTTTAACACCAGAATAATACAAGCTTATATTATTCCTGACTCTCTGATAGGTGACAAATATTAGTCATTTTGACACCTTAGCTCACTATTGTTACGTTCTTTTATTCCATTATTTGGTATTTTTATTACATTTGCGTGTTAAGGCATGTTTCAGGAGCTTAATGAAGAAATGGAGTTAACTTCGGTGAATTAACTCATGAGTATGTTCTTTCTATTCAAAAGGAGAGTCAAAGAGGCAATCCGAGACAAAAATAGCTTCCGGAGGGCAAAAACAGCATTTTCAGAAGCCGTCATCTTCAGCAAAAAGTATCGTGGGTTCAAGACGGTCGTTTTGGTGCATTTACGGAGAAAAGTGATTTTCCACAAAATACCTACGTTTTTGCTTACGCTTTCAATTTTAAAAAGTGGTTGGAAATCACATTTCTACGCTTGGAGGTATGCTTGGGACCTACGCTTAAAGCGCAGGCCTGTTACGCTTGAAGTATAAGTGTGGCAAGAATTTGACATATTTTGATGGATTTTGCCTGTTTCACCCTTGGTTCGATTAGAAGACTTGCCTGCGACTCCAGACCTCTATATACTTGTATATACACTTATATATATATAAGTTAGGGTTTGCATAAAGTGTAGAGTGAAAAGACTGAAAATGGTCTCTCTATACCATTGCCTATATATACACGATCATATATCAGATACGTGTGTGTATGTGTGGGTGTGGAGTTCTAGTTCTGATTTAGATTTTGTTGAGAGTTGGTTTTTGGTGAGACGTTCATTCAAATAGGTTCATTCATTTAGACTTGCTGCTGTTGAGAGCCATATTCAAACCTAGAGATCCGGAGAAGAAGAATATGAAAAGCGTTTCTACATCAATGATGCAGTC
This sequence comes from Cornus suecica, assembly GCA_963922005.1. NCBI lineage: Eukaryota > Viridiplantae > Streptophyta > Magnoliopsida > Cornales > Cornaceae > Cornus > Cornus suecica. Next base: position 31,281,415 of record OY998247.1, on the reverse strand, counting down.
ACTGTCTTCCATGGCTAACTAACTCGGTATCTAGGATTTTCTAGCATAACCCTAGTAAAGTAATGTAGTTCTTTCATTATTTTCAATTGTAAAGAGGGAAAAATGTTGATCATACTATGATGATTGTAGTAGTTAAGAGACCGTACTGATTTGTAACATAAAATTATATGTTTGTTCTAAATTCTTGTCTTAGATGGAATGAATATATTATTTTGCACAACTATGATTATTCAATATGAGTAGGAATTCGGATGCTTAATTATGGTTTTCTACACAATGGTGGTAATGAAGCTTGAAACCCTAGGTTGACATAGGTCGTGCCTTGGCGATTTACTATAGACATGCTTTAGTTTATTTTCATGCAATAGGAGTAGATTATAGTAGTGTAATTGATATGTACTAGTTAGGTCAGTCATGAGATGGGTTGTCGTAATCTGGTTGATGGTACTCCTCTTTGGGGTCGTATTTAGCTATTTGCGGTACGACCTGATTCACAGTTATGGTTCGTCCTCGTACAATTGATACAGTGATGAACTATATTATGCGGTTAGTGGTAGAGTGATTAAAACCCTAGTTTTCTCTCTCATCTGAATCACAATGAATTTAATTTGCTTTCTAGATAATTTTAGGTAAAATAGATAATTTGGTCTTTGACCACCCAAACAAACAATTTTCAGAAAATATAATTCAATCTTTTTGAATTATTAAAGTGAACAATCTCAGTCTTTCTAGGATCGATATCCCTTATTCAAGTCATTTGCTATTCTATAATTGATACGTGTGCTTGCGTAGGGTAAAATCTAGGGTCGTTAAGATATTGTTTTTCCACATATTTTTACACACCTGACATCGCATCATGTTTTTGGCGTTGTTGCCGGGGACTGAGCATTGTTCAATAGCTTTAGTAATTTTTTTGCATTGCGTTATTGTAGTTGTAGCTAAGTTAAATTTTTGTGTGATTGACAGGTACTCTGAAGAGCATAAAAGGGAAAAGCAGAGCTTCTAAAGTTGCGTCTAGAACTTTTATGAGTTTTAGTTACCTAGATTTTTGCATATTAATTCTTGCTTTATTTTTTGTAGTTTAGAAGTAGTTAATTTAGTTAATTTTTATTTCACAAAAATTTTGAAAAAGAAAAAAAAATAGTTGTTTGAGTAGTGTATGACCGATAGACCAACCCGTTCTAATTTAAGCACTGCGTTAGTCGAGTACGATCCTGAGATTGAAAAGACTCTCTATCGTTTACGTCGATCTATTGGAGAGCGTCATCGTCAGCAAGAAGAAGCTATGGCTGACCAAATAGTATACCAACAAGGGCATCAGAGACATCACTAAAAGGATATTATGCGCCCAATGCGTACGAATCCTATGCTGATTTTCCAGAGGAAGAAGGAGCAAGGAGCGAAGCACTTTGAGATCAAGACAAGCATGATCAATATGCTTCCATAATTTTCAGGCCTTAGAATAGAGGACCCATACCAGCACATCAATGATTTCCTAGAGGTAGCCTCTACTGTTAGGTTTGACAATTTGCCCAAAAATGACTGCGAGTGAGATTATTCCCCTGGTCATTGAAAGAGAGAGCTAAAATATAGTACATCAAATTAGCAAAAGAAATTAAAATTGATTGTGAAGCCCTTAAGCGAGAATTCATAGAAAACCATTATCCCATAGGAAATACCTTTGAAGCACAAGATGCAATCAAAAGCTTTAGGCAGTTACCTGGTGAGCATTTTCATGATGTATGGGAAAGATATAATGAAATTTTGTATAAGTGTCCCCACCATAGGTTTTTTGAACAAGATATTGCTAAAACTTTCTACATGGGACTTGGAAAGGCGCATAAGACTTTGATAGATGCGACCACACAAGGTCAGTTTATTTTAAAGTCAGCTAAAGAACTTTTGGAGATATTTGATAATATCAGTGAAAACATAATTCAATATCAATTTGAGTTGAGGTCTAGAGGTGGACAACATGATAAGAGATCTGAGAAATGGTATGTTGTAGAGCATGATGATGTCAGAGATACCATGACATTGTTTGGAGAAAAATTAGAAAGAATTGAAAAGTTTATGCAGCGAAGTCATTCCCCTCCTAGAGAGACGTTTGAAGTCGAAGCTGAGTATTCCCAACATGATTGACAGGAGATAATGGCCGTTGACGCCAACGCATCGTGGAATTATTCCAATAATGCTCATTTCACCAATTCATACACCTCCAATGCCAGAAATAATCCACTCATGTCTTACAAATCTACCAATGTAGAGAATCCACCACCAAAATTCCAACAAGGGCAATCATCCAATCAACAACCAAGATTCACAGAATGACAACAGTCATATAACCCACAACCAAGGTTCACTGAGAGACAACACTCATATAACCAACATCCAAGGTTCCAACAGAGTCAATAATCATGGCTAGAAATTCTTAGTCCAATTACCAACCCAGAACATCCAATAATTCCCAAGCTCTTCAGCCATCCAATAATTTCCAAGATCTTCAACCATTCAATAATAATCAAGATGTGTAGCCATATAATTACCAAACCCAGCCTCCAAGAAGCTAAAATCCTCCACCTAGTTTCCAGATTAATAGGTTAGAACAAGTTATATTGGATATTCATAACAAGCTAGGTATTCATACCTAATCATTGGCACAATTACATATGCAGATGGGCCAAATGGCTAATGAGATGAATGTAAGAGCGCCACGGAGATTACCTAGTCAGCCGATTACTAACCCAATGCCACAACAAGCACTGGAGCTTGGGTTATTTGTCAATGAACCTAATGAAATGGTTCAATCAATCACGACTCTAAGAAGTGGAGAGTCGAGTTTAGGCGAATCATGAAGAGAGGTTGCAAAGAAGAAAAGAGGCCGAACAAGAGCAGATGAATGAAGCTGAAGAAAAGTAGATGAAATAAGCTACAAGAAAATAGGCTGAGAGATTCCAGAAGGATCAACCATCAGTAGAAGACAATGTCGATTAGAGATTACTTGAAGAGCCAGACATGGCAAGTTACGAGGAGGCACCACCATTTCCTCAGCGTCTTAAAGAGTTGGAAAAGTATGGATAGTGGAAAGAATTAGATATGTTGGAAAATTTTTGACAAGTCAAGATTAGTTTACCTCTCTTAGATGTAATCGTCCAAATACCGCCTTACGCTAAGTTTTTCAAGAATCTTTGTACCCAGAAGTTAAAGAGCAGGGCAAAGAATCCAACAAAAATACTCTTGAGTGAGCAAGTGACTTCATTGCTTTTAAGTGATACTCCACCTAATAGGAAAGATCCTAGTGCTCCCACTATTCCATGTGTCATCGGTGACCAGGAAATTGGGAGAGCTCTTCTTGATCTAGGTGTGAGTATTAACTTGCTTCCTTATTCAGTCTACCAACAACTAAGGTTAGGTGAGCTCAGCCCCACTGAGGTTGTACTTTAATTTGTTGATCGATCAATCAAACAGGCAAGAGGATTGCTTGAAGATGTCATTCTTTAAGTGGGCAAGTTTTATTTTTTTCTTGATTTTATAGTCCTGGATACAAAACCTGTCCCTGACTCAAAGAAACACATTTCAGTAATACTGGGAGGACCATTCTTAGCTACAGCAAATGCATGCATCAATTGCAGAACCGGAGCCATGGATCTGACCTTTGGAAATATAAAGGTCAGAATGAATGTGTTTGATGGAAGCCAAAAATTGCCTGAATCTGGGGAATATTTTCAGATTAATGAGTGTGATGAACTGGATGATATCATATCATATTTTTCAACTCAAATCCTGGAGATAGATGAGCTAGAGTCATTTATGACTGGAGAATGGCCAGATGAGGAAGCTGCTGATTGGGAGACATACTAGAGGTTGCAAAATGAAGAGCCGGATGCGAGGGAGACTGCCACCCTGTGGTCATGCGTTATGGAATTAGCTCACCTTTTGAGTTTGACACCACTGTGATGCCCGACTTCTTCGGCACCACCTGAGTTAGACTTACCCATATGCTATCAGAAATGGGGTAAATGATACCCGCGTCTAGCAATTTCACTACTTCTTTCATCACCACCTCTTTCATATTTGGATTCAGCCTTCATTGCATTTCTCTTGATGGCTTTGCATCATCCTCAAGATGTATGCGATGCATGCAAATTGAGGGGTCTATACCTTTCAAATTAGCAACGTTCCATCCTATTGCCTCTTTATTCTCACTCAGAACCGCGACTAGACTTGATTCCTATTTTTATGTTAATTTTGAAGATATAATCACCAGAAGAGTCTCATCGGGTCCTAAGAAAACATATTTTAGCTTTTCATGCAGTTTCTTGAGTTCTAATGTAGGAGTAGTAGTTAAGGAGGGAATTAGTGGACTATTTGAAACTATCGGGAACGGTTCAACCGTCTCCCGCCATGGGTTTCCTAAAAAACTGAGAAGCCATCCATGAATACTTCAATAAATTTATCTACCATGTCAAAGAAGATAGACATCATACATCATTGGAATGTTGCTGGTGCATTACACAAACCAAACGACATCCGTCTGTAAGCAAACGTGCCATATAGACAAGTAAAAGTGGTTTTTTCCTGATCAACAGGATCAATCACCACCTGATTGTAGCCAGAATATCCATCCAGAAAGCAATAACAGCTATGCCCGGCTAACCTTGAAGACTGTTTAAAACATCTAAAACTAGTACTTAAGAGATGCAATGAGATGAATCTGATCCTAAGTTGGGAAAATAACCATTATATGGTTCAAAAGGGGATAGTACTGGGCCATATTGTATCTAAGAGAGGGATAGAGGTAGATAAACAAAAAGTTGAATTAATTTTAAAACTGCCTCCTCCCACATATGTTAAGCAGATATGCTCTTTTCTAGGCCACACCGGGTTTTACCGAAGGTTTATTAAAGATTTCAGCAAAATTGCCCCGCCGTTATGCAACTTATTGGCTAAGGATACAACTTTTGTCTTTGACGAAGAGTGCCTTCATGCTTTTTAGGAATTGCGTACTCAACTTTCATCAGCCCCTATTATTCATCCGCCAGATTGGTCTCTACCATTTGAGTTCATGTGTGATGCTTCTGACTATGCCATAGGAGCTGTGTTGGGTCAGAGAAAAGATAAGTTGCGGTATGCCATTTACTATGTAAGTAAGACTCCGAATGAAGCTCAGATGAACTACACAACTACCGAAAAGGAGTTGCTAGCAGTTGTTTTCGCCTTGGATAAATTCCGATCATATCTATTGGGCACTAAGGTCATTGTTTACTCAGATCATACTACTTTGAGGCATTTGCTGACGAAGAAAGACTCTAAGCCTCGACTGATTCAGTGGATTCTATTGCTACAAGAATTTGACCTGGAAATCAAAGATAAGAAGGGTTCAAAGAATGTTGTTGCGGATCATTTGTCAAGGATTATTGTCGAATCTATAAAGGAAATTAATCCTCTTAAGGATTCTTTACCAGATGAACATCTGTTGAATGTGATTGTGGTGGAACAAATACCGTGGTATGCTAACATTGTTAATTATAAAGCCACAGGTCGAATACCAAAAGGATGGTCTAAGAATGAGAAAGACCGATTCTTCAGCCAAGTCAAATTTTATATCTGGGATAATCTGCATTTGTACAAGTATTTCTCTGATCAGATTATAAAAAAATGCATCCCCGAGAGTGAGGTGCAAAACATACTGACATTTTGTCACACATTGGATTCTGGAGGGCATTTCAAAGCTCAAAAGAAAGCCCACAAGGTGTTGCAAAGTGGATTTTACTGGCCTTTCATATTCAAGGATGGTTTTTAGTTTTGCAAGGCATGTCTGCGATGTCAAAATCTTGGATCCATATCTCTATGAGACATGATGCCTTTAACGTCGATTCTGATTGTCGAATTATTTGATGTGTGGGGTATTGATTTTATGGGACCATTTCCGAAAGTAGATAAGAAGGAGTATATACTTTTGGGGGTCGATTATATTTTGAAATGGGTAGAAGCAATAGCCATAAAGTGTGCTGACCATGATGTGGTGGAAGAGTTTCTAAAATCGAACATTTTCTTACGATTTGGTATGCCAAGAGTTTCGATCAGTGATGGTGGAAGCCATTTTGACAACCAGTTTCTTCCTGCTCTATGTAAGAAATACGGTGTCACTCATTGAATTGGTACACCATATCACCCCCAATCACAAGGACAAGTGGAGGTTTCTAATAGGGAGATTAAAAATATTTTGGAAAAGAGTGTGCGTCCGGATTTGAAGGATTGGATTCGAAGGCTAAATGATGCACTTTAGGCGTACATGACTGCGTTTAAGACACTAATTGGTATGTCACCATATCATCTTGTGTATGGTAAAGCGTGTCATCTCCCTGTAAAGCTGGAACACCGAGCATATTGGGCTATTCGAAGACTGAATTTCGATATAAAGAAAGCCGGTGCATAGTGGAAACTCCAACTTCAAGAGCTTGAGAAGTTGAGAAATAATGCATATGAAAACTCTCTGATGTACAAGGCCTGAAGAAAAGCGTTTCATGATAAACATATTAGAAAGAAAGTTTTTGAGCCCTGCCAAAAGGTTTGGCTGTTTAATTCGACACTCAAGCTATTTCCTGGCAAGCTCTAATCGAGATGGGATGGGCCATATAAGATTATGAAGGTTTTCCCCCATGGAGCCGTGGAGCTCGATGATCCTGACATTGGAAAGAAGTTTGTCGTAAATGGACAAAGATTGAAACATTATGTAGAGGTGCAACCAGCTGAGTGTCTGGTAGAAACAATCGATCTAACTGAACCACCACCTGAGCTGGATAAGCTTGATCCGGAGTATTGAGAAGTAGCAATGTCGTATCAATGACGTTAAATATTGGTACTAGGTGAAGAAGAGTAGCTTTTACACCTAGTTTGTAGTTGTAGACAGTTATTTAGTTATTTCAGTATTTAAGATCGAGTCTGTGAAAACGAGTCGTAAAGCTATCATCATTTGAGTAGGAAGTGTAAATTTAGCCTAAGAAGCGTTGAGAAGGCATAAAGTTGAAGACGAGATGAGAAGACGACAAAATAAAAAAAAAATTGGGCCATGAGGACTTGCGCTTCAAGCGTAGGTCCAGCCTGTTATAAACAGGACCCGTCAGCGGTTTTCCCCCCCATTCCATTCAAACTCTTCTTTCTCTCTCAATTCTCCACCAATATTTATGAGGTTTGATTCTACTATTTATTCATCCGATTCCTCATCATTCATTGCCAGCGGATCGTCAGATTAATTGGTGATTCATCCAGATTTGCGTGAAGAACTCGAAAAGTCTCCGAAACTCAATTTTTGGAAAATCATCGTTTCTTTCGATTCAGTGAGTTTAGTTCCATTATTTTAATTTCATATGACTTATTTAACTATTCTAAACTAGTATTGATGAACGAGTCCGATCAAAATCGTGTTTTGATCCATTTTCTAAAAGTTGAGTTTTTCAACTTCGAAAGCGACTTAAATATCAAAAACATTTTGGGACAATGGCTTGCTTAATCTTTATATTGGATATATTTAGATATAGTTTGAGTTTGATTCGGTGTTCTGTTCATTATCGCAATACTTTTCAAAAATTCCCTATTGTAGACATGGCACATACCAAGTTGTCAGCGAGACGAGTGGCTCAGGCTATAGTTGCGGTTGATCCACTAGTGTGACAAAGGTCGATATCATTATCTCCTGCAATGTCCTCAATTTTCCACTGAAGTACACGCGCCAGGAGACTACAGTATGTTGACTCGGCATCCTCGTCTTCCTCGTCTGTTAAGGCAGAGGTGCCAGAGAGTTCCACATAGGGACGCGACATCCTTTTTCCACATGGTCGCCTTGTTGTTGATCCAGTTGATCCACAGGCACCATCACCGTCACTTGTGTTTGAGCTGTAGGCGGAGGAGATAGGGGAGGATACCGAAAGTGATTGTGTGAGGCAAGGCGATGATGTCGAACAGGACGAGGATGCCGCTAAGGAAATGATCGAGTAGATGAGAGGGTACTAGAGCCGCTCGTGGTGGGTGACCCCAAAGTTTTGACTATATTTTTACCTGTGCCCCGGACAACATCGACAGAAGATTTACTAGACCGGACGATCCGAAAGGGGTATCGGCAGGAGCGTACATACTTATTACAGATATTTAAGGGATTACAGCCTGTCCCCGCCTGGATAATAGGCCAGTTGCAGGCCCAACGGTTATTACCTATTCTTGCCCCGGCTATTCCGCATATTAGCGAGGATATAATCCGGGAGTTTTGGCAACACATGTGCCATTTTAGCAAGGGGTTGAGACTACGAATAGTGGTATGAGGTACTGAGATTGAGATTACTCCCCAGACTATTGCTGAGGCGTGGGGTATTCCGGATGAGTGTGTACCCGAGCTAGCTGCTGTGTTCCCACCTATGCCCGAGATACTCCCATCTATTTATGAGATTGTTGTACTTCAGACTGTGGGGCAGTGGACTGATACACATTGGATCTACACGAAGAAGGCGAACTATCACCGTTATGCTTTGGTTTTGGGATGTGATAGTCCGATCCCAGAATCTGCCGCACAGCCATACCATTATGTGTTATGTGCCATTTTCGGCCCTCCACTATGCTTTTGAGTTCGGGTGGTGGATTTCTATCCCACGGATTTTGTGGGAAGGCCTTTATACACATTATATTTATCTGTGCAAGGAGACCAAGGTTGGTTAATGTATGTTTCTCTTTCGATTCCCGTGCTTGGTGATGAAGATTATGCTAGATGCCGGGATTGAGATGGATGTGGGGTGAGCATAACAAATTCAGAGAGGGTACCTCATATGCTAGAGGGATGTGGACTGGTGTCTGAATCCGATTGCATGGAGATGCTATTATGAGGCAAAGACTGGGGTTAGGCTTATTACCAGCCCCAGATGCACATGCCCAAGTGCAGGCTGATGACACTGGTTAGGCTTATGCAGGTATGGCTCAGGATGTTGAGGTTGATGATGAGGCTGAGATGCCACAGATGCCGACGACTGAGGATGAGGTTGTGTTGTCGGAGGCACCTATGGGTGGTACTGTTACTCTATCTCAGACACAGTTTGATGCTCTTATTTTATGGATGCAGGGGCTAGAGTAGACATTGGTAGAGGAGAGATAGGCTAGGCAGCGTGAGAGTGCGACGTTAGAGATATTAAATGCGGTTATTTCATCGGTTTGACTGTATGAGTCAACATATGGGTGTGCAGATTTCACCTACACCACCGACCTTTGATGATAAGGCTTAGTTTAGTTTTAGTTAGGTTTTTGTTTTATTTTTAGTTCATTTTTTTTTATATTAGAGATAAATTGTCAAGCATATAGTTTTGTATAGGGTTTAATGTGACCGCTTGAATGATTATTTTCAAATGTTTTTGGTTATTTTCTTAGTTTATAAAATAGCAAGTTTTGCTGATCAATTATATTAAGTTGGATATTTCCCTGAATTTTTATGCTTATTTTACATTTTGAATTCTTTTAAGATATTTTATCGAACTATACGGACATTTGGGGGTGTATATGTGTTGGATTGATCGGAAGAGTGTATTTAAAAAATAATAATAATAATTTCAGGCTAAGCACCCTACGCTTCATAGGGTATCACGAGGTAATATTCTGAATTTTGAAAATTTGACCCGTTTGCGGGGTGTTTTGGCCTAGCTTGTATCTATACTTGTATTAGGATTTGTTTAAGTTAATTTTAGGATTTGTTGTAGATTTTCTACAGACTTTTTAGAGTAATCCTAATCTAACAAGGAAAAGGAATGCAAATACAAGTTGGAGTTGGATTAGTCATTGCTTCCACTTTCATAGTCAACTAAGGGTTTTAAATCCTTTTTCCTATTTGATTCTACATCATCCATCTATAAATACATCCGTAGAGTAGATATAACTACAATTCACAATTCTTAAGGGTTGAGCATTAGAGTTAGATATTCTTCTTATATTATTCTTTTATTCTGTCTATCTCGAGGGGGTTAGTATGGAGAATGCTGATGAAAATTATTCTAACCCAGAGGAATTCATAGAAGGTATATAACCATATGTGGATATAAAGAGCTTGAATAAAGAAGCTACAAGTCGGAATGGAAGCCGAACCACACTAAAATTGTTTCTGCAGTGTAAATTGCAATTTGAAGAAATATTTCGTCCGGAGAGGATGAAACGAGTATTAATTACACCCACAAGGAAAATCCTTACGGAATGAGGATTGAAAAGTTTAGAAAAACTGGCGGGAGAAAAAGTGTATCCGGGCTTGGTCCGAAAATTCTATGAAAATATGACAATTTTGGGACCGACAGATTTGAGGTTATGAAGGCTAAAGTGACTCAGTTGAGTGCTCCTATGTGTGGAATATACCGATCGGTACTCCAGCAAACTTATAAGGAATATTGAAGGAACATCCTCAAGTATGGCCACGTACGGATGAGGAAATGATTCGGGAATTGTGTGCAGTATCAAATCCAAGAGATAAGATGTGTGATAATTGGTGGTTGAAGTTGATCTGCTTTATTTAGATTGTGTCATTTCGGCTCAATTTCGGGCCAATAATCAGACCAGTGTAAGGGATCACACTATGGCTAGAACTTTGTATGCCCTAACTCATGGGTATAAAGTGTGTGTTCCAACATTGATCATGGCTGAGATGTCAATTGCCCGAGCAATTGTGAGTAAAGAATGGGTAGGTGCAGATAAATTTGAACATTATCTTCCATACCCGTTTCTGTTATCGAAGATTATTGTAGAAAAATTGGGCGATAGGATGAAGGAGTTGGATATGATGCGATTGACAATTATGAAAGTTTATCCGAAAGAAGATTTGGAAAAGTTGAAAAAAACTGCAGACTGCAGGATATGGTTGAAAAGCATCATGTCAAGTGATGAATAAGAGGAGGAAGATTAGGGTTTAGATTTAGGTTTAGGATTTTTGTTTGTGTTTTAATTTGTTTTTAGGGATGGTAGACCCTTAAGGCCACGTCTTTGATTGCCAAATTAATTTTTTATTATTATTAGTATTATTTTTGAAAAACAAAATTAATAATAATAAAAAAAGAATCTTTGATTCCTTGAAAACATGTGTTGATTTCTCGATATTTATGATGAAATTTATTTTCCCTTGCTATGATTGGGTATTTGTGCTTTGTTGATGCTATCTACATGTGATCCAAATCAAGTTTGGGGGAGGGGATTCATGCTTTGCTTTGGAATCCATAATTAAACTTCAAGGGTAACTCTATCTATTATCCTATATTATTTTTTATCATGAGGACATGGTCTGATTTAAGTTTGGGGGTGAGGGTATAGTATTACAAAGAATGAAAATTTTTGGAAAATTTTGGAGCAGTTCTTTGTTTTCACGCATGAATGTTCTGCATTACAAGTTGATTAAGTTTATGTTTATGATGCATGAGAAGTATGTAATGTAATATTCCCATTTATGAGAGTAATGATTAGATTGAGTTAGTGAAGTGATGTGGTTTTACATGGGTGAGTGAATGAGTGAAATTGAAATTAAAAAAGACGACATTGACCTATAAGCATAAACACATATTCACTATGAGAAATAGGTTGATTTTTTACTATGAAATTGAAAAATAATTTTGCCACAATAAAAGGGGAGAAGGGGAGATGTTATGGTTGAAATGAAGAAAATTCAAAAAAAATATATTCATTGAAAAAATAAATGCAAAAAGCAGTTCTTTGATCTGAGTAACCGGGCATTGGTATCACCAATATCACTGTTCGCGTTTAAAAGGGAGAAGACTGATGAGCATAAATCTCATGGAAGAAACTTGGGCCCCGTTGGTCAGGACTAAAAACCCTCGCTGGAAAGTCCGAAGACTTAGAAAGACAAAAGGGGATAAAATTGGAAAGATGGAAAGATGGAAAGATGAGTTTTTAACGAAAAATGGCAAAATTTGATCAATGAAGTAGGAAAAGAGAGATTGAAATACCATGGTAGAATGTTCACAAAAACACGAAAGGTTGTCAGGATTATGAGTAGAAAGTAGCGAAATTGTTCACTTTAATGGGAACTATTCATGACACGAAGCTCGATATAATTATTGTTCGGTAGTGAGTGGGAGTATTTGCATCCATGTTGTCTTTTGCATTGTATCATGATTTAATTGAACTTGTGTGTGAACTCATGACTGCATGATTATAGAGAACTTAGATATTATAGGTACCATCACTAGAAACCTTCACGAGATTTCACTCATCCACTTGGGGTAACCTAGGGGTTTAAAAGGCTTATTACACGTGCTAAGTGTAATCGTCGATCCTCACGAAAGTAAGGGATTGCGTTAGATTAGTTAGAGTAGTTAGATTAAAAATATCATGACAAGAAAAGTTTCCTGAGTTTATTGCTAAGGGACTAGCAATGTGTACATTTGGGGGTGTGATAGGTGTCAAATATTAGTCATTTTGACTCCTTAACTCACTATTGTTACGTTCTTTCATTCCATTATTTGGTATTTTTATTGCGTTTGCGTGTTAAGGCATGTTTCAAGAGCTTAATGAAGAAATGGAGCTAACTTCGGTGAATTAACTGAAGAGTATGTTCTTTCTATCCAAGAGGAGAATCAAAGAGGAAGTCTGAGACAAAAATAGCTCCCGGAGGGCAAAAACAACATTTTCAGAAGCCGTCATCTTCAGCAAAAAGTATCGTGGGTTCAAGACGGTCGTTTTGGTTCATTCACGGAGAAAAGTGATTTTCCACAAAATACCTACTCTTTCAGTTTCAAAAAGTGGCTGGAAATTACATTTCCACGCTTTGACCTATGCTTGGGGGTAGGCTTGGGACCTACGCTTGAAGCGTAGGCCTGCTACACTTAAAGCATAAGTGCGGCAAAAATTTGACATATTTTGATGGATTTTGCCTATTTCACCCTTGGTTCGATTGGAAGACTTGCCTGCGAATCCAGACCTCTATATACATGTATATACACTTATATATATAAGAAGTTTGGGTTTGCATGAAGTGTAGAGTGAAAAGACTGAAAAGGGCCTCTCTATACCATTGCCTATATATACACGATCATATATCAGATACGTGTGTGTATGTGTGGGTCTGGAGTTCTAAATCTGATTTAGATTTTGTTGAGAGTTGGTTTTTGGTGAGACGTTCATTCAAATAGGTTCATTTATTCAGCCTTGCTGCTGTTGAGAGCCATATTCAAACCTAGAGATCCGGAGAAGAAGACTATGGAGAGCGTTTCTATATCAATTATGCAGTCACCGTCTTCCATGGCTAACTAACTCGGTATCTAGGATTTTCTAGCATAACCCTAGTCAGGTAATGTAGTTCTTTCATTGTTTTCAATTGTAAAGAGGGAAAACTGTTGACCATATTGTGATGATTGTAGTAGTTAAGAGACCGTACTGATTTGTAATATAAAATTATATGTTTGTTCTAAATTATTGTCTTAGATGGAATGAATATATTATTTTGCACAACTATGATTATCCAATATGAGTAACAACTCGGATGCTTAATTATGATTTTTTACACAATGGTGATAATGAAACTTGAAACCCTAGGTTGACACAGGCCGTGCCTTGGCGATTTAATATAGACATGCTTTAGTTTATTTTCATGCAGTAGGAGTAGATTAGAGTAGTATAATTGACATGTACTAGTTAGGTCAGTCATGAGATGAGTTGTCGTAATCCGGTTGATGGTACTCTTCTTTAGGGCCGTATTTAGCTATTTGCGGTACGACCTGATACGTGCGCTTGCATAGGGTAAAACCTATAGTCGTTAAGGCGTTGTTTTTAACCACATATTTTTATACACCTGACGTCGCATCACTTTCTCTTTCTCACAAAGCTCTCTCTCTATCTCTGTATTGCTATTTGTTTCTGACACACATAATATATTCACCCTATGCTTGTATTTTTAGGACAAATAGGAGTGAAGCCCAATTTTATTTGGAGTGGGGAACAAGCCAATCAAGGTCAATCAATCCCAGTCTGAAAAGGAATGTAAATATGTGATTACAATCTCTCAAAGGGGAAATGTGATAAGGGTTTCTTTGTCCCTAAGTAGATGATCCACATACCATAACAATCTCTCACTTGGCGAACTTTACTTTAGCTAATCAAATCCATCAAAGATTAGTGCAATGCGATATGCTCATGTCTTCAAGCTTGAAGACCAGCTGAATTTGCACACAACTTCAGTTTATCTGTTGTCACCATTTTGGTCAACATGTCGGCCGGATTCTTGCTTCCTTGAATCTTCTCAAGTGTCAACACTTCATCCTCCAATAGAAATCTGATAAAGTGATAACGAAGATCTATATGCTTGGTCCTTGAATGAAATGTTGAATTCTTTACCAGATGTATAACACTCTAACTGTCATTGTGCAAAACACTTTTTCCTTGCTCAAATCCCAACTCTACCAACAATCACTGTAACCAAATCATCTTTTTGATATCATCTTTCATGGCTTCATACTCAACCTCTATAGTAGATAACGCTATAATTTTCTGTAACTTCGAAACCCAACTGGCTGTTATAGTACCTACTGTAAAGACATAACCAATAGTGCTTCTTCTATGGTCTATCTCACTAGCAAAATTTGAATCTACATAGCCATGTAGATCAACTTTGCCTTTTCCAAAACAAAGGCATTTCTCTGTGGTACCTCGTAGATATCGTAATATCCACTTCACTGCTTCCCAGTGAATCTTCTCGGTTTAGACATAAACCTGCTGACTGCTCCCACTGCATATGCAATATCCGGTCTTTTATAGACCATTGAATACATCAAGCTTCCAATAGCCAAAGTTTATGGAACATTCGCCATGATGTCCCTATCTTTCTCTGTCTTCGGAGATTGATCTTTAGATAGTCGAAACTGACTAGCCAATGGTGTGCTAATGGCCTTAGCATCACTCATGTTGAACCTCTTCAGAATCCGTTCAATCTAGTCAACTTTAGATAATTGAAAAATTCCCTTCTTCTTGTCATTGTTGATTCTCATGCCTAGAATCTGTTTCGCTGCACCCAAGTCCTTCATCTCGAACTCTTTAGCCAATTGATTCCTCCACTTATTGATTTCTTCAAAATCAGACCTAACTGCTAACATGTTTTCGACATAAAGTAGGAGAATGATGTAACTCGTGTCAAACCTCTTGCAGTAGCAACAATAATTAGTGTTCCACTTGTTGTATCCATGTCTCTATATAAAAACATTGAACTTCTTGTACCATTGCCTTGGAGCTTGTTTTAATCCATACAAGCTCTTATTCAATTTGCATACAAGCTTCTCTTTCCCTTTTACCGAGAAACCCTCAGGTTGTTGCATGGAGGTCACCATGGAGGAAAGTAGTTTTGATGTCCAATTGCTCTAGATGCAATCCCTCTTAAGTAACAATCCTCAGAACTGAACGAATGGTGGTCAGTTTCACAACCGGGGAAAATATATCAGTGTAGTCAATTCCATCTTTTTGCTGATTCCCATGACTACAAATCTTGCCTTGTATCACTTGGAGCCGTCATATTCTTCTTTGACCCTGTACACCCATTTGTTATGGAAAACTTTATTTCCTACCGGCAAGTCAGTTAGCTCCCATGTCTTGTTGGAGATAAGGGACTTCATCTCATCTTTCATTGCAAGCTCCCACTCGCTTGCATCCGCTTCATGACACACCTTGTCATAGCACTCGGGTTCACCTCCATCTGTGAGCAACAAAAAATTCATTTATCTCCTGTTCGGCACATGCGGCCGAGTAGATCTCCTAGGCATAAAAATAGGAGTCGGAGACTATAGTGTATCATCCTGCTGAATATTGCCTTCTGCAACTGGTTCCTCTAACTATGGACTCTGTTGTGCCACACTACTATCTGAACCATCATCAAAATCAACATGAACATGACCACTTTGTTCTGCATGATCAGAGGTTGTTGTGTGCCGGTCTTTGTACATCATCTTCTCCTTGAATACTATATCCTTGCAATGGATTAGCTTACTATTTTGGTCATCCCAGATGCGATAACCAAACTCATCACCGCCATATCCAACGAAAGTGCACTTTAGTGATTTGGGATCAAGCTTGCCCCTAAAATGATCATTAATATGTATATATGAAACACAACCAAAAACTTTTAAATGAGTAAGTTTTTGCTTTTTACCATTCCAAACCTCTTTTAGTAATCTATGCTCCAATTGTACTGATGGACCTCGATTAATTAAGTACTTTGTTGTATTGACTGCTTCTGCTTAGAACTGCTTGGGCAAACCCAACTGTATGCGCACGCTTCTGGCTCTCCCAATCAATGTTCGGTTCATACGTTCTGCTACACCATTCTGTTGCGGTGTACATGAAACAATTCTCTCTAATTTGATACCGTTCTCATAACAAAATTTATTGAACCCAGTGTCTTCACACTCACCACTATTATCAGATCGTAGTTTCTTTATCTTTATACCCGACTCATTCTCTACCATGGCCTTCCATTTCTTGAACACATCGTACACCTCAGATTTATGCTTCAAGAAGTAAACCTATACCTTTCTGGAATGGTCGTTAATGAAAGTCATGAAATAGGATTTCCCGCCAATAGATGAGACATTAGTGTGATCTAGTTCTAGCTTATCCTTTCTGAGATCTCTGTCGCTCTTCTGAAAACTAACCATCTTCTCCTTACCGAATACGCAATCCTCACAAAAGTTGATATCAATCATTTTTAGACCTGGTAGTTATCCCTTTGCGAGCATAACCTTGAGCCCTTTTTCAGTCATGTGACCTAGCCTCTGGTGCCACAATTTGTGATCTTCTTTGATGTCTACAACTGCTATCAATGTACTAGCACTGCTGGTATGTACATCATACTGTCTTTCTTCCCTTGAGCTAAAGTCATAGCCCCTCTAGAAACCTTCCAATTTTCATTGGAAAAGGTTACAACATAACCTTCACTCGCCAACTAGCCTACCGAGATCATGTTCTGCCTCAAGTCAGGAATGTGTCTCATATCCCTTAACTTCCATATTGAACCATTGAATTTGATATGTACACTGCAAGGCTGATCGTCACCTAGATAAACCTTCCCCAGTTTTCCAGGTGCATGGCTCTCAAAGAGCTTTCGACTTGAGGTGGCATGGAATGATGCTCCGGAGTCCACGACACAAGACTCTGCCCTATTCTCCAAGGAGCATATCAATGCATCATTCGATTCTTCTAAAAGAATATTTGCCTTTGTCTTGTTCTTTGCTTCATTCTTCATAGATCTGCACTGGTTCTTGAAGTGACTAGTTTTTCCGCAATTCCAACACTCGATCTCTTTGGAATTTCTGGGACATCGAGACCGTGATCTTCCCTGTCTTGAATTGGAACAGCCATGCCCAAAACTGCTGCTTTTCTTCCTGTTCAAACTTCTGCCTTTGCCCTCGACATTCAATGCTGAGCCACTATTAGAAGAGTCTGATGTCTGTCTTCTGACCTCTTCTGTGAGTACCATACTTACTACGGAATCAAATTGTAACTTTTCTTTCCCTGAAGAACTACTGATCGAAGACACTGTGTCGCTCCAACTTTCTAGGAATTGGCTTAGAACTAAAGCCACTTTCATTGTACCATAGATTGGCATATCAAATGATTCCAACTACCCAACAATGTCATTAAAAACATCAAGATGTTCACTGACCTTTCTATTCTCGGACATCTTTAGATTGACCAATATTTTGATGAGAAATACTTGATTTGCTGCAGACGGCTGTTCGTACATGTTAGAAAAACCATCCATGAAAGACCTTGTTGTCTTCTCATTCCTTATATTAAATGCAACGGACTTTGAAAATGTCAGTCCGATCGTACCGAGAGCCTTCCGATAAAGGGTCTTCCACTTCTCGTCTGACATATTTTATGGCTACATTTCCAATGGTTGATACAAATTCTTCTGGACTAGGAGGTCCTCAATTTGCATCTTCCAAAACCCAAAGTTTGAACCATCAAACTTATCGACCATACTTGCATTTTCTTCAGCCATATAACTCAAAGAGCTTTCCATTTATATATTATACGTCTTGTTTGGATTAACAATGTTCCACGAAATAGGCCCGAATAGAAACTGCTACGCGTGGGAGCCGAAATTCTGGCCGAAACTTCAGGCAGCACGTGGGGGCTTCTGCGGCTGTTTCTGGTGACACGCTTGACACTACTGGCTTCTGCGGCTATTTTCGGTGACACGCTTGACACTGGTAGCTTTATCTTGTCGAGCCAGTTTTCCTGGTATGCTTAGATTTTGATTTCGACACCTGTCGAGATCCGAAGTTGACCAGATTGTTGTTTATTTAATTTCGCTTTAACCGTGAACCCTCTGATACTAATTTTCTTTTTCCGAAGTCTTTGATATGGATCTTGGTTCCACCTGGATTACTCTGATACCATTTGTTAGGGATAACGAAACCCTATTATCGAGAAACACACAATCAAACAGTTAGAACACACACAAACATAAAGATATATACGTGGTTCAGCCAAAATAAGCCTACTTCCATGGAGCGCACCGATTCAATTTGATTAATGAGAGAATTACAAGGGGATGATCTGCAAATCATACACATACACATACACACACTCTCTCTATCTCTGTATTGCTACTTGTTTCTGGCACACAGAATATGTTCACCCTATGCCTATATTTATAGGATAAATAGGAGTGATGCCCAAGTTTATTTGCAGTGGGGAACAAGTCAATCAAGGTCAATCAATCCCAGTCTGAAAAGGAATGTAAATATGTGATTGCAATCTTCGTCCCTAAGCAGATGAGCCACATACCATAACACTGACAACTCCTAAATATTTGTATTCTAATTTTTAGTGCGTGTGAGAAAGAAAGAGAGAGAGAGTGATGGATTATCCTAAAGAGATGTATCATTTAGTTAAATTCAATCCAAAATCAAACACATGAAGTGATCCATGTTTATGCATATATGTGTCAAAGAGAAACAGATAAACGAATCGTCCATGCCCAAGAAGAATGAAAATCAAGTGAATTTTGATACTTTTAGGCCAAATCATGGTCCTGAAAAACTGCATACATAGAAATTTAGAACATGTGGAAGTACTGGTTTGGCTTCACTGAAAGAATATTCCAAACAATTAATGCAAATGCTGATGCTATGAATAAAAAAATAGTTTAGTCTTGTACCTTCTCTTGCTTTCACTCATTCAACCCATGCCCACAAACCTACCAAATCGCCATACAAAGAAATATGAAGTAATGAAATATAAGAAGAAAAAAAACACATCATACAACCCGAAATACATAGAGACTTGGACGATGGTTATATCAAATTTCGCAGTAATCCTTAGCTATTGAAGAAGAAATCATCGATTTCATTTCCAAAACTTACCCATCGTGGTGAATTGATTCTGCTTGTCACTTTAATTCAACACTTTTTATATAAATCCCATTGATAAGAGGTAAAACAAGATATTTATAATTGTGGACAAAAAGTCCCAAATTTT
The DNA here is from genome assembly GCA_963922005.1 of Cornus suecica. Classification (NCBI taxonomy): domain Eukaryota; kingdom Viridiplantae; phylum Streptophyta; class Magnoliopsida; order Cornales; family Cornaceae; genus Cornus; species Cornus suecica. The sequence goes on along the minus strand of OY998247.1, from coordinate 31,261,918 downwards.
GCTATCTAATATTTCAGTCCAGCAGTTAAGATATGTAAGAATATTTATTTGTAATGGCATGATTCTGATCAAAAACTATGTTGAGAGTGTTAGTTTGAGTTAATAAAGGTGACAAGTCAAATAAAGATCAATAAACATGTTAAATCAAGTTTAAAGTCATGAATACCATAAGGAATGTGAAGGGAAGTTGATTAGAAGTGGAATTGTAGAAACAAAAGTTGAAGTCTCTGAAGCTACCGAATACTTATCGAGTACTTGAGATTTTTAGCCACCGAGTACTCGGTGAAATCTCTACCGAGTTCTCGATGAGTTGCACCTTGGCACGAATGATGGTGTAGTTTTTGTGGGTTTGAGGCGCCAGGGTGCGCTATGCCGCGCTATTAGAGATTTATCGAGTACTCGGGATTGAATTTTTGAGTACTCGAATAAGAACTCAGGGCCGACTTCAATTTTTAGTTAAGGCTTATTTTGATGCAACAATGACTCACATTCACTTAAGGACATTGTTAGGACTTATTATTGGTATATTGGACTATCATTGGTATATTAGTCTATATTTTGAAGACTTAATAGTGGAAATATGAATTCTTAAAGGAAAAGGATTCTTACCATTAATTTGACAACTCTTCTCTATTTATATGAGTTAAACCAAAGAGAATGGTGTGGCTTTTGAGAGATTTCTGCAATTCTTCTACTATTCATATACTTCTACAGAGAGAGATAGAGAGAAAATTATTGAGTGATCATATATCTTCTAGTTCTCTTTTGTTTTGGATTTCTCCAATTGTGCTTCAATAAGTGTGATCTTTATACACAATTGGATGACCTAAATTCTAAAAATTCTACACACCATATGTTGCACTATGTGTGCATTGATCCGTTAGAAGTGGATGCGTTAGAGTGCGGAGATCGGAGCAAGAAGCTTCGTGGTAAACTGATCCGTTGAGAAGCGGAGCCATCAGAGTACAGAGATCAGAGCGAGAGCTTCGTGGTAGCACGAGTGATTCAAGACTTTCAGACGTCGAGTGATAAAAGGAAATTCAGAGTGATTTTATAAGTCCTAACTTCATAGAGTCTGCGTATTTCTTGTTTCATAGTGCATCGATAGCAGAGGGTATCCGTGGTTTTTACTTGGAACATTTCCAAGGTTTTCATGTAAAAATATTGGTGTCATATTTGCTTTATTTTCTGCACCTATATTTATTATTGCGTGGATTATATTGTGATATAATAGAATTAAAATTGACTATTCCGCAATTAATATTTTAATTTGTCAATTAATTCAGAAAAAGACTATTGACCCCCCCCCCCCCCCCCCCCCCCCCTCTAGGCTTAGTTAACCGTCTTGTAGATAATTTCAATTGGTATCGGAACAAGGTTTGCCCTAATTTAAATTAACGACCTAGGGTTAGATCATGAACTTAGAAGATGGATGTACCTTGTGAAAAAGATTCTTAAGTCTCTCCCTAAACGTTTTTGGTCTAAAGTTACTATAATCTCGGAACTTATGAGTCTTAAAGAAATTAAACTTGAAGAATTGGCCAGGAATTTAAAATTTTATGAGATGGAGATGTTCAAAAGTAACCCTAAGAGGTCTAGTAGCACTAAATAAAAGAGCATAGCTTTTAAAACTAATAGAGATGATCCGTTTGAGTCTGATGGAGAAAATGAGTTGAATATGAATGATATTGTCATGTTTGATAAAAGGTTAAACAAATTTGGTAAAGCTAATAATGGCAAAATGAGTGGTAAATGACAGAATGTTGGAGATAAATTAAATGATTTTAGAAATAAAAATAAACCCCAATCTCAGAATGACCAGTTTGACTTTAAGAAGAAGAAACCTCAATGTTTTGAGTGTAAAGGGTATGGTCACTTGGTCGCGGAGTGTGCAAATACGTTAAAAAGGACGAAAGGCGTAGCTGTTACTTGGGATGATGAATCAAATGATGGATCGGCTAGTAATGCAATAGACTCGGAGGTAGGTGATGAGACTGAGAACTTCAACGTGTTAGCTGCATAAAGCAAGGAGGTTAGAGAAGTTGCTACAAGATGGACGATGTCTGGAGATTAAGATTGTGAAGACATGCCTCAAGCTTCTTACGATGAATTACTTGATAAACTTACTCAAATTAACAATCATCACAATCAACTATTGACTAAAAGTTTCTGAATGGACAAATAATTATACTCTTTAAGAGACAAATTAGCCAATAGTTCCCAAACCCTAAACCTCTTGCAAACTCAAAAAGCTAAACTATCTGAAAATTTTAATTGAGTCTGAACAAGAAAAGAATTATGCTTCGAAGATTGTAGATGATCTCAATAAGGAATTAACCCCTCTAAGATCTAATATAAATGAGAAATCTACGGGAATTGAGGTTTTGGAAAAGGACTTGAAGGATGTTACCTCAACTATTTATAAATGGTCTAGTTGAACAATTAAGCATGATCATATGTCGAGTATAGGTAAAACTGTAGGAAATACTAAAAGATTGGGATTCATAGGAACAATGGGTAATTCAAATATCATTCCCAAAACTACATTTGTTAGGGCTTCCCAAGTAACATCAAGTTCTTCTCAAGGTAAACCTGATAGAAATACTAATGTTCAATCGTATGTTAGAAAACTGGTTGAGAATAAGCCTCCATTTACCTCTAAGTATCATAAGAGTTCTAATAATGTTTTTCAAAGATTTGTTCTTATATGTCACCACTGTGGAGTGAAAGGTCATATTCGACCCATGTGCTTCAAATTAAGAGGAAGAAATTTGAAATCAAGGACGAATTAAATAACTAAAAAAGGACCCAATATTCATGATCAAATTCGGGTGTTGAGTGAAGAGGTAAAGAATTTGTCAAGACTGACGAGTAGAGCTCCGAAAATTAGACAAACATGGGTTAAGAAAGGTGAGCTACATTGTTTTGTTGCCGATACTACTCTTCGAACATATGATTCTAGTGATTGGTATTTGGATAATGGATGTTTGAGGGACATGACTGAAGGTAAGTCATTGTTTAGTTTTTTCGAGGAAATTAATGGTGGAATAGTTACTTTTGGAGATGGAAAGAAGTCTAAAGTTCGAGGAAAATAACAATTGTGGCTTCTGGTATGCCTAGATTGGAAGATGTGCTTTATGTTGAGGGTTTAAAAGCGAATTTGCTGTGTATTAGCCAAATTTGTATAATAACCATAACGTCAATTTCTCTCTCGATAAATGTTTAATTGTTGATTCTTTTGGAAATTATGTTATGGAAGGTATGTGATCATGTGACAATTGTTATTGCATTATACCTAATCCTAAACTAGCATGCAATAAAGTTAAGCTTGATGAAATAGAAATTTGGCACCAAAGAATGGGACACATTAAGTTTCGTGATTTAACTAAGATTACTAAAAGTGAAATTGTTAAAGGTAAGGTGTTGTTAAGTTTGGGTATGACAAAGGTCTTGTATGTGGTTTGTGTCAAAAAGGAAAACAGATTGGATGTCAACATAAGAAGACTAATACCATACATACTTCTAGACCATTAGAATTATTACATATTGACTTAATAGGACCTACTAGGACATGAAGCAAAGGAGGTAAGAAGTATATTTTTGTTATGGTTGATGACTACTCTAGATATACATGGGTAGGATTTTTGAGTGAAAAGTCTGAAACTGCAAAATATTTTAGGAATATTTGTTTAAAACTTCAAACTGAGAAAAATTATCCCATTACTAGAGTAAGAAGTGATCATGGAAAGGAGTTTGAAAATTCAGGGATTGATACTTTTTGTGATGAAAAAAGAATAAATCATGAATTTTCTGCACCACATACTCAACAACAAAATGGGGTTGTCGAGAAGAAGAATAGGGTTTTTTAGGAAATGGCCAATGTTATCCTATATGGAAGAAATGTTCCAAGGAACTTTTGGGCGGAGATAGTGAACACAACTTGTTACACTTCAAATAGAATTTATCTTAGGTCCAACACTTTAAAAAAACCCTATGAATTGTGGAATAGCAAGAAATCCAATATTAAATATTTTTGAATTTTTGGATCTAAATGTTATATTCTTAGAGACAAAGAGTCCATAGAAAAAAATTTGATTTTAAGAGTGATGAAGGAATGTTTTTGGGTATTTGCTGATTAGTAGGGTATATGCGGTTTTTAACATTAGAACCCAAACAATGATGGAATCTGCCAATGTGGTTATTGATGACTCATGTGTGGATAAGTCTTAGTCTTCTGTAGAGAAAAACGAAAGTGAACCGTTCTTCCTATTAAGTGATGATTCTCCTATTGATACTGAAGAGGAGAAAGTGGATCATGAAGATACTCCTAGTCGTATAGGATCACATGAATCTTCTCATAATATTCAGCCTACTCTTGCTAAAGAACCATATGTTAGAGTTAAGTTGAATAATCCTTTAGATAAAGTCATTGGATCTGTTGATACAATGATGGTGACTCGTAGAAAGGCTAGAAATAAAACCTCTTATGCTTGTTATACATCCTTCTTAGAACCAAAAAATATTAAAGAAACTCTTTAAGAGAATGAATGGATAAATGCAATGCAAGAAGAACTTCAACAATTTCTTAAGAATGATGTGTGGTATCTTGTGTCTAGACCTAAGGATATAAATGTTATTGGTACTAAATGGATATACAAGAACAAAAAGGATGAGAATGGTACTGTTATAAGGAATAAGGCTAGGCTTGTTGCTCAAGGTTATACACAGATGGAAGGTATAGACTTTGATGAGACATTTGCTTCAGTAGCTAGACTTGAATCTATTCGAATTTTATTTACTATCGCATGCCATCTTGGATTTAAGTTGTATCAAATAGATGTTAATAGTGCATTTTTAAATGACATTCTTCATGAGGAAGTATATGTGGAGTAGTCCAAAGTATTTGAAGATCCTTATTGTCTAGGTCATGTTTATAAGCTTAAGAAAGCTTTGTATGGGTTAAAGTAAGCTCCTAGAGCTTGGCATGAAAGATTAACCGATTAATTATTGGAAATAGGTTTCACTCGAGGAGGAGTAGACAAAACACTGTTTATACAGAAAATTGAAGGTAATATAGTTATTGCTCAAATCTATGTTGATGATATAGTGTTTGGTTCCACCTCTAACCAACTTGCTCATTACATTATTTTGGAGAACAAATGACCCATGAGTTTTAGATGAGCATGATTGGGAATTGAACTTCTTTCTAGGACTACAGATTAGGCAATTAACTTATGAGATTTTTATTTCTCAAACTAGATATGCTTTGGAATTAGTAAAGAAGTTTGGTTTGGATAAAGCTAAGGATGCTCGCACTCCTATGAGTACATCTCTCAAACTTAGCATAGACACTAAAGCCAAAAATATTGATCCTACACTTTATAGAAGTATGATTGGGAGTTTGTTATACTTGACTGTCAATCTACCCGACTTATCTTTTAGTGTTGGTGTTTGTACACGTTACCAGGCTAGTCCTAAAGAGTCTCACCTTACTATTATTAAATATGTAAAAGTGATTGTTAATTATGGACTGTGGTACCCATCATAATCTAATACTGATATTACTTCTTTTTCTGATGCCGATTGGGTTAGTAATGTAGATGATAGAAATAGTACTAGTGCAGGATATTTTTACATTGGTAATTGCTTAGTTGCTTAGCATAAAAAAAAAACAAAAAATGTATCTCCCTTTCCACTGTTGAGGATGAGTATATAGCTGTTGGTAGTTGTTGTACTCAAATTTTGTGGATGCGTCAGATGTTACAGGATTATGGAAATTCACAAAACACAATGACTGTTTTCTGTGATAATACTAGTGCTATAAATATTTCTAAAAATTCTATTCAACACTCTAGGACAAAGCATATAGATATTCGACATCATTTCATTCGAGATCTTGTTGAAGACAGTATAGTGTCTCTAAAGTTTATATCCACAGATTCTCAATTGAGATATCTTTACAAAACCATTAGATTTTTAAAAACATATAAGTCTTAGGAAATCTATTGACATGTTATCTTTAGAATAGATATCTTCATATGTATCATTCTAGGAATACATTGTATTATTTTTCTCCTAGAATTGATACATTATCATGCATTTTTATTTTTGTTTACTATTATGCATGCATTGTGTTTTGTTACTATTAGGATTATTCATGCATGCATCATTATGACAAAAAATGATAAAAATTATAAAATAAAAAATTCTTAACATGTTGAGCTTGGCTAAGGGTACAAAGGGTAGTCATATTTCACTCTATTCTCATATTTACTTTTCTTATTATGCTTATGAGAATTGAAGATGTTAGTCTGACCTGAGGATATGAGTTTTTTACTTGACATGTTTAAGTATTATTTTTAAAACTCATTAACTTTGGGTGATTGTTTTACTTTGGAGATGATTGTAATACTTTTTGAAACTTTTAGTCTTTCTCATCTAACCCGAAGTGATATGTAGGTTCATGAGTACCTATTGCATGCTCATGAATGTTGGGGTAATGTTAAAAAAATAAAATAAAATAAAAATAAAGAAGTATATAAATATCTCTTTAAACCCCTTAGAACAATGGTCCTTCTGCTGAGTAACTAGGTCTTTTACCTCTTACCACAAAGCAGTAACCAGGTCTTTTTCCATAAAGCAGTGAGTGTTCATGTAAAAAGGGAATAAACAAATAAAAAATACATGACCTAAGGGTAATGATTGAATTTACATTGGCATTTGATTGGTCAGAAGGGGAAGGAGTCCCTATATGATTAACTCCTTGTCTTTTTGGATTAATTTCGGGTTGGCTAGGCAATGTATTCCTTTGTCTTTCAGACAAAACTGCAGTGAGTTGACTTAGCTGATTTTAAAGAGACTGCTGAAATTGTAGTTGATTTAGAGTCAAAAGATCAAAGTTATTTTCTAACTTCTGAAACCTCTGATTAGAATGCTTATTAGATTGATCAAGATTAAGAGCAAACATTTTCAAAGTATCCTCATAATTGGAAGTATTATAGATCAACTATGATTTTCCTAATAATATGTACTCATGAACCTATTGATTACCCTTTGTCTTTGTGGCAAGAGGTAAGAGACACGGTTACTTAGCAGAATGACCATTGCTCTAAGGGGTTTAAAGAGATATTTATATACTTCTTTATTATTTATTTATTTATTATTATTATTTTTTTAACATTACCCCAAAATTCATGAGCATGAAATAGGTACTCATGAACCTATTTATATGAGGAAAATGATAGTTGAATACGAATCCTGAAAGGAAAATGATTCTTACCATTAATTGGACAACTATTCTCTATTTATATGAGTTAAATCAAAGAGAAGAGTGTGGCTTTTGAGAGATCTCTGCAATTAATTTATAGTTCATATACTTCTGCAAAGAGAGATAGAGAGAGAAAATTATTGAGTGATCATATATCATCTAGTTCTCTCTTGTTATGGGTTTCTCCAATTGTGTTTCAACAAGTGTGACCTTGACCTTTATGCACAATTAGATGACCTAGATTCTGAAAACTCTACACACCATCTGTTGCACTATGTGTGCATTTATCCATGAGAAGCGGAGCCGTCAGAGTGCGGAGATCGGAGCAAGAAGCTTCATGGTAAACTGATCCATTGAGAAGCGGAGCTGTTAAAGTACGGAGATCGGAGCGAGAGCTTTGTGGTAGCACGAGTGATTCAAGACTTTCATACGCCAAGTGATAAGAGGCAAGTCAGAGTGATTTTGTAAGTCCTAACTTCATAGAGTCTGTGTACTTCTTGATTCATAGTGCATTGATACCGGAGGGTATCCGCGGTTTTTACTTGGAACGTTTCCAATGTTTTTCACGTAAAAATATTGGTGTCGTTTTTATTTTATTTTCTGCACCTATTGTTGGCCTGGCCTTGAAATTTATTCTCGGACAATAAATCCTATTTTGATATTAACAAAACATTTAAAGCGTGTTTAATACTAATGAATTATCAAGTTCATCTTTTCAGCAAAAGACAGGTGAACGACTCGGAAAACAAACACGGAAAGAAAACGACTCGGAAAGCAAGCTCGGAAAGAAAGATTGAATAAAAGCGAAAAGCCGTGAAAGAAATTGAAGCGCGAAAATGGAAAATCAAATAATTCAACGGCGAAGGTGAAAGTTGAAGACTCAAGACTTGGGGTAGATAGGTCGGGGAGCGATCACTGTAACAAGGTAATTTTATGTGTCGATTTTATCGTATAAGCTCAAGTATAAAATGAACCGAACTCAAATGGAATGGAAAACGCTTTACCAAACTTAAATGGAAAGAAAAATATTTTTATTAAATATTTTTCATGTTGTAGTCGACTAGAATAGACCTGTGTATTTTCTAGTAGTTGACTAGAACAATCAGTAGCTATTGGTTTTTCATCCACATCAAAAGAGTCGACTGAATGACCATTGAGTCGACTAGACTACAAGAAGTAGTCGACTAGAACTCATTCTAGTCGACTAGATTAACCATTGTAGTCGACTAGAACTCAATCTAGTCGACTAGATGAAGCAATGTAGTCGACTCAAATGCAAAGGAGTCGACTAGTTCATCCTTAAAATCTGCAGATTTTTCAGAAAACATTTCCCCTGTTTTGTTTTGTGGATTGTTTGTAATGGTGTTCAAACGGCTCTTGTCTTTCAATTACAATATTCACTCTTCAAAACCCTAATACAATGCTATATATAGAATGAGATGTGTATTGTGAAGACTAAGAGATTGAAATACAAAGAGAAAGAAAGCTAGCAAAAATTCTGCAGAAATTTTCTCTACAAAAGCCATTGAAACCAAGCTTTGAAAATCTGATTTTCTTCAAGTTTCTTTGAAAATCAAAACCTCTAGTATCTCTTCTTATTCTCCAAATATCATTCATTGATTATATCCTTTGAGAATACATTTCTAGAGCTATCATAAAATCACTAAAAACACTTGAGCTTATATTGATTTATATTCCATAAAAACCTTTGGGTTTTGAGTGTTTTTGTTCATGAGTGATTTTATTGATTACATACGAATTTGTAATCTCAGACAAGTGAAGTCCACCGATTGTTCAAGAGAGGGTTGTTCTCTTGATTGAGAGACAAGCTCGAGAGGCTTGTGTTGTAAAGGTTTGCCATTCCACCTATGAAGGAAGGGCCATAGTGAAAGGATCGGGAAAAGTCTCAAGAAGGGGTTCTTGAGCCGAGGAGTAGGAGTTACCGAACCTCGAAAAATCACGGTGTCAATCTCTCTATCTCTCTCTCCTTATTTCATTAACTTGCATGATATATTTACTTGAATATCTTGTATGCTAATTAGTCTTGTGATTAGTTATTAGATAAATTGAATTGAATTTATTCATTTGACTATTGAAGAAATTGAGTATTGATTATATATTGTTCCAATTTCGAAAAGGAGTAGAAATATTTTGAACACCCTATTCACCCGCCCTCTAGGGTTATTTAGTGACTAACAATTGGTATCAGAGTCTAATCTCTATTTTTTGGACTTAACCGTCTTAGAGAACGATCATGGCCTCACATTTAGTCACTCACGTTGAAGGACAATCTATTATTAGACCCCCTTGGTTTGATGGTTCAAACTATAGCTATTGGAAGATTAGAGTGGTAGACTTTCTTCAAGCTATTGATTTTCATATTTGGCAAGTTATTGTTGATGGACCTTTCACTATAACAAAAATAGTAAATGGAAAAACTATCCCCAAATTGCCCAACGAATGGGATAATGATGACCGTAGGCTTATGTCATTTAATGCTAAAGCTAAGGTGAATATAAATTGTGCCTTAAGTCCAAACGAATTTAATCGTGTCTCTACTTGCTCCACTGCAAAAGAAATGTGGGATAAACTTGAAGTAACTTATGAAGGTACTACTCAAGTTAGAGAATCTAAAATTGATATACTTATGCATGAATATGAATTATTTGCCATGAAGGAAGATGAAAATATTAATTCTATGATGTCTCGTTTCACTAACATTTTGAATGGACTAAAGCATCTTGGTAGAATTGTTCCTAGATCCGATGCGTCACGCAAAGTGCTTAGAAGTCTTCCGGCTAAATGGGATGCAAAGGTAACGGCAATCAAAGAAGCTCATGATCTCAACAACATGTGTCTTGATGAGATTTTCGGCTCTCTACTCACTTGGGAAATCACATTGAAATCTCGTGATGACGACATCAAGCCAAGAAAAGGTATAGCTTTGCAAGCCTCTACCAAAAATGAAGCCATTGAGCCGAATGAAGAAGAAGTGGATGAGGACATTGCTTTGCTCACTCAAGAATTCAAGAAATATCTTCAAAGAAAGAAAGCCAATGGTGGAAAATTCATGAGGAGAATCGAATCAAAAGGCGAGCCTAAGAAAAGGGAACCTCCAACGTGTTTCAATTGTGGAAAGCCGGGACACTACAAAAGTGATTGCTTCAAGCTCGAAAAGGAGAACGAGAAAATACCAAGCAAGATGGCTATGAATGCCACATGGGATGACTACGACTCATGTAACTCGGACGAGGAGGAAAATGGTGAAGAAATGGCAAACCCTTGTTTCACGGCAAATGAAGAAGAGGTACATTTAAATTCACATTCATTAGATAAAGATAAATTGTCATATGATGAACTTCTCTCTTCTTATGATGAATTACAAGATGCATTTGAAGAATTGCATGATGGATTTGAAAAGTTAGCTAGAAAATATATTCTTCTTAAGAAAGCTAAATCTTCATGTAGCTCTATTACTTCAAACTTAGAAGTTTCAAGCAATGACAAAAGCATAGAGCTAGAAAAGGAAAACAATCGGTTAAAAAATACTATAGATGATCAAATAAATGTCTTAGCTAAATTTACAAAAGGAAAGGAAAACCTTAGCATTATGTTGGGAAGACAAAGAGGATCATTTGATAAATGTGGTCTAGGGTATGATGCTTTTGACAAAGATGCAATTATCTTGAAAAAGAGGAAATCATTAAGGCATACATTTACAAGACAATCATCTCATGCATCCTCAAATGATTATAAGCATGTTACATGTTATTATTGCAAGAAAAAGGGACATAAAGCAAATGCATGTTTACTTAGGAAGAAGAAAGTGATAACAAAAATGATTTGGGTTCCAAAAGGAACCATTGCATGCTTGCATAGAAAGGAAAATGTTGTACCAAAAATGATTTGGGTTCCAAAAGGAACCATTGCATCTGTCTCTAACCCTAGTGGACCCAAGATAAATTGGGTACCAACAAATGTTACTTAAATTTGTTTTGTAGGTATGCTTGAAGTCTGCCTTAAAGGAAATGGCTTATTGGTAGTGGATGCTCAAGGCATATGATGGGAGACTAATCAAAATACATTTCTCTAAAAACTTATGAAGTAGGAAACGTAACTTTTGGAGACAACTCTAAAGGCAAAATTATAAGGATTGGCTCAATTGGTATATCTTCCACTCTTTATAGATAGCGTGTTTTTGGTTGATGGTTTGAAGCATAACTTATTTAGCATTAGTCAAATTGTGTGACAATGACTATGATGTTATTTTTAGGACCAATGCATGCTTAGTTAATAAAGATGGGAATCAATTGTCAAATGCTAAAAGAAACGAAAATTTATACTATGTTGCTTTGATAATGTTTTCATTGATTGATAAATGATCATTATTCATGTATCACATTCTTTTGTTTCTTGAAATTGCATGAGAAAAATGTCACATTGATTTAGAGTGAAATTATTTCAAAAGGGTGACTCTTATGGAAATATCTTTTCATTGTACTTTCATATGTTCAAAGAATTTTGAAATGAAATGAATCTTCCTATGTGCTATAGCTTTACAAATCTTGAAAAAGGGCATATAATTTATTTTTGCTAATCAAGGGAAGTTATATTGGTTTTCTTGTCAATTCTTGATGATTGAACATGAATAATGCATATGGTTGTTTACTATGATTCATATATGAAATGGAGTCTCATTCCATTACTAATTTCATATTTGGTTCATTGACTTGATAATTAACCATGATCATATCTTACCATTTTGAATTGACAAATGCACTTCATGATAATGTTCTTAAATGATAAATTCAATTGAAGCATAATGGTTGTTGAAGATCATTCATTTTGTGCTAATATGCTTATAATGAATTATGACTAAAAATGTGCTAACACAAATGGACCCTAGAGCAAAAAGGGTACCAAAGAAAACCACTTGAGTGTGTCTTGTAGGTGTGGATTGATTCCTTACTCAAGATCAATTGATTCTTCAATTGTGATGCTATAACTCAAAAGGGGAGATGAAATTAAGGTTTCTCACAAAATGAGTGGACATTACAAATCATCTACAAGCAACTCTATGTAAAATGGGTAAAGCTAGCATCATGGTACACATTTTCTATCCTCAATTACTAATGTGCTTTCATTGATGAGATTATACATGACATACATATGCTCATTCAAGTATGTTGAATCGTTATTGATATGTCATGGAATAAACTTGATGATTGGTAATAAGAGTGATTGGCTACTTGGTGCATACAATTGACTATGCTTTTGATGAATACTTGATAGTAGCTTGCTTTGAATTGACTTGGATATATGAAAGAAAGTCTTGATCATGCATGATTTCTAAAGAATATAGTCATGACCATCTCTAGACCATCAAAGCTATTTCACTTGATTTTGGTTGATTACTTGAGTAGCTATGTCTTATTTTTGTTCATGGGCCTTCATGATTTTAGTGCTTTATCTAAATTCTCTTGACATGACATATTGCACATTTATTTGAGGTGTTTAATTTTGAAGAGAAATTTGGACGGACTTGGAATATATGTTTAATCAAATATATCCTCAGATTCCTCACTAGTAAACCTCAATAGAGCATAATTTCTTTGAATGATCTATCTAATGCAAATGAGGATAAGGAATATGTGATGAAATTCTATGCGATTAAATGATTCATCATCCTCTATTATATATCTTCTTGGTAATCATCCTAGAGGGATTTGCATAAAGATTTTCATAAAAATGATTTTCATGATAATTAGCCTTTGTTGTTTCAAATTGAAATCTTGGTTGAAGCTATTTAATATATGCTTGGATCTTTATTATGTAAAGGAACTATAGGTTTCTCTTTGAAGGAAGCATGTTGAAAAGATGGAGATTTTGTGCTCAAATGTTGCTATCTTGAATGTTTATTGGAAAAACATGATTCATGAGTTTTATGTGCACATATCATGAAAGACATACGTTTTTATTGTTCTTGCATTATTATGATTTTCTCAATGATATATAATATTTTCTATATCTTAAACTTTGATATCATTATCATACATGCATACTCTTGTATATCTTATAATGTATATTAATGTTGCATTCTATGTCTAATAATGGTGACCCAAGGTTTTGACCGTTATTATTCCAAGATCTTAACCAAGAAGGATATAGATTTTTCTTTGCACATATGAATGAAATTAAAATTCTAAAAATGCCACATGCCTCTTTGCATGAAATGTTTTTATCTAATGCATTCCTATATGAAAATTTTTCATGAAGTGATTCACAATGCTTTGAAATGTATTAGTTCTATAAAATGGGTTTAAAACTATCATAAGCCGTATTTTTTTTGAAAAATGATCCAAGAGGGTGTTTTGAATGGCTTTAAGTGATTTTCTTATGGATGAAGGATATTTTAGAACCTATTGATACACATTCTTTTTGTTGTTTATCATTTATAACTTGTCACAAATTTGGTTATAAGATTCATTGGAGTATTATGTTTACCAATTTTTGATGTGTTGTGTAAAGACGTTTATCACAAACATCCAATCTATTTCAAAATGAGCATGATAGATAAATTTATTTTCCTCTTGGGAAAAATACATTTAAGTGTCATGACATAATTTCAAATACTTTTTGACACTTCGGTTTTGGGATTATATGGTTTCCTTGGTTGACTACTCTTGGACTTAGATGTTTAGTAACATAATTAAGCCTAAATTATATGTTATCTTGGTTCATCTCTTATTATTTTAGATAAACATTTTTACCATATATATAAGAGATATATCTTGTGTTTCTAGCACTTGTGAAGATTACATATCTTTGCCATTACATTAAAAGTTTTCAAAGACATGCACTTATGAGAAATGAGATCACCTTCATGATTATAATTTTCTTCGTCAATATTCTCACAAAGTTTATCCAAAAGAACTCATTGTGTAAAATTTCATAAAGATATGGAAATGCCTTTGAACATTAGTGTGTTAGCATTTGTCTTGTGTATTTTTCACTTGCTTATTTTAGAATATTCTTTTCTTAGTCATCATCATGATTTTTACTCTATTCACATTACATGTTATGATTAGATGTTGCATATGTGTTTATTTATTTTCACGTGATTAAGATGAAGGTGTTGTTGACTTATTCTTAAGTGCTCATATATGATTTTAAGTGAATTTTCATACATGACTATGTGAGTTTAAATGATCTAGTGTTTGAGTGCTCTTTGTTTACATATAGTATGTTGAATACTTATGGTTTGAGCTTTAATTCAAACACACATACTTGAACATTAAGTCACTTTTCATTTGAGTCATCAACTTGATATTTGTATTTGATTGATGAAAATCTATGTTGACCATATATCCTATTTGTCTATGAAAATCAAGCAAATGGTTTAGTCATCATTGATGACATGTGCTAACATGTCCTCGTTGCCTTCATGAATGCAAAGTTATGTTTGTAATTTGATAATCATCTTAAGCATATTCATGAAATGTGTGGACATTATGAGATTGTATTACTTCGAATGATATATTATATGATCACAATTCATTTATGCAACTTGATTCTCTTCTTGTACTTGATTGTATTTACTCTTTTTAATGATGTCAAAGAAGGAGAAAATTAGTTGATGAGTATATGTTGTATGCACATTCTTAGGGGGAGCTTTGCTCCTTGGTGATAGGGGAAGAAATACCAAACTTTATACATATGACTATGTGCTTATTTTCAATCATGTGCCCTTTGCATGCGTTTTTACAAGCGTTATTTGTATGTCAAAGAATCCTTGTCATCATTCACGAACTAAGCATATCGAGATTAGGCATCATTTCTTATGTGATCAAATTGCAAAAATAGACGTTGTATTGGTTTTTATTAACACGAAAAATAAATTAGCGGACATTTTCACAAAGCCTTTTTCCGGAGGATTCTCTTTCAAAATTCGTAGAGAAATTGGGTTGGCTTTGGGCGTTGATGTATTAGCATGATAAATTCTTTATTCAAACGTCATTTCCCACCTTTTTATGTTGCCAAAGGGGGAGAAGTAAGTTGTTTTCATGTATCATGTTTTCGTGTATGTAAGTCATGTTTATGTGTGCCTCAATGCTAGTGTATGAAATTGCCAAAATATATTTACTAAGGGGGAGCATGTAATGCACACATTGAGGGGGAGGATCACTTGATACTTCACCATTTACACGTAAACACGAAATGTTTTGTCAACATCAAAAAGGGGGAGATTGTTGGCCTTGAAATTTATTCTCGGACAATAAATCCTATTTTGATATTAACAAAACATTTAAAGCGTGTTTAATACTAATGAATTATCAAGTTCATCTTTTCAGCAAAAGACAGGTGAACGACTCAGAAAACAAACACGGAAAGAAAACGACTCGGAAAGCAAGCTCGGAAAGAAAGATTGAATAAAAGCGAAAAGCCGTGAAAGAAATTGAAGCGCGAAAATGGAAAATCAAATAATTCAACGGCGAAGGTGAAAGTTGAAGACTCAAGACTTGGGATAGATAGGTCGGGGAGCGATCACTGTAACAAGGTAATTTTATGTGTCGATTTTATCGTATAAGCTCAAGTATAAAATGAACCGAACTCAAATGGAATGGAAAACGCTTTACCAAACTTAAATGGAAAGAAAAATATTTTTATTAAATATTTTTCATGTTGTAGTTGACTAGAATAGACCTGTGTATTTTCTAGTAGTCGACTAGAACAATCAGTAGCTATTGGTTTTTCATCCACATCAAAAGAGTCGACTGAATGACCATTGAGTCGACTAGACTACAAGAAGTAGTCGACTAGAACTCATTCTAGTCGACTAGATTAACCATTGTAGTCGACTAGAACTCAATCTAGTCGACTAGATGAAGCAATGTAGTCGACTCAAATGCAAAGGAGTCGACTAGTTCATCCTTAAAATCTGCAGATTTTTCAGAAAACATTTCCCCTGTTTTGTTTTGTGGATTGTTTGTAATGGTGTTCAAACGGCTCTTGTCTTTCAATTACAATATTCACTCTTCAAAACCCTAATACAATGCTATATATAGAATGAGATGTGTATTGTGAAGACTAAGAGATTGAAATACAAAGAGAAAGAAAGCTAGCAAAAATTCTGCAGAAATTTTCTCTACAAAAGCCATTGAAACCAAGCTTTGAAAATCTGATTTTCTTCAAGTTTCTTTGAAAATCAAAACCTCTAGTATCTCTTCTTATTCTCCAAATATCATTCATTGATTATATCCTTTGAGAATACATTTCTAGAGCTATCATAGAATCACCAAAAACACTTGAGCTTATATTGATTTATATTCCATAAAAACCTTTGGGTTTTGAGTGTTTTTGTTCATGAGTGATTTTATTGATTACATACGAATTTGTAATCTCGGACAAGTGAAGTCCACCGATTGTTCAAGAGAGGGTTGTTCTCTTGATTGAGAGACAAGCTCGAGAGGCTTGTGTTGTAAAGGTTTGCCATTCCACCTATGAAGGAAGGGCCATAGTGAAAGGATCGGGAAAAGTCTCAAGAAGGGGTTCTTGAGCCGAGGAGTAGGAGTTACCGAACCTCGAAAAATCACGGTGTCAATCTCTCTATCTCTCTCTCCTTATTTCATTAACTTGCATGATATATTTACTTGAATATCTTGTATGCTAATTAGTCTTGTGATTAGTTGTTAGATAAATTGAATTGAATTTATTCATTTCACTATTGAAGAAATTGAGTATTGATTATATATTGTTCCAATTTCGAAAAGGAGTAGAAATATTTTGAACACCCTATTCACCCCCCCTCTAGGGTTATTTAGTGACTAACACCTATATTTATTATTGTGTGGATTATATTGTGATAGAATATAATTAAAATTTACTATTTTGGATTTAATATTTTAATTTTTCAATTAATTCAGAAAAAACCTATTCAGCCCCCCCCCCCCCCCCCTAGGCTTAGTTTACCATCTTCTAGGCAATTTCAAGATCAATAATTGTAACAACTTTATAGCATTTCAATATAAACAGAATAGAGATGCAACAAAATTACTAATTCCACACCATTCTATGACACAACACCTTAAGGAAGTACAAATTTACCTTTTCTTGAAGGCCTAGGAAACTTTTTCACTCTATGAAAAATTTGTTCCTTTTGCTTTTTCCTCTACAGTATAAGAACTAATTACCATCTTATGCAATCTTCTGTCATTTCTCATACAACAATCTATTTGCCTCAACTCATCACTTGTAACTTGTAACTTTATCTAAATATCTAATAAAAGTGTTTTTTCACACTTTCATTTCTGTTTAGTTCGCATCTGAGTGTTTGTTTGAATGCTTGTGTGTTTATGAAGCTAGCATTTTTTTTGATATGATACTACGAAGATGTGCTTTCGAATATTTGAGTCTCTTTGAGGCATTCAAACCTTCATGCAATGTGATCGGTCTTTGCTTTTAGTGTTTTTTATTTGAATGCTCGCATTTAGTGGAGCTAGTTTTGTTTCTTCTTTTTTTTTTTCTTTTTTTTTTGAGATTGTATCCCGATGACATATTTTCGGACTCTACGAGCCTCTTTAAGTCAGTTGTAAGAATTTTATTGAATGCCTGATTTGATTGGCTTTAACTTAATGCTTTCGTTTTGTTGGGGCTTTCTGCCTTGCGGTTTGGACGTTCAGCTTTTTGCCTTGTCTCCTTTTTGTGACCAATCTTCTTTTTAGTCGTATGTGATCGGATTTGCGCATGTTACCTCTTTGTACTAAAGTGTATGCTTTTAGGTCGCTACCTCTTTGTATTGAATTTCACGCCTTAGGCTAGTGGCTTTTTTTTACGGCTCTTTTTTTTTGGCCATTTGGCGAATAAATCCATGCCTTGAGTTGCTTTGTTTCAGAACGTGGGCGATTTGGTTTTAGATTTTTGCTTGTAGGTGACCGGCTTGGCACATGTTGCCTCTGAAGGTCATTTTAGGTGTTAGGCTTTTCTTGCCTCTTGTCTCTCTACTTTGTCTTTAGGCTTTTGGTCTTATGTCGGTCGCCTCTTTAATTTGCTTTTAGGCTTTCAGTCTTGCGCCACTTACGTCTTTATTTTATTTTTAGGCTTTCAGTCTTGTGCCACTTGCCTCTTTATTTTTTTAGGCTTTTGGTCTTGTGTCATTTGCCTCTATATTTTATTTTTGGTTAAAACATTCAGGGGTTTAGAGCCACTACTTGGCCCATCCATTATAGGCTTACAATGTTTGGGGCAAAATTACGGACAATCCGAAGATAAAATTACAAACAAATAATAATTTTTGATGCCTCTCAGGGCTTACCTTTCTCTTGAGCTTTCTACTTGGATCTCCAACCTTTTCCAAATAGTTTATCACAGCACCACTTCATTCAGATCCTATTTCACCTGCTTTCCGGATGTTCCTCTGAGCGCCACTGTATAGAACTCCTTAGCTGCAACTTGGTCGCCTTTAATGTCGACCACGATGCTTCCATATGGATCCATTCACCTCATGACTTGATGAAGTGTGGAGGGTACGACGTTCATCTTGTGGATCCACCCCCGACCCATTATGACACTGTAGCTAAACATCTCATTGATCATGATGAAGCTCTCCTCGGGGACTCTGCCTGCAGCAAAGATAGGCAACTTTGCTACACCAACGACTTCTATTATCTGCCCACTGAAGCCGACTAGGGGGTTGGTCATTGGACGAATTGTTTTATTACTTTCCAACCTCTTGAACGCCTATTTAGTTAATACTTTGGCACTGCTGCCGGGATCCACTATCACTCTCCTTACTAGGCACCCTAAAATTTCCAAAGTGATGACCAATGAGTAGTCATGGGGTGTTGTATTCCTTCCAGATATTTGTCATTGAAAATGATCTTGACCCCCGGTTCGGTCCCTTGATCAATCAGATTGATGCTTCCCATCCACATAAGCTTTTGTGCCTAGCTTTTCCTTGATTGACGGGCTCCTTTTCACATATTTTCTTCTGGTTTCCTCATGGATTATTTGTATGACCTTCACTATCCTATCCTGTTGTTGGCCCTTCAGGCTTTGCTCAGCTGCTATCTTCTATCTTCCAACCAACTAGTTCTGCAACTCCCCCTAGCTATCATTGGATTGAATTTCCTTCTGAGGCTTCAACATTCATTAGTTAGGTGTCCATAATCATCTTGGAAGACACAATACTTGGATTGATATCTTTAAGCAAAGGGGATTGACGTGTCTAGAAATGTGTTCCACGTTACAATACTCAAGTATAGGTAGTCAAGTTATAATATAGTCTTGGTGAGTCCAAGTGTCGAACCTCAGGGAGAGTCGGAAAGATGTATGAAAAATGAATTTTATTTTTGTCCTTGAATTGATTGATTTTGGTTGTTTTCTTGAATTAAATTAAATACTAAGGCATTGGGAATTCCTTTACAATGTCGAAACCAAGTGTACCACATATCCAAATAAGTAATAAAAATTAACCAATACAATCATCATATGTTAATTATATTTGCATGGCAAGAAAGGGGTCGCTTGGTAAGATAATCCATACTAACAATGCAACTCTTCACATCATGTCTATAAGCAATAAATAATTAACATACTAAATGAATTATATAAGTTAACTAATAGAAACATTATATGTTCATTATAAATGCTATGGCAAGAAAGTGGTCGCTAATGAAACAACTCTACAAATCATGCCTATATTAGCAATAATAATAAACATACTAATGATCTAGTAAATCCCATTAAATAAGTAGTATTATTAATTACATATGAATCATAAGAATTGTGAACTATAAAGATGTAATTACATTCAAAGTATTCATTATACCTATGTAAGATCATAAGAAATCAAGAACACCACATAAAGTGGGTTGAGCATTACTTATATCATTGTATGGCATAATGAATCTTAAATGTAATTACCTAAGTGTATTCATTGATTCAAAGAACTCAATATACATGGCATAAAGAGGCAAATAATCATTGAATAAAAATTATTAGATTCATATATTATCAATAATACTAACCTTGAAGCATTAAATACTTGGATATGTAAACACTTGGTTCTTCATTTTAAATTCATTCCCTAGCCTTAGCTAGAGAATTACTCTTCGATTACAAATATATAAATCACTATGTTTCTCTTCACTCCTATTCTTCCTCCCTTACAAATGAAAGACTACCTCTATTTATAGGGAAAATATGGAATCAAATGACAACTAGAAAAGAGAAATTGGATTTGTTTTTGTTTGAATATTCATTACTTTCCACCCCATTGTCTTCTTTTCACATGTGCCTTTGTTTCTTGACATGGATCAAATTTACTCTTGTAAAATCATAATCCAATGAATGTGGTAAATCTTCAAGAAAATGTAAAATTCACATCACCCTTTGGAAAACCCGAACCCGTATTGATTTCTGCACCATTCTGCAGTTTTGAAGCTGACTTGAAACTGCCATAACGCCTTCATTTAAAATCGAAATAAGGTCATTCTTGTGCTCAAATTGAAGGTCTCTGAATCAAATTTCCAATGGTACCAATGCCATTTCCAGAATCAAAATACAGAATTATTTATAGGTATTTAAGTGAAGGGTGGTCAGGATGAATATATTTCATGCATAGTTGATGACCCAATTTGCATGGAATTGATTGAATTCTTCATGAAGACCTAGAAAATAAGATAAACACAAAAATATCATAAAACTTGAATAAAAGATATCACTATAGAACTAAAAGATGTAAATTAAGGGGTTTAAATATATAATATTTGGCACTTATCAGGGATCCTGATCTCTGTTGGAGCTCGATAGATTCCTCGGGATTTGGTCTCATGAAACAACTTAGCTAGGCTGGTTCATAGCGGGGTGAATTTTTCATCAAATAAGGCCTTCTTATCTGGAGGTTTTGTCTTGGTCGGGTTCGACCGATAGGTTTTACCTTCGGCAATGTGTTCCTTGGTTTGGGCTTCAAGTTCAACAAGAGAGGACCGCATCAACCTGGTTGCCTCTTCTTCCTACAACCGAGGATATCCCTATATTCTGGTGATGAGTTCGGCCATTATATGAGGCATCCTCTTGACTAGTGACGTGTGGACTGGGAGCCTGGTCATAGCAACCTTGAAGGCTTCTACGACTGTCCTTTGCTCACACCCGTCTGTCAGAGCTACTTCTTGGGCAAACTGGGTAAGAATCGACTTCAGCCCTTCTCCTTTTTTTTTTGCGCTAGAGTAAAGAGGTTGCACACTTTGAGCTTAGTTCTTGATGAACTGGGAGACTAATAGATCGTAAAAATCCTAGTAGTTTTTCATTGTTTCAGTTGCATAGCGTTAATACCACAAGAGGGCGACGCCTTCCAAACTGGTTGGGAATACCCTGCACATCAGGGCTTTATCCTGGACGTGCAGGGCCATTTTCTATTGGAAATGGCAGATATGGTCTAGAGGGTCCATTATTTCATCTAACTAGGTAAAGGTGGGTGCAGCGAATTCCTTGGGGATACCTACTTCTAGGATGGTGTTGCTGATGGGGGGCTTTCACCAGTTGAGCTAATGTTTCGCCACCAGATCCTTTGGAGTCTGAGATCTTAATCCATTCACCTACTCCCCCACCCCTCCTCTTGAACTCAAGCAATCAGCTCATCGGCCTATTGGGCGTTCACTAATGGCACGACTAGGGCATCCGCTTGTGGTGAGGACTCCGCTTCTGCCCCTCTTCCTTGATGGTTATTGACTGAGGCCTCTGGGCGGCCTTCTGGTTACAGAGCTAGTGGCGCAGCCTGACGGAGTTGCTCCATCTGAGCTAAGCAATGAAGAATCTCCTCATTCTGCTTTTGCACGCTTGTACTATTAGGGTTCGCATACCCTATATACGAAGCCGTGCACACCTACAAATAGGAAAACTCACACAAACACACCAAATAATCGACACAAGAATATATACGTGGTTCAGCCAAATAAGCCTACGTCCACGGAGAACACTATTTCACTAAAAATCACTAAGAGGATTACAAGGGGGTGATTTGCAGATCACACACGCACACACACTGTGTATACTCACGCCTGTATCAACGGAATAATATAAACGTATACTATTCCTAACTATCTCTCTCTATTTCTGTGTACACAATTCAATAGGAGAAACCCTATATTTATAGGTGAGGATATAGATGTGGGTTTCCCAATCTTCCGATTTGGGACAAGTTAATATAACAAAGTAGTCATATTATATATATATGCCAATATATAACAATCTTCCACTTGACGACTTTGCCTTCATTAATCAACTCCATGAATGATCAGTGCTCGGTGCCCTCATTTCTGTCTTCAAGCTTGAAGACCAACTGAAGTGGCGCACAACTTTAGTTTCTCTGTTGTCACCACTTTGGTCAACATGTCGGCCGAATTTTCGCTTCCTTAAGTCTTCTTAAATGTTAATACTTCATCCTCTAATAGAGATCTGATAAAGTGATAACTAAGATCTATATGTTTAGATCTCGAATGAAATACTGAATTTTTCACCAGATGTATGACACTCTGACTATCACTTTGCAAAACACTTTCCCTTGCTCGAATCCCAACTCTGCCAACAAACCCTGTAACCAAATCATCTCTTTGCTAGCCTCTGTCATGGCTACATACTCAACCTCTGTAGTAGATAACGCTACAATCCTCTGTATTTGAGAAATCTAACTGACTGCTGTAGTACCTACTGTAAACACATAACCAGTAGTGCTTCTTCTGTGATATATCTCACCAGCAAAATCTGAATCTACATAGCCATGTAAATTCACTTCACCTTTTCCAAAATAAAGGCATCTATTTGTGGTACCTCGTAGATATCGCAATATCCACTTCACTGTTTCCCAGTGAGTTTTTCCTGGATTGGACATGAACCTGCTGACTGCTCCCACTGCATATGCAATATCAGGTCTTGTACAAACCATCGCATACATCAAGCTACCAATAGCTGAAGCATATGGAATACTGGCCATGTTGTTCCTCTCTGTTTCTGACTTGGGAGACTGCTTTTTGGATAATCGAAAATGACTAGCCAAAGGTGTGCTAACTGACTTAACATCACTCATGTTAAACCGCTTCAAAACCCATTCAACGTAGTGAGCCTGAGACAACTGCAAAATTCTCTTCTGCTTGTCTCTAATGATTCTCATACCAAGAATCTGCTTCGCTGTGCCTAAGTCCTTCATCTCAAACTCTTTTGTCAACTACTTCTTCAACTTACTGATTTCCACAAAATCAGATCCAGCTACTAACATGTCATCAACATAAAGTAGGAGGATAATGTAACTCGTGTCAAACCTCTTGAAGTAGGAACAATGGTCAGCGTTGCACTTGATATAACCATGTCTCTGCATAAATCCATCGAATTTCTTGTACCACTGTCATGGAGCTTGTTTCAAACCATACAAGCTATTTTCCAAATTACACACAAGTTTCTCTTTCCCTTTCTCTAAGAAACCTTCCGGTTGCTGCATATAAATCTCCTCCATTAGGTCACCATGGAGGAAAGCAGTTTTGACATCTAACTACTCTAGGTGCAAACCCTCTGATGCAATAATGCTAAGAACTGAACGAATGGTAGTCAGTTTCACAACTGGAGAAAATACGTCCGTGTAGTCGATTCCTGCTTTTTGCTTAAAGCCTTTTAATACAAGTCTCGCCTTGTACCTCTTAGAACCATCATGTTCTTCTTTGACTCTGTGGACCCATTTATTATGGAGAGCTTTATTTCCTACAGGCTGCTCGGTTAGCTTCCATGTCTTGTTGGAAATAAGGGACTTCATCTCATCTTCCATCGCAAGCTCCCACTGGCTCGCATCTACTGCACTGTATGCTTCATCAAAATACTCTGGTTCACCTCCATTTGTGAGCAACAAATAATTCATGTATCTCCGATTTGGCACATGCTATCGTGAAGACCTCCTAGGTACAGGAATAGGAGTCGGAGACTGCGGTGTATCAACCTGTTGAGTATTTCCATTTGCAATATGTTCGTCTGACTGAGTACTCTCACTATCTTGAACATCATCTAACTCAACACACACAGGATCACTCTGTGTTGTAGGCTCTGAGGTTGTTGTGTGTCTGTCCTTGTACATAACCTTTTCATTGAACACTACATCTCTACTTCATATCAGTTTTTGATTCTGATCATCCCACATGTGGTAACCATACTCATCACCGCCATAGCCAATGAAAATACATTTTTGTGACTTTGGATCAAGCTTACCCCTTATAGTGTCACTAACATGTACATATGCAACACAACCAAAAACTTTTAAATGTAAAAGTGTTACCTCTCTACCGCTCCAGACCTCTTCTGGTATTATGTGCTCCAATGGTTCTGATGGACCACGATTGATTAAGTATGCTGCTGTACTGACTGCTTCTGCCCAGAACTGTTTTGGCAACCCTGCCTGAATGCGCATGCTTCTGGCTCTCTCGGTGTTAATGTCTGGTTCATCCGTTCTTCTACGCCATTCTGTTGTGGTGTACGTGGAACAGTTCTCTCTAATCTGATACCGTTCTCATAGCAAAATCTCTTAAACCCGATGTCCTGATACTCTCCACCATTATCGGATCGTAATCTCTTGATCTTCAAACCCGTCTCATTCTCTATTATAGCCTTCCAACTCTTGAACACACCGTACACTTCAGATTTATGTTTCAAGAAATAAACTCATACCTTTTTGGAATGGTCATCAATGAAGGTGACGAAATAGGACTTTCTGCCAATAGATGAGACATTTGTTGGCCCCTAAACATCAGTGTGAACTAGCTCAAGCTTCTCCTTTATGAGTTTTCTGCCGCTTTTCTGAAAACTAACTCTCTTCTGCTTACCGAATATGCACTCCTTACAGAAGTTGATATCAATCGAATTTAGACCTGGTAGTTTTCCCTTTGCGAGCATAACCTTGAGTCCCTTTTCATTCATGTGACCTAGCCTCTGATGCCATAAATTATGATCCTCATTGCTTTCTACAATTGCTATAAATGTGCTAGCCTTGGTGGTAGTGTACAACGTACCTGTTTTCTTTCCTCGTGCTATAGTCATAATCCCCTTGGAAACTTTCCACTTTTCTTCACTGAAAGTGGTCATATAACCTTCACTCGCCAACTGGCCTACTAAGATCAAGTTCTTCCTCAAGTCTGGAATGTGTCTGACATCCTTCAGCTTCCATATCGATCATTTGAGTCTGATATGTACTTCACCCTTGCCAACAACACTGCAGGGTTGATCGTCACCTAGATAAACCTTGCCGAGGTTTCCAGGTGCATAGCTCTCAAAGAGCTCTCGACTTGAGGTAGCATGGAATGGTGCTCCAGAGTCCAAAACCCAAGACTCTGCTTTACTCTCTAAAGAGCATATCAGTGCATCATCTACTTCTTCTAAGATAATATTTTCCTCTATCTTGTCATCCGCTACCTTCTGCGGGGATCTACACTTGTTCCTTAAATGACCAGTCTTGCCGCAATTCCAATATTTGATTGCTTTGGAATTTCTGGGACCTCGAGACTGTGATCTTCCCTGTCTCGACTTGGAATGACCACGCCTTTGGTTTCCACCTTTCTGTCTATTCGAACCTCTGCCTCTGATGTCGACATTCAATGTTGTGCCACTGCTTGAAGAGTTTGACGACTGTCTTCTGATCTCTTCTGTGAGTACCATACACACAACGATATCATACTTCAGCGGATCTATCCCTGAAGAATTACTGATTGCAGCCACTGTGGCGTTCCAGCTTTCTGGCAAATGATTAAGGAGAAAAGATGATTTCACCTTGTCTTGAAATAGTACTTCAATTGATTCCAACTGCCCATAAATGTCATTAAGCTTACTGAGATATTCACCAACATTCCCATTCTTGGACATCTTTAGATTCGTCAATCTGCTGATAAGATGTAATGTATTTGCTCCAAACGGTTGTTCGTACATCTTCGAAAGAGCTTTGATGAGAGACTTTGCAGTCTTCTCTTTCCTGATATTGAAGGCAAAATATTTTGCCAACGTCAATCTGATCGTGCAAAGAGCCTTTCGATCTAGGATATTCCATTCCTCTTCTTTCATCGAATCTGGCTTCGTCCCTTCTAGCGGCAAATACAAATTTTTTTGGAATAACACATCCTCAATTTGGATCTTTCCATAGGTAAAGTTTGTACCATCAAACTTGTTGATCATTACTGCATTTTCTTCTCCCATAGCTCCCACTAAGCCTATTAGAGATATTCGAAGTCTAATTACGTAAAACTGAGTATACGATTGCGTCAGGGGCAGTTCAAAATTTAAGGAACGCCTCTGACCGCGTCCAAAAAGGGTCAAAAATGACTCCAAACGGGCTAAAACAAATTCGCACAAAAGACAGAAATTTAATCACGAAGTTAGTACCTTCTCAGGATGCATGCAAGCGCGTCCCTGATCTGATTGGGTTGATTCTTGCGCCAAAACGTCGGGCTTCAAGTTCTATTTCCGTAGATATATTATACGCCTCGTTCAGATAAACGATGCTCCGGAAAATCATGCCAACCGAAACTGCTGCTCGACGGAGCCAAAAAACTGGTCGGAACTTTAGGCGGCGTGTGGGGGCACGTGTGGCACTTTACGGTGACGCGCTTGACACTGCTGGCTTCGTCTCATCGAGCCAAAGCTCCTGGTGTGGTCGGTTTTTGATTTAGGGCACTCGAAAAAATTAGATTTGGACCATTTGGTCGGGCTTCGTGATATGCTCCAACCTGGGGCTCTGATACCACTTGTTAGGGTTCGCACGCCCTATGTACGAAGCTGTGCACACCTACAAATCAGAAAACGTACACAAACACACCAAATAATCAACACAAGAATATATACGTGGTTCAGCCAAATAAGCCTACGTCCACGAAGAGCACCGTTTCACTAAAAATCACTGAGAGGATTACGAGGGGGTGATTCGCAGATCACACATACACACACACTGTGTATACTCATGCCTGTATCATCGGAATAATATAAACGTATATTATTCCTAACTCTCTCTATTTCCGTGTACACAATTCAATAGGAGAAGCATTATATTTATAGGTGAGGATATAGAGGTGGGTTTCCCAATCTTCTGATGTGGGACAAGTTAATATAACAAAGTAGTCATATTATATATTTATGCCAATATATATCACATGTACTTGCTGCGTGAACAAGTCATTTGCTTGTTGTTGTGTCGTTTGATTGTCGTTGGACGGGTGCCACTCCAATGTCGCTTTTTTTATCCACCATTCTTGCTATGTATGAAAGCTTTTTGTTACACATCCAACAGATACCGCCAATTGTATGTGAATAAAATTTCTCTTTGTATTATAAAAACTTTCTTTATACAATAGTTACCCTATTTGGGGTGATTCCTTACATATTTATACACAGTAAGGTGGGTTTTTAGCCCATTATTCTAGGAGGATACCCTAGTGGTCCTTTTTTGTCCTATTACAACTGTCTTTGGTTAATGGTGAGAGTGTCCTTGTGTTTTGCTTTGTGTGTAAGATACAGTGTGTGTTTAAAGGATGTGGAATTTGCTTCTAGAATCCTTTGCGTAGGTCTTTAGCTTCGGCTTCGTGTTATATGCACCTGTGTAATGCCAAAGGCTATCTTGTACTTAAGAGTTGATAGGTCCTTGGAGATTTCTTCAGGCAAGGTAGCTTTGGACGCTTGCCTTGCTTCGGTTTACTACCGTTCGGATTCACACTCTGACCAGTGGGCGTTCCCTGAATGCATGATTGGTTCGCTACGTGGAAGGTTTTGCTTGTGAGTTCTTTACTAAACGGGCCGGATATGTATTTGAGCTTAATGTGCTTGATAATTTTAGCCTCACGCAAAAGTGATGTTTTTTTGTCGATATTTGTAATGAAGTTGTTATTGCTCAACTTCAGTTCATTTTCTTATTGAGTTAATTTTTGTAGGAAATTGTCACAGACCATTTCTTTATGTGTATTTTTATGAAGTTAGTGACCATTACTTGTGGTAGTGATTGAAGACAATTACCATTTTTTTGTAACCACTTGTGGAATTCCCTTTCAATTGGTAGTGACCATTGCTCAACTTCAGTTCATTAGCTTATTTAGGAATTTTCGTACATAATTGTTAGTGACCAATTCTAGTGACAAAATAGATGTGACCATTCCCATGTGTTCCAATTGCTTCCTTTGTGTAGGCATTATTAATTTTGTGTAGGATATAATGTTATATTGAATAAATTTGGAGATGTTTCTTTGTTCATTGCACATTTAAATATGATAAAATCAGAAAATTTACTCCTTTCATTTCATATAACATTACATTAGAAAATTAGGTAACATTGGTGTATTATTTCCTTTCACCAACAAAGTCAATTTGGTGTAGGGTACAATGAGGTGTATTTTGTGACTACATCATCCTGGCAGGGCGGGACCCTTCCATTTCTTCTATGCCCGGTCCACCATGCACCATATGGATGACACGCACGGGATGCTCTATGATTTATCCCATCGCTGAGTGTGGGTCTGCAGTTCTGGCTGAGTTCGATCTTTGAGGACATATTCGGGCAATTCCCCCTTGGAGATCATTGCCTATACCTGCTTCCTAAAATGTCGACAATCGTTTGTCTGATGGCCATAATCGTTATAAGAGGCACAAAAAAATTCTTTTACTTATCCATCTGCTTGATCGATTACCGGATTGAGGGGGGGGGGATTTTTGAAGATTCCCTTCATCTTGTTTTCCTGATAGAACTTTGCCAGATAGTCTGGAGTGGTGTGACCTTGTCATTAAGCTTCGGCCGCTTCTCCAGACTGCAAAGTCATTTTTTGTTTCACGTGGAAGATGTGCTCCTACAAATCCTTCATGCCATCAAACAATGTAAATTTGGGTAGCATGTACTTCTTCGGGGTGTTAGCTTTCAAATTTCTTTGGTGAAAGGAGATTTAATCAGCTTGGTAGATACATATGCATGCCGCCAGATCCTTATGCGTTTGGGTCTTTAAGTCTTTCATCACTTCCTTCTACACTTCGGCCACCAGATTGTCCATACATCCCGTTGTGGCTATCTTCTCCAGTGTGATCTCACGGGTGGTGTGATGGGATGATTTGGACTGTTCCTTTTGGAGCCCTTAGGATAGGGCGACTGACCAATCGTGTCTAGCTCGGTTGTGGGCACCACCAGATTCATCTTGTGTGCCCTGCCTCTGACGTTGTGCCTTTTGAAGGCCTCCAGATGTTATAGGATTATATCTTCTGGTCGGGATGCTTCCTTAGGCACCTCGCCAGATACTGGAATCCAGTATTCTTGAGACCTTGTTCCCACCATTATTTCTTATCACTCAAACTCAAATTAGTCAGAATTTTCACTCGTTTCCCACGCTAAATTGTAGATGCATAAAATTGTTTCTATCAATTGAAAATTATTAACATCTTTTTATCATATTTATACACGAGATTGATGGATCTCTGGCCCAATTAATATAGAATTTGAATTTAAAAAATTATATTTTTCCAAATGATATAGATTTGACCTCTATCATTTCCATCTTGACCCTCATCTTTCTCCTTGATTAGGAGGATCTTGATTTTATCCTCATCCTTTCCAAATGGTCCATATTCCTTGGGTTGGGCTTGATCTTTAACTGAATTGGGCCTAAAATTTTGGCCCCTACAGTTACGGAATTCTATTTGTTACTTGACTTTTTCCTTAAAAATACCTTCTAGAAGTTATCATATTTTTAATATAGATTTCAAAAGTTGTCAGTTTCCAAAATTAATATATATAGATGTATAATATTAATTTTTGAAGCTTGAGTTTGAAAATTAGTTTTCCAAATTACATGTACTTATTCCTATAACATAATCCAATTTACACTTTCTGTCTAAAAGGAATATTTGATATCATCTAAAACCTTACTACTTAATTTTAAATGAGTTCACTCATTTATAAAATAACAGAATATAATATAAGTCTACTATTAAAAACAATCATTTCATGGACAAATAATTAATTTTTGGATAGAGCGAGTAAATTCTTTTCTTTTTAAATAATATGAATTTAAATTTAGAAAATATAATATCCATTGAATTAAAGAAAAAATTCATAAGCAGGGACTCGTTATCAAAATGCGACAAATGTCAGACATGAGAACACGTGTTGTACACTAGGACACGGTCTGAACAATGGTAGAAGTATCATGAAATTTTAATATTGTATTTTTTAGTTGGACATAAAAGTTATATGCTTTCAACACTTCCCCGATACGAATATGTAAATAAAATATATTTTACTTACAAATAGAAATGTAATACAATATTTGGTGAAAGAAATAGATAAGAGAAATAATATAGGTTTTAAATTAGTCCATTTATTATGTCAATGAACAAATAAAAGTATATACAATAAAAATGCTACAGTTTAATGAAAATTATGTACCAAATGCCTAATGGCCCAGTGGTATTAGGCCCTTACTCTGAAATCAGAAATTAAAGGTTCGAGCCACAATGAACGTAGTGTGTGAGTAACTGTTTAACTTTTTTATATATAAAAAAATTGTTTTAATTGAAATGAGTTGCAAATTTAGCATTTTTGAGTAGTTTAGAAATTAACACACCTACAAATTTCAAGACAATACTACAAATTGGGTATTTGCCACGAGTTTGAACTCGTTGTACATTTTATATAATCACAAACTATTTCGTTACTAAAAGTGGATGTTAGCACTCTTACACTTGGGAATATTTGTGGCTAAATAAACTTTTTTTCAACCATTCTAACCTCATGGAAAAATAGAAGTGATTGCCACAAACTCGTGGTGCATGTTGCTATGTGTTAATATCTTTGTGGTTATTGTCATTTTTTCTTTGAGAAGCAGTCGCTGCTATTATCAACCTTCTGCCACAAAGATATTAGTTATTGTTAAACTTTAATCTTTTTCCACAAAATTTATTCATGGCTATTCTATTATTAATGACAAGATTAATAAATTTGATTGCTGCGATAAATATTGTGACAATTGCAAAAAGTAGGCAACAACATTTATCAGTTACAAAAGTTTAACTTTTACATTTTTATGGCTATTCTTTATGTAAATTAAAAAAAATGACATAACATATAAATGCAACAAATGATGATATAAATTATTATATAGCAAAAAAAGTCAAAAGTAACATAAAATTAGATAAATCTATCTAGTAAACAATTAGTCATAGCAAATCATCTACAACAAAAAATGACCGTTTAGCAGGCTATTTAAGAACCGGCCGATTCAGGTTGGTTTAATACACGATTTACAAAATCTTAATATTTGTAAGCTTGTTAGGCCCATCAAACCTATCCAACAAGCCCAATATAAATTATTTTATTCTTGATTATATTCATAAAGTCTACTTCCTATTCATCCGATGTGGGACACTATTACTTCAATTTACAATGCACTTTTTTCCTACTTCTTCCCCTTTTACCTATATGGGACACTTTTGCTTCTAGTGCACCTTAGCTACTTACGGCTCAATAGACACATTGCATAAATTTTGTTCTTCGAATCTAAGCACACAATTTGTACATATGTTATACTCCTACACAATATAGCCTCCATTTGTCTACTCATAAAAATTTGATCGCCACATTTTTATTATTTTAAGCACACGAAACGCACTTAGTTGTACTCCTACACAACATAGCCTTCATTAGTGTACTCATAAAATATTGATCACCACTGCAAGGGACAAAATTCTTGGCCCATCAGAAGAGAAGGCCCAATGATAATTGCCCAAAAGCCAAGTAGATCAGAGTCGATAAAAAAGAAGATAAACCCACCTTGGAAAGCTCATAACGGGTAAGTGTTTAGGCTTAATTGACAAAGCCCAATTAGCAAGTTAACTTGGGGCTAAAGACAGGAAATCCAGTCAAATAAGGTAAAGAATAATTGTAATTGTAAAAGGACATCAAATCCCTGAAATAAAGGGATTTGATCCTAATAATAATGGGCTAAGAAACCCATTTACTCTTGTATAAATACAGCCTTAGAGCTTCAATAATATTCATTCGAGAGTAGAGCAAAAAACTGCATCTACACTTTGGTGCCGTCTGTGGGAAGACAACAATTTTTCTTTAATTTCTCTTCCAAATTCTAACTCTTTCCTTTTCACCAAAAAATATTGTGAAAGCATCCATGGCGATAACTAGGTCTTCTGCAGCAGTAGGAGAAAGTGACGCCCAAAACACATAGATCGAACAGATTATACAGGGATTGGAGGCCGTGGAGAAAAAGAATGAGGACCTTGAACAGCAGAATGCAAATCTATGCGAGCAGATAGCCCAGATGTCGGCACTAGTAGGCGTGGCCAATGAAGTCAATAACAATGGAGTTGTTCCGGATCCTTCGAGGCACAAGAAGGGCATCGGAAACAGAGCGACAGATGATCAAGAGGATATCTTTATTCCAGCACCCGGAGGTCTGCCCCCACAGCAGCCTCCAACTATGAAACATTTAGAGGACATGGCTAAGAGGATTCAGAGGCAGGTGCTCGAGAACATTAAGGGCTAGACTCCCTCCATGAAAGACCTAGCATCCCACGCTGCCGTTGATATGATTAAATCACCATTCACGGATGAAATAGATCAGGCAGAGTACCCGAAGAAGTTTTGCTTGCCAACTTTCACCTTGTATAATGGGACCAAGGATCCATCAGACCATATTTACCAGTACCAAACGAAGATGACCACCTGGAAGAAGGATGAAGCCCTCCTGTGCAACGTGTTCCCCACCAGTTTGACAGAGTCACCACCCTTGTGGTTCAGGAAGCAACCGCCTGAATCAATTGGGAGTTAGAGCAAGTTGTGAGAACTCTTTATAGCATAATACTATGGTAACTAGAGACAAAAGAGGACTATATCCAGCTTGTTCATTATGACCGAAGAGAAAGATGAAAGCCTCCGGAGCTTCTTATCCAGGTTTACGAGGGAGATGTCTTCCATTAACCAATGTGACCAACTATTAGCAATAGAGGCTTGTACAATGGCCCTAATCCCAGATACCAAGTTTCACACGTCTCTGGTAAAAAGGCCCCTCCAGCGACATTGGAGAGTTAAATTCCAGAGCCCAAGGTTACCTCATAATCGAAGAGGATGAAGTAGTCTGGCGAAGGAGAACAACTATGGTTACTGTTGAAGCCCACACAAGATCGTATCAAGGGTTAAAAGCCAGCTCGCCTAGCACCTCCCTCCTCATCAAACAAATAGCTGATAAGAAGCAGAGGTGGAGGAAAAAATAACTCCCCTCAAAACAAGTCTCAACAAGCTCTACCAAGATAAAAAAAAAGGAAAGGGAATATTCAGACCCCCTCTTCCAATGAGGTAACCTATGGAGCAGAGGGACATGACTAAGCATTATGCCTTCCATAGTGAGTATGGCCATCATACCAACGATTGCTGAAACTCGCGCAGGCAAGTGGAGGCGATGATTACAAAGGGAGAGCTAGCCGAGTATATGGCAAAAGACCAGACCCATACGGAGCATCAGACTAATGCCCCTCAGAACAACACCCAGGCAGGTCAACCAGTACGGGTGATCCATATGGTACAGGGTGGATACACCGAAGAAGAAACTGAGGAAGTCAAGAGATCCCAGATGTGCCAGGTACATAAGCTCAGGCGAATTGGCAAAGTATGCCAGACATCTAATAGAAAGAAAGAGTCCAAGATTAGCTTCAATGAGACCGACCTAAAGAATGTGCAACTGCCCCACGAGGACCCTCTAGTCATTTCACTTTTAGTGGCTAATTGCTAGGTCAAAAGATTAATGATAGACCCTAGTAGCAACACAAATATCATGACTAAATGGGCCTTCGATAAACTTAGGGTTGATACCAACCAAATACATCCCGCGAGAGTCCCCCTCACTGGATTTGATGGGTGAAAGGTGTAGCCAATTAGGGTCATTCAGTTATCCGTATCAGCCACACAGAAGGACATTAAAAGAAAACTTCATGGTAGTGGATGTCAAGCCATCATACAATCTCCTGATGGGCAGAGGCTGGATCCACAGGATACAGGGGTACCCTCAACCCTTCACCAAGTCATGAGATGCGTTGACCCCAATGGGGTGGATATAATAGATATTCCATGAGATTAGGTGGCAGCAAAATAATGCTACACAATAACCATGAAGAACTTGAAACATGAACTAAACTAGAGGATGAGGGGCAGGAAAGTTCCAAGCAGAGGGAGAAATAAAAATAATAGATTGACCCTTCCGAGGAGGGTTGGGAGAGTCAGATTACGACAGAGCCACTACAAAAGGTAGATATCAGCCCCACTGAAGATGGCAGAACCACATTCATTCGGTCTACTATTTCAACCATCGAAAAAATAGATCTGATAAAACTATTGCAAGACAACATGGATATATTCGCTTGGTTACACTTAGATATGCCAGGCATAAATCCCTCAGTCGTACAACATAACCTCAATGTCGACCCTAAAGCCAGACCGATAAAGAAAAATTAGAGATGGTTCGGAATGGAAAGAAACCAAATCATAGCTAAGGAAGTCAAAAAATTATTGGAAGCTGGGTTCATTAGGGAGGTCAGGTACCCTACCTGGCTCTCTAATGTGGTTGTCATCAGGAAAAAGAATGGGAAATGGAGGGTGTTGGCTTTGAAATTCCATTTCAAGCAATAAATCTTATTTTGATATTAACAAAACATTCAAAACCGTGTTTGGTACTAATATGGCTTTGAGCTAAGTGTTTCAGCAAGTACAGGTAAATGTTTCGGGAAGATCGCTAAAGCAACAAGCGATAAGGAAACTCAAGCGCAAACTCGAAGAAGGACAAAAAGATCAAAGAAAGAACAAAAGCTGGACTCAAGACCTGGGGTAGATAGGTCGGGGTGAGAATATTGTAACAAGGTATCTTATGCGTTGATTGATCTTATAAGCTCAAGTAATTAATCAAACGAACTCAAACGGATCAAAAACGGACCTTGAAAACAATTTTTGGAGTCACCCAGTCGACTGGCCTGTCCAAGGCAGTCGACTGACTGTGACCTAGTCGACTGGCCCTTAAGAACCCAGCCGACTGGATGAACCAGTGATTTATAAAACATTCTAACTGCATGAGGCAGTCGACTGGCCTGTCCAAGGCAGTCGACTGACTGTGACCAGTCGACTGGCAGTTAAGGACCCAGCCGACTAACTGGACCAGAGAGTTTCGAACATTTTTGATTGCCTGAGGCAGTCGACTGGCCTGTCCAAGGCAGTCGACTGACTCATGAGGCAGTCGACTGGCCTTCTTGAGGCAGTCGACTGACCCTAGCCGTTGGGAAAAATATTTTAAATCTAAGCATGGAGGCAGTCGACTGGGTGTCGGTAGGCAGTCGACTGGGTGCTTCAGAATTTTAAGGAAAAGTATTTCTAAACAATATTTTTGACCAAAAAGAAATGATTTTGCTTGCATATTTTCAGGTCCTACTCTCCATATTGTCTAGGGTGAGACACACTCTCCAAACCCTAGTGTTCACTATATAAAGAAAGAGATATTAATTAAAAATGCTAAGGTTCTTGTGTGAGAAATTTTTCCAAATATTGTTCATCTCTAATTTTCTCTCAAGCATCTTCTAAAAAATCTTTTGATAGTAAAATCTCGCTTTTCACTCTTATCATTTTGAAGATTTAAACTCAAGCCTTGAGCCTATTCTCTTATTGAAAATATATTGTGAGAATATATATATCTTGAGTTCTTGAAATATCACCTAAAAACACTTGAGCTTATATTGATCTATCATCCATAAAAACCTTAGGGTTTTGAGTGTTTTTGTTTCTTGAGTGATATATTGATTACATACACAAATTTGTGATCTTGGGTGAGTGAAGCCCATTATATCAAGGGAGGATTGTTCTCTTGATTGTGTGAAGAGCTAGTTAGCTCTTTTGTAAAGGTTTTACTATTCCACCTATTGAAGGAAGAGCCATAGTGTGAGGATTGGGAAAGTCTCAAGGAAGGGGATTCTTTGAGCCGAGGAGTAGGAGTTACCGAACCTCGTAAAAATCACGGTGTCAATATCTCTATCTCTATCTCTTTACTTTATGTTCATGCATGCTTAATTTATATTGTGGTAAATAGCTTGTTGAATTTAAGTGAAATCATTCATTGTATATTTTACCTTGTAAATTAATATTGAACCTTGATGCATGTTCTAGTAAGAATAAAAAAAAAGAGTTAGAAATTAATTTTAAAACCCTATTCACCCCCCCTCTAGGGTATTTTAGTGACTAACAATTGGTATCAAAGCCTAATCTCTACTTGTTTTTGACTTAACCGTCTTAGAGAACGATCATGGTCTCAAACATAGTCACTCATGTAGAAGGACAATCAAACAATAGGCCCCCATGGTTTGATGGTTCAAACTATAGTTATTGGAAGACTAGAATGATAGATTTTCTTCAAGCTATTGATTATCAAATTTGGCTAGTTATTGTTGATGGACCTTTTACTATTACCAAAGTAGTTGATGGAAAAACCATTCCCAAATTGCCCAACGAATGGGATAATGATGAGCGTAGACTTATTTCATTTAATGCCAAAGCTAAGGTTAATCTAAATTGTGCCTTAAGTCCAAATGAATTTAATCGAGTCTCTATTTGCTCCACGGCAAAAGAAATGTGGGATAAACTTGAAGTTACTTATGAAGGAACTACTCAAGTTAGAGAATCTAAAATTGATATACTTATGCATGAATATGAATTATTTGCCATGAAGGAAGATGAAAATATCAATTCTATGATGTCTCGTTTTACTAACATTTTGAATGGACTAAAGCATCTTGGTAGAATTGTTCCTAGATCCGATGCGACACGCAAAGTCCTTAGAAGCCTTCCGGTCAAATGGGATGCGAAGGTGACGGCTATTAAAGAAGCACATGATCTTAGCACTAAGAGTCTTGATGAGATTTTCGGGTCACTCCTTACATGGGAAATTACCTTGAAATCTCGTGAAGAAGACGCCAAGCCAAGAAAAGGTATAGCCTTGCAAGCTTCAACTAAAAGTGAAGCAAATGAGAGAATCGAAGAAGAGGTTGATGAAGACATTGCCTTGATCACTCAACAATTCAAGAGATTTCTTCAACGAAAGAAGGCTAAAGGTCGGAGGTTCTTAAAGAGCAACGAACCAAGAGGAGAGACAAGCAAGAAGGAGTCTATTACTTGTTTCAATTGTGGTAAACCGGGGCACTATAGAAATGAGTGTTTCAAGCCCAAAAAGGAGAACGATAAAAGGCCAAACAAAATGGCCATGAATGCAACATGGGATGATTATGACTCTTGTGATTCGGATGAGGAAGAAAATGGTGAGGAAATTACAAATCTTTGCCTCATGACAAATGAAGATGAGGTACATTTAAATTTACATGCATTAGATAATTCCATTTTATCATATGATGAGCTATTATTTTCTCATAATGAATTACAAGATGCATTTGAAAATTTGTATGGTGAGTTTGAAAAACTAGCAAAAAAACATAGTTAATCTTCATGTAATTCCACTTGCCACAGCATAATTGATGTAAATGCAACTAATGACAAAAGTATGAAGATAGAAGAGGAAAATATTTTATTGAAGAAGACCATTGATGATCAAATAAACATCTTAGCAAAATTCACAAAAGGAAAAGAAAACTTGAGCATCATGCTAGGAAGACAAAGAAACTCTTTTGACAAATGCGGCTTAGGATATGATGCATTCAACAAAGATGCACTTTTATTGAAGAAAATAAAATCACTAAAGCATACTTTTTCAAAACAATCTTCATGCTCAACTTCTATTGATCACAATCATGTTTCATGCTACTATTGCAAGAAAAGAGGTCACAAAGCAAATGCATGTTTTCTAAGAAAGAAGAAGAAAATTGTTTCAAAAATGTTTTGGGTTCCAAAAGGAACTATTGCATCTCTACGTGCTAAAGAAAACTTGGTAACTAAATCAATTTGGGTTCCGAAAGGAACTATTGCATCTCTTTCTAACCAAAATGGACCCAAAATAGATTGGGTACCAATAAAAATCACGTAACGTTGTTTTGTAGGTGTGCTTGAAGACCGCCTCAAAAGAAAGATGGTTTCTTGATAGCGGATGTTCAAGGCACATGACGGGGGACAAATCGAAACTCATGTCCTTAAAATCTTATGAAGGAGGAAACGTTACTTTTGGAGATAACTCACAAGGCAAAATTGTTGGAATCGGATCTATTGGTATATCTTCCTCTCTAGATATAGATAACGTACTTTTAGTTGATTGTTTAAAGCATAACTTGTTTAGTATTAGCCAACTTTGTGACAAAGGTTATGATGTTATGTTTAGGTCAAATGCATGCATAGTTGAGAAAGACGGAAAGCAATTGTTCAATGCAAAGAGAAACGGAAATTTATATACTATGTTGCTATGTGAATTAAATGAACAAGATGTTAAGTGCTTTGTCACATCGAGTGAAAATAGTTGGTTATGGCATAGACGCTTAGGACATGCTAGTATGGAC
This sequence comes from Cornus suecica, assembly GCA_963922005.1. Lineage (NCBI taxonomy): Eukaryota > Viridiplantae > Streptophyta > Magnoliopsida > Cornales > Cornaceae > Cornus > Cornus suecica. The sequence continues at coordinate 31,223,127 of OY998247.1, read as the reverse complement.
CTCATCCAACGTTTGTCTAAAAATGAATTAGTCAAAGGCCTCCCGAAGACTAATTTTTCAAAAGATAAAATATGTAGTGCATGTCAAATAGGTAAGCAAGTGAAATCTTCTTTTAAGAGAAAGAAAGATATCACCACTTCTCGACCCTTAGAGTTACTTCATATGGATCTCTTTGGTCCGGAAAGAACGGCTAGCTTGGCCGGGAAACTCTATGTACTTGTTATAGTAGATGATTACTCTAGATTTACTTGGGTTTACTTTCTTGCTCATAAAAATGAAACTCACTCCATTCTCGATAAATTTTATAGAGTCATCCAAAATGAAAAAGATTTGAAAATCAAGAAAATTAGAAGTGATAGGGGTAGAGAGTTTGACAATCAAGATCTAGAGAAATTATGTGATGAATTTGGGGTATCTCATGATCTCTCGGCTCCAAGATCTCCTCAACAAAATGGGGTAGTTAAAAGGAAAAATAGATCTTTACAAGAAATGGCTAGAACTATGTTAAATCAACACAACCTTCCCCGAAGTCTTTGGGCTAAAGCGGTAAATACCGCTTGTCATGTCATAAATAGAGTTATAATTCGAATGAAATTGGGTAAAACTCCGTATGAGTTGTGGAATGGTCGGAAACCCAATATTGGTTATTTCAAGGTATTTGGTTGTAAATGTTTTGTTTTAAATGATAAAGATAACTTGGGAAAATTTGACTCCAAATCGGATGAAGCAATTTTCTTAGGTTATTCCTCAACAAGTAGAGCCTTTAAAGTCTTTAACAAAAGGACTTTAACCATGGTAGAGTCTATCCATGTTGTTTTTGATGAATCACCACCTCTACCCTCACCTAGAGTTGACCTAGATGATGATGAAGTTGTAGGAATTGAGGATAATTTCAATAATCTCAATATCTCCAACTCGTCAAGTAGGCAAATGGATAAGAGTAAAGTTGGAGATCAATCAAATGATGACTTGACTTGCTCCATTCCTAAATCTTAGAGGATTGTGCACAACCATCCTCTTGACCAAGTCATAGGAAACCCTTCACAAGGTGTTAGCACAAGATCTCAACTTAGAGACTTATGCAATCACATGGCTTTTGTGTCCAATATTGAACCCAAGAACTTCCACGAAGCTCAATGTGATGATTCTTGGATCATGGCTATGCAAGAGGAACTAAATCAATAAGAACGCAATCAAGTTTGGCATTTAGTCCCTCAACCCACACATCAAACTATAATAGGCACTAAATGGGTTTTTCGAAATAAGAAGGATGAAAATGGAGTGATTATTCGAAATAAAGCAAGATTGGTAACTCAATGTTACAATCAAGAGGAAGGCATTGACTATGATGAAACCTTTGCACCCGTAGCTAGATTAGAAGCAATTAGAATGCTTCTTGCATTTGCATCATCTAGAAATTTCATTCTCTATCAAATGGATGTCAAAAGTGATTTTCTAAATGGAACTATAGATGAAGAAGTGTATGTGAAACAACCACCCGGCTTTGAAAATGAACGTTTTCCAAATCATGTTTACAAATTATCTAAAGCTTTGTACGGGTTAAAGCAAGCTCCTAGAGCTTGGTATGAACGGCTTAGTGACTTTCTACTTCAAAAAGGTTTTTCTAAAGGCAAAGTTGACACCACTCTATTTACAAAAACTGTCAAGAATGATTTGTTGATTATCCAAATATATGTTGACGACATTATATTCGGATCAACAAACACTTCCCTTTGCAAGGATTTCGCATCTAACATGCAAAACGAATTTGAAATGAGTATGATGGGTGAGTTGAACTTCTTCTTAGGGTTGCAAATCAAGCAAAGCTTGGATGGCTTATTTGTTAGCCAATCTAAGTATACTAAAGATTTGCTAAAGCGATTCGGTATGGAGGAAGCCAAACATGCCATTACTCCCATGAGTACCTCTATTAAACTCGATAAAGATGAAAATGGGAAATGTGTTGATATTACTAAATATAGAGGCATGATAGGAAGTTTACTTTATTTAACTTCTAGTAGACCGGATATCATGTTTAGTGTATGCTTATGTGCTCGCTTTCAATCTTGTCCCAAAGAATCTCACTTTCTAGCCGTAAAACGTATTTTTCGCTATCTTAAAGGGACGATTAACTAAGGACTTTGGTATCCAAGTGGTACTACACTTGATCTCACAAGTTATTCGGATGCCGATTTTGCGGGTTGTAAAGTTGATCGGAAAAGCACAAGCGGTACATGTCATTTTCTAGGTCACTCGTTAGTTTCATGGTCAAGTAAAAAGCAAAATTCGGTTGCCTTATCTACGGCTGAAGCCGAATATGTTGCGGTCGGTAGTAGTTGTGCTCAAACTCTTTATATTAAGCAACAATTACTTGATTTTGGGCTTGTTTTCAATCGCGTACCTATTAAATGTGATAACACTAGTGCTATTTGTATCTCAAAGAATCCTATTCAACACTCTCGCACAAATCACATAGAGATTAGGCATCATTTTTTACGGGATCACGTAGCTAAAGGCGACGTTGAATTGGTTTTTATTGACACTAAGAATCAATTGGCGGATATTTTTACTAAACCCCTCTCGAATGAACCATTTTCAAAAATTCGTAGGGACTTAGGAATGGCCATGGATTTTGAAGTCATCAGTTAATTTTCACAAATTCTCGTCCACGTTCTCGGCTTTCAAAATTTAAAAAATTTTCAAAAAAAAAAAAAAAAAAAAACTTTTTTTTGAGGGCCAGTCGACTGCCTCATATACGGCCAGTCGACTGGATCAACCAGTGAGTTTTTGTGTTTTTAACTATCTTCAGCCAGTCGACTGCCTACATTGGCCAGTCGACTGGGTCATGAGCCAGTCGACTGTCTCCATATGGCCAGTCGACTGCCTCTGCGCGAACATTGTTTTTATTTCTTCTTTCTCTTCGTCTTCTCTCCACTCTCTCCACGATCTCTCCCATTTCCTCTCTTCTTCACGCCATTTACTCATCTTTAAACCACTTTCCCACTACACCACGATCCTCTCCTCCATCATCACCACTCCCCTCTTCATTTTCAGTTATATATCTCCATATATATATCCATATATATTTTTTTTTCAGTTTCACTTCTCCCTCTCTGTTTTCACCATTTCTTTTCGTTTTTCTTCTCAAAATGTTTCCCATCTTCTTGATTCTCATCTCTCTCATGGCTCCTAATGTCGTGCGCCTCAAGAAACGCGCCCGTAGGGGTGGAAGCTCTTCGGCTGCACCTCCTCCACCTCCGTCTCCTGTTCATGAGGACACTAATTCCGAATCTGAATCTGGTCTGATGTCTCTGACTGCTCTTCTCGGTGATGAAGACAGTGTTCGTCTTTTCGAAACTCAGTTCCTTCATCGAAAATTTGCTCGGAGTCGCATTGTGACTCAACCCTTGTGCGAAGAGATTGGCGCTAATACGTTCAATCTTTTTCAAAATATGGGTTGGGATTTCTTTCTCTCGCTCGATGTTCCGCTCTATCCGAGGGCTGTCAAAGCATTCTACACCAATCTGGTGAATCCTTCTCAACCACGCCTTATCTCCACCCTGCTTAGCTCCAATGTTGGAGGCGTCTCTGTTAGGATCACCGAAGCAGTACTCAATACTGTTTTTCGGCTACCTCCTGGCGGTATCTCCTATTACTGCCCATCTATTTGGTACTCTTCGAGTGATTTCGATCCTCTCGAAGCAGTTCGGGCTATTTCTGTGAATAAATCAACCACCGCCATTGCTGAGTTTCCTTCTTCCTCGCTTACTCCCGAGGCTAGACTTGTGCACAACATGATCACGTATTCCATTTTGCCCAAGTCCGGAAGCCGGAGTCTTGTGTCGATTATGGAAGCTTTCCTTGTCTACTGTGTCATGACCGGTCGGAAGGTCAATCTTGCCTTCCTCTTCATATCGGCAATCCTCGAGTGCCACAAGAAGAAAGGCGCACTTATTTTTCCTATCCATTTATCCTATCTTCTCATTCGGAACGGTGTGCCACTTGCTGACGAGCCTACGGAGCACAATCCAATCTTTCTGGACCGCACTCATCTCAAGCAAATGCACATTGGCAAAAATGTTGATGGAGTGTTGGTCTCTCTTAGGGCTGCCCCTCCTGCGGAACAAGCCGGTCCTTCTGTTCCTCGTCCCGACGCTCCTCGTCCCGAGGCACCTCGTCCGGATGCTCCGACTTCCTCATTTCCGTCTCTTGGTAGCGATTTCGATATTCCAGATTTTGGGTTCGGCGGTAATCCCGAAACTCTTACCCAAATCATGGAAATCGTGAAGCGCAATGAGGAGGCCCAAAAGCAGACGGCCGCGAACATGAAGCGCCTTGAGGACAAGATCGACCGCATCACCACCGCCATGGATGCACTTCGCCGTAACCCTCCGCCTTTTTGATGTCGTCAAAGGGGGAGAATGTTTAGGTTGTTTGTGTTGGCCATAGGTCCATTTTTGCGTAGAATAGGACGTTACCATGTGTGTTGTTTATGTTATCTTTAGTTTTATTTCTATGCTTTATTATTTTGTAATGTGTAGTAGTAAAACAACATGTACTGATCTTGCAATTATTAATTGAAAAATGTTGTTTCTATTATTCTTCAATGCATTACGTAAATGAATATCAAATTGAAAAATTTATTTCCTAAGGGGGAGCATGAAAATAAAAATGAAAGATGAACACATTGAGGGGGAGTATCACTTGATACTTTACCAATTATGAGCAAACACGAAATGTTTTGTCAACATCAAAAAGGGGGAGATTGTTGGCTTTGAAATTCCATTTCAAGCAATAAATCTTATTTTGATATTAACAAAACATTCAAAACCGTGTTTGGTACTAATATGGCTTTGAGCTAAGTGTTTCAGCAAGTACAGGTAAATGTTTCGGGAAGATCGCTAAAGCAACAAGCGATAAGGAAACTCAAGCGCAAACTCGAAGAAGGACAAAAAGATCAAAGAAAGAACAATAGCTGGACTCAAGACCTGGGGTAGATAGGTCGGGGTGAGAATATTGTAACAAGGTATCTTATGCGTTGATTGATCTTATAAGCTCAAGTAATTAATCAAACGAACTCAAACGGATCAAAAACGGACCTTGAAAACAATTTTTGGAGTCACCCAGTCGACTGGCCTGTCCAAGGCAGTCGACTGACTGTGACCCAGTCGACTGGCCCTTAACAACCCAGCCGACTGGATGAACCAGTGAGTTATAAAACATTCTAACTGCATGAGGCAGTCGACTGGCCTGTCCAAGGCAGTCGACTGACTGTGACCAGTCGACTGGCAGTTAAGGACCCAGCCGACTGACTGGACCAGAGAGTTTCGAACATTTTTGATTGCCTGAGGCAGTCGACTGGCCTTCTTGAGGCAGTCGACTGACCCTAGCCGTTGGGAAAAATATTTTAAATCTAAGCATGGAGGCAGTCGACTGGGTGCCGGTAGGCGACTGGGTGCTTCAGGATTTTAAGGAAAAGTATTTCTAAACAATATTTTTGCCCAAAAAGAAATGATTTTGCTTGCAGATTTTCAGGTCCTACTCTCCATATTGTCTAGGGTGAGACACACTCTCCAAACCCTAGTGTTCACTATATAAAGAAAGAGATATGGATTAAAAATGCTAAGGTTCTTGTGTGAGAAATTTTTCCAAATATTGTTCATCTCTAATTTTCTCTCAAGCATCTTCTGAAAAATCTTTTGATAGCAAAATCTCGCTTTTCACTCTTATCATTTTGAAGATTTAAACTCAAGCCTTGAGCCTATTCTCTTATTGAAAATATATTGTGAGAATATATATATCTTGAGTTCTTGAAATATCACCTAAAAACACTTGAGCTTATATTGATCTATCATCCATAAAAACCTTAGGGTTTTGAGTGTTTTTGTTTCTTGATTGATATATTGATTACATACACAAATTTGTGATCTTGGGTGAGTGAAGCCCATTATATCAAGGGAGGATTGTTCTCTTTATTGTGTGAAGAGCTAGGTAGCTCTTTTGTAAAGGTTTTGTTATTCCACCTATTGAAGGAAGGGCCATAGTGTGAGGATTGGGAAAGTCTCAAGGAAGTGGATTCTTTGAGCCAAGGAGTAGGAGTTACCGAACCTCGTAAAAATCACGGTGTCAATATCTCTATCTCTATCTCTTTACTTTATGTTCATGCATGCTTAATTTATATTGTGGTAAATAGCTTGTTGAATTTAAGTGAAATCATTCATTGCATATTTTACCTTGTAAATTAATATTGAACATTGATGCATGTTCTAGTAAGAATAAAAAAAAAAAGAGTTAGAAATTATTTTTAAAACCCTATTCACCCCCCCTCTAGGGTATTTTAGTGACTAACAGAGGGATTGCATTGAATTCACTAACCTAAACAAGGCCTGCCCAAAAGACTGCTTCCCCCTACCAAAAATCGACTAGATAGTGGATGCTACAGCAGGATACGAGCGACTCTTATTTCTAGACACCTACTCTGGATACAACTAGATCCTCGTAAACTCAGCCGACAAGGATAAAACATCTTTTATCACAGAGGAAAGTACGTTTTGTTCTAAAGTAATGCCTTTTGGACTGAAAAATACAGGTGCTACTTACCAGAGGCTGTTGAAAAGTGTCTTTGGTCACCTAATGGGCCATACAGTAAAGGCATACATTGATGACACGGTGGTCAAAATCAAGAGGAAAGAGGACCACCTTCAACACTTAAAGGAAGTATTTCAAGTAGTCAGAAACTATGGGATAAGGCTCAACCCTTCCAAGTGTTCATTCGGGATTTCATCTAGACAATTTCTGGAGTTACATAGTGAGCAGAATAGGGATAGAGACTAGCCCGGCTAAGGTAAAAGCCTTGGTACATAAAGAAGAGCCTAAAACCAAAAAAGAAATTCAAACCCTCAAAGGAATGGTAGCCCCGTTAAGCAGATTCATCTCCAGACTCACAGATAAGTGCAGACCTTTATTCTAGTCCATCAAAGCAGGAAAGGGCAACATCTGGGGACTGGAACAGACCTAAGCACTCCAAAAGTTGAAGGAGTGCCTTGTGAGCCCTCTAGTGTTAATTTCTCTAGAGCCAGGGGAAACTCTACACATCTACCTAGCAATTTCAATTTCCTCAACAAATGATGCATTGGTCAAGGAGGAAAAAACATGTCAGACTCCAGTTTTCTACACCAGCAAGTCCCTATCAAACCCCGATACCAGGTACACCACCACTGAGCGAGCTATTTTATCATTAGTCAATGCCAAGAAAAGGCTCAGACACTACTTCGAGACACACCCCATTGTTGTTCCAACATCATTCCCCATCAGGGCAATAATGTCCAAACCTGACCTGACTGGGAGAATTACCATATGGGAAATTGAATTGGAGGCCTTTGATATCACTTATGTACCTAGGATAGCTATCAAGGGGCAGGCCCTGATGAACTTCCTGTTGGAAGCAGAACCAGAGCTGGAGCATCAAGAGCTAGAGGAGCCAAAATGGAGTATGTTTATTGATGGATTAGTCAGAACATCGGGGGCTGGAAGTCATAATGCTTGATGGTACCAGAATCCAGCAGTTAGTCTGTTTAGAGTTTCCAGACTCCAACAATGAAACCAAATATGAGGCGCTCCTAGTAAGACTCAGACTGTGCCAGAGTCTCCAAATTAGGTGCCTCAAAATATACAGCGATTCTCATCTCCTTGTTAGACAAGTCAATGGAGAATATGAAACAGGTGAAAAGATGGAACCTTATAGGGCCCTAGCTCTAGCAGAGCTAAGCCACTTTGATCAGTTTAGCCTTGAACAAATACCAAGGGTGCAAAATGAAAGTGTGGACAGACTGGCCAATATGGCATCATCTAACACTTAGGATCTGACTAGGGTGGATCCAATAGATTACCTTGAGATCCCAAGTATTAAGTAGTCAGTCTTGCATAATACCATGGAAACCCATCTGGATGGACCCCATCGTATCTTACCCGAGCGATGGGACCCTACTGGAAAGTAAACCTGAAGCTAGAAAAGTCTAATTAAGATCGTCCAGGTATTCCCTTATCAACGGGAAGCTATACCGAAAGTCCTATGGAGGACCATACCTCAGGTGTCTTACCCCCTTAGAAGTCAGAGCCATCATGAAGGAAATACATGAGGGGATGCGTGGAAATCATTCAGGAGGGAGGTCCTTCACTTATGAAGTGTTGAATCAGGGTTATTTCTGGCCCTACCTTTCTCATGACACAAAAACCTTTGTCCAAAGATGCCACAAATGTCAGATTCATGAGGACAACATTCATCCTCCACTAAAGCATCTCAATCCCACGCTTAATACACATCTCTTTGTCCAGTGGGGGATTGATATCGTGGGACCACTCCCAAAAGCTTTAAGGGAGGTTAAGCTAGCACTAATAACCATAGATTACTTCACCAAGTGGGTGGAGGCAGAATCCTACTCGGTAATCACACATAGGCATGTAATCAAGTTCATCTGGACAAATATCATATGCCATTTTAGAGCCCCCAAGGTAATTATGATCGATAATGGGTTGAACTTGGACAACAAATGGACCAGAGCTATCTATAAGCAGCACGACATCCAATTAAAGACATCCTCAGTTGGGTACCCGCAAGGCAATGGTCAAGTAGAAACTCTGGCCGGACAAATTGCGAGAGGTTTTATAGGCATACAAGACTACTCTAAGGTTTCCCACTGGAGAAACTCCATTCTCTATGACCTATGGGGAATAAGTTGTCATCCCTACAGAGAATGTAGTGCCGACCATAAGAACTGAGGCCTATCAGGAAGATCAAAACAATCAGAATCTGGTGCATGCTCTTGATACCCTAGAAGAAAAGTGTGACAAGGCAGCTACCAGATTAGCTGAATACCACCAGAGGATCAGAAGAAGCTACAACCAAAGTCAGTAAGCAAAGTGAAAAGGCGAGAGTTCCAGGTTAGGGACATGGTCCTCAGGAAAAAGATTGGCATCATCAGTAAGCTTTGTGAAAATTGAGAAGGACCGTACACTGTGACCAAAGTCATTGGTAAAAGGGCTTACCGATTGAGGAAATCTAATGGGCACATGGAGCCCCACTCACAAAATGCCTCAAGATTAAAGAGGTATTATCCCTAGATAAATTTTTTTAGTTTCTCAAACTTGATAGGGGCAATTTACGTCAACGTTATTTGTCACTTATTTCGTTACAATGAATAAAAGAGGATGAAGCCTAATTTCACTTCATACTCTAGTAATAAATTGCCAATGTATCACTTCTTAATTAAAAAGAGGAATTTATTTCTGAGTTATAAAATGGTAGAGACATATGCCTGGACCATTACAAAGAGGATTTTTTCCTAAGTTATAAAGTGGCAGAGGCATATGCCCGAACCATCACAAAGAGGAATTTATTCCTAAATTATAAAGTGGCAAAGGCATATGGCTAAGCCATCACAAAGAGGAATTTATTCCTAAATTATAAAGTGGCAGAAGCATATGCCTGAGCTATCACAAAGAGAATTTTTCCTAAGTTATAAAATGGCAGAGACACAAATGTCTGGACCATTACAAAGAGGAATTTATTCCTAAGTTATAAAATAGTAGAGACATATGTCTGATCCATTACAAAGAAGAATTTATTCATGAGTTATAAAATGACAGAGGCATAAGCCTGACCCATTAAAAATATGATTTTATTTCTAAAGTTATAAAATGAAAGAGGTATATGCCTAAGTCATCACAAAGAGAAATTTATTCTTATATTATAAAGTGGCAGAGGCATATGTCTGAGCCATCACAAAGAGAAATTTATTCCTAAATTATAAAGTTGCAGAGGCATATGATTGAGTCATCACAAAGAGGAATATTTTCTGAGCTACAAAATGGTAGAGGTATATACCTGAGCCATCACAAAGAGTAGTTTATTCCTAAATTACAAAATGGCAAAGGCATACGCCTCTGCTAAGTTTGTCCTAAAAATTGCAATCAAACCAAAAGTTATACGCCTAGGGCATATACTACTAAAATAAATATCAGTTAAGGCATACAAACTTTGGTAGATTTAAATTATCACACATGAGGTAAGTCATGAACAAAATAAAAAACTTCCATTGAAATATGTATTACAAAAATTGCCCAAAGGGGGCTACAAATGTCCAAAGGCTATAATAACAAAAAAATATATAAAAGGGTCAAGATGGTCCTATTGTAGAGGTGATAGAGCCACGGATGAGATATATTACAACTCAAGGAAATAATAAGATACGTATCATGGCTCTATGTCAAGGGGGAGGCACCTAGGTCTTGGACTTAACACTAAACCCTGGCCCAAAAGTATCCACAATTTCTATGGGAGGAAGGGTTGGGGCCTCTGAGTCCAGTGAGCCAACGACAGTGCTCCCAGTAAGGAATTTCAAAAAGAGCTCCTCAGCTGGGCTCGGGTCAGTAGCCTTATAGGAAGACTCGACACCAAGATGGGCATCTATGGCCTTAGGGTCAAAAGGCTTCCTCTGCTTAGGTTCCTTCAGCGTAGTGATGAAACCATTACGCCAGAACTGACCAGTAACCCAATTGTTGAAGACTTCTTAACACGAGTGCATGGCCATCCCCCTTTGACAACACATCTCTAGGTCAGAATGACCAAATGTCAGGCGATATTGGAAATCTTCAAGCTCGGAGTTAGCCTTGGCCCTGCTCTCCCTCAAGCCTGCATTCTCCTCTTTCAGAGATGCATTTTCTTTGCCCAACATATCATCCCTCGCATCCGCTAGAGCCAGAGCAGTTTTAAGGTGAGCCACCTCTTCAGCCTGATGAGTCACCTCCTTGGTGTGGGACTCACTATTAAGGCACAAAGCCCCAACACAGTAAAAGGCCTGCAAAGAGAACAAGGCAAAAAATAGTTGGAGGCCACAAATGATAAAGTATAAAATAAGAATTAAGTAAAGGGAATAAAAGGAAGAAAGACTTACCCTCATCATCATGCCCATAACCTTATTAGGAAGATCAGGGTTGTCTATGGCTTTGAAAGCCGTCAGATCCTCTCTAGACCAGAGGGATATGGCCCTAGCAGCCATGGCCCCTGTGGAATTAAGGTCATCCCTCTCAGAGGCCCTCTCCCCCTCAAAGGCCTTCTCAGCCTCATAAACTTTCCCCTTTAGCCTCTGCCTCTTTGAAGACCTCTCAACAACAGAAGGGCGAGGATGGGAGTCAAGAGACTGGGGAAGGGTGGGGGTGGCAGCAACCGTCGCAGCAGAACCAGTTGGTGCAGCAGAACAAGATGTTGCATTAGTTAAGGGGGCTGCAGTTATGACTCAAGAAGAAGTCCCCTGAGTGGTTGGATCAACGATAATCTCTACACCATCATCCATAAGCTTGGGGTGGCTCAGGTGAAACATGTTTGTTGTGGCTCCTAGCTCCTATATGACTTATAAATTGGCAGGTGTGAGAAGATCAGAACACTGCAAATGCTCATACCAGATCTTACTCCTCAGTAACTTAACCCTTTTGTAGATTCTGCCAGAGCAAACCCCTTTCCTACTAACCCCAAAAGATTCATAGATATACTCAGCCCTATGAAGGTCATAATTACGGCACAGATAGGAAGTTATATGGCCAGGAATGAACTTATAAGGCTTGAATTTTTCAGGACCAAAGACATTGGGAATGGGAAACGAAGAGGATTGGGGTTAGAACTAGGGGCCCTTAATCAACACCATCCTCTATTTCCACCCCTTCTTATAATCGTTAGTGCCCGCGCAAATTCCTCTGCCTTTGAAGGGGTAGAACATGAACCTCCCTACGTTATGAGAGATCTCTAGAATTTGGTAGCACATCAGGAGATCATCAAAACCCAGGTGTAGGCTATGGTCACGGTTTGCCAGAATAAGCATAGAGATGATTCAAAAGAAGTTGGGGTTAAACTAGGGTGGTGTCATTCCCAGAGTGAAAAAAATAAAGTGAAAGAGGGGGTGAAGGGGAATTTGACCAGCTTAACCTGGTTATAGGACAAAAGAAGGTCATGAGGACCAACGTCATCCCCTTATGTAAAGTCCAATTCCAGATCAGAGGCCTCAAATTTTATCCCTTGAGGAGGTCTCACCAGTTTCCTAAGTGGTTTGATACTGGGATTCCTACGCTGCTCAACATGGATTCTGTCAGGGTTTTATGGGGGAAGCTCCTCAATATCATTAGCATGTTCATCCTTTTGGGGAAGAACAAAAACTTCCTCGATATGGCTCTCAACGGACTCACCGAGGCAAAGTGGGGCTAGTTCCTCACTGGATGAACTAGCATGAGATTCAGACATGATGTAGAAAGAAATAGAGTATTGAAATACTTACTAAAATGAAGGAAATTCACCAGAGAAGATCACCGAAGAAAACTATGTAGCCCAAAAAATAACGAGAAATCAATAGGCACCAGCAAGTGCAAAAGGAAGATTGGCAACAAAGAATGCAAGAGAGCAAAAGGATGTAAAGTTTGGAAGGGATTCCAAGTGTTGGGTAAATTGGGTATATATAGAGGTGAGGAGGTGCATCTAAAGGGTACATTAATAGGGTTGAGGCATTGTAGTTTTTCAAGACAGAACGACGCATCAATTGAGGGAATCCAGCCGTCTAAATTCAATGCAAGATATACACGAAACTGAGTTACGATTACGGTGTTGTCAACAAGTTAACCCACGTGCATACACATTAATATAAAATAAGCAAAATGAAAGGACATGTCTCAAACCTATGTTTGGGTCAGACCCATAGGACATTGGGTCTCACCCAAAGGGGCTAGTGTAAGGGCCAAAATTCTTGGTCCATCAGAAGAGAAGACCCAATGATAATTACCCAAAAGCCAAATAGATCAGGGTCGATAAAGAAGAAGATAAGCCCACCTTGGAAAGCTCGAATAGGACAAAAAATTGCTCGAAGAAAATAGCATTAGAGCTTCAACAATATTCATTCGAGAGCAGAACAAAAAACTGCATCTACAACCACATTTTCATAAATGTATTTATAAATATATTTTATGTCATCTTCTGATGGGGATGATGACTAAGAATAAAGTTTTCTAGTGTTTTCGAATAGGGGTTTCAGTTGATTGTAACAATGAGAGAGAAATTGAAAAAATAGATATGGCCTTCATTAGTTTACTCCCATAAAATACGTTTTTGTGTAGTTTTCTCGTAAGAAGTGTAACACTAAGGGTCTGTTTGGAAACGTTCCCGCTCCTGCTCTCAAACGGGTTTGGAAGATGAAGCGTAGCGAAACAAGTTTTTTTTGAAGCGGAAGCATGTTTGGTGCTGATGATTCTGATATGAGAAAAATGAAAGCTGAAGCATGCAGAGCATGTTTAGTGGAACTGTTGATTTCCTAAAATGTGAAATCGAAACATGTTTAGTGAACTCAAATGATTTGAGATTCTGTTTTTTTTTTTGGATTTTAGATTGAATATAAGAAATTAATAAGTTCTGCAATTAAAAAAAATAAAAATTGTATTGCACAAGGCCTCTCATTTGGATATTGTAAATAATTTTTTTATTTTTTTTAAACTATAAAAATTTTTGTAGATAAATTCTAAATTATAATATTGTATTGCACAAGACCTTTGGTTATAATATTTTATTTTGGGTAAAGTGCATAAAACCCTCCTCAACTATTGCCCCCTGAGCACAAAACACCCCTCAACTACAAAAGGGGCAAAAAAAATCCCTCAACTATCCTAATTGGGTGCAATTTATCCCATCCCTATTGTAAAATTACAATTTTACCTTTAAAAAAATAAAATAAATTATTTTCAAAGATAATTAATATATATAAAATTCAAAAAACAATATATTAAAAATTGAAAAAAATTTAAAATTCGAAACAAATATATAAAATTCAAAAAATATACATATGTAAAATTCAAAAACATTATGTTAAATTCCGAAAAAAGTTAAAATTTGAAACAAATATGTAAAATTTGAAATATATATATATATATATATATATATATATAGATATAATTCAAAAAATATATATTAAATTTAAAAAAAAAATTAAAATTCAAAATTTATATATAATTTTCAAATTTTATATATTTTTTCGAAATTTATATATTTTATTCGAATTTTATTTTTTGAAATATATATATTTTTCCAATTTTATATAATTTTCAAAATTTATATATATATTTCAAAATTTATATACTTTTTTCGAATTTTATATTTTTTTTCGAATTTTATATATTTTTTAAAAATTTATATATATATTTCGAATTTTATATATTTTTCAAAATTTAAAATAATTTTTTGTAATTTTATATATTTATTTCTAATTTTATATATATTTCAAAATTTATATAAATTTTTCGATTTTTATTTTTTGAAATATATATATTTTGAATTTTATATATTTTTTGAATTTTATATATATTTTTTGAATTTTCTATATATTTCAAAATTTATATACTTTTTTCGAATTTTATATTTTTTTTCGAATTTTATATATTTTTTAAAAATTTATATATTTTTTTTTGAATTTTATATATTTTTCGAAATTAAAAATATTTTTTTGGAATTTTATATATTTATTTCTAATTTTATATATATTTTCGGAATTAAATTTTTTTTTTTAATTTTATACACCTTGAAGCAAACCTAACATGTTGCAAAGAATTTTCGAGCAATTGGGAGAATTTGGGAGCAACTTATAATGGACCCCACTAAAAATAGTGATGGGAGCTAGTGGAAGCAAGGTGAGCCTTGCTTTCAAATTTAAGGTTTTGCTCCAGCCTGCTTCCAGATTTTGGAAGCGGGAGCAACCAACCAAACAGCCCTGCTTTGTGAACAGTAATAGAAGCAGGAGCAAAAGAAGGAAGCGAGAGCGTTACCAAACAGGCCCTAAACATTTTTTTATAACGACGACATCGTAAAATTCATTAATAATTTAATTTTTATATTTAATAAAAAAAATTATTAAATAAAATTCACTAAAATTTGTAAAAGCTCATATTTACTAAATCATGTAGTAAAATGTAGCATATTTGTGCATCTTGGTCACCAAATATGTTCAAGTTTAAAAAAAGGTAAAAGGCGAAGACCCCCTTGTCAAAAAATATATATTTCGAAAAAAAAAAAAATTTTGTAAATATGTATATATATTTTGAAATATATTTACTTTGGAAAAACTATATATTCTTTGAAAAAGCTATATATTTCGAAAATATATATATTTCTGAAAATATATATATATATATTGGGAAAAATATGTATTTTGGAAATATATATATTACGGAAAAAATATATATTGGGAAAAAAGTATATATTTGATGTATTGGTTGGAAAAAAAGAATTATTAAAAAAAATATGTTTAGGGTAAAATATAAAAAAATTTAAGTCCAAAATATATATTTTTTCGTTTATAGTTCATTTTTAAAATTTTAGGGTAAAATATAAAAAACTAAAGTCCTATAACTCACTTAGGGTCTATGTGGAATATAGACAAAGTTCAAGGAGTCTAGGTGGTATTAACCTTTTTTATTTGATTTTTATATAATATAGTCAGGGGTAACATAGTCTTTTAACCCTTTAGAAGGGTCTCTTTGATCAAAAAGTGAAACATAAGGATTTGTTTGAACATGTAGGCGGTTTTTGGCCCAAACTTGAAATTATAGGGGTTATTTTATGCCCTTAAAAAAAATCACAATTGCGATAACAGAGTCTGTTACACTGATACCGCTATCGATCCCCCGATTGATACCATTTTTGCCAACCATGCCTACAATCACGACCCATCCACGAGCTCTTTTTCTTGACTAACTCGTTTTAGTCACAAATTTCGGAAGTTTTTGCCAGAGTATATATATCGTGAAAAATATCCCATTTTATTGTAGTTTTTGAAGTTTATTGAACTAATATTATAAAGAATTTACTACACTATAAATTTCACTATATAGCTCTGTTTTTGCCCCTATATCTATTTTTTAGATTCCTTCCGTTGCCGTGGTTAATTTTGAATCCCTTCAAATTTTTTTCTAAAACAATTAACTTCAAATACACTTGTATTTTTTAATTTTATTTTTGAAATACTCTATTTATTGTGCAATTGTGTTGAAAAAAAAATTGTCTAAGAAATTCGGTGGTAAATAAAGCAAACAATTTGGAATGTTGACCAGTGAAGGGAATTGATTTATTTTTAACAAATTTTTACTTTGTCAGGAAATAATAGTGTAAAGTGAAATGAAAGTAAAATGACGTATTATGAATAGAAAATGAAAGTGAAAAATAAACGTAAAGTAACCATACACATTATTTGAGAAAGTATGTAATAGCGGAAAGTAATTTTTCTCAAATACTTTCTTATTAAGGATGGTTCACGTGAAGTGTTAGAAAAGAAAAGGAAAAATAATAATTTAATTTTAGGAGTTTGGTTAAATATAAATGAAAAATATTTTGTAAAGTAATTTTTCATATCTCTTAAATTTTAGTATAAAACACATGAAAATTTTTATTTTCTCACGGAAGCTATTCATATTATAAGTGCCATTACTATAATGCCCTTAGTTAGTGCATATATATATATATATATATATATATATATTTAAAGGTAAGAAACATACACCCTCACATGAACTCCACGGGATTCGAGGCCGTAAAGCCTCCTTTCGGGAGAAAATTTGATACCATCAGGCTACAAGTCCTTTAATATATCTAAATTTTTTAATAAGCTTTTATTCTCTTTCTTTTTCTAATAATTAAATATTAATTTTGTTAAATAAAATTTCATTCTATTTTAAGTATTTAAAGTATAAGAGTAATCTTGAAAATAAAAATTATTTTTTTTTCCTTTTCATACTATCCAAACTCACAAAACAATCTTTTTTCATATTTTTTCTTAAAAATTTCTTTCTAACCAAATACATCATCGAAATTTGATTTTCTTTTTCTTTTCTTTTTTTTACTTTTATTTTCCATTTCATTTTCGTCTGACCAAACCAATAAATTTAATCGAAGCTATTCAAATATATGAAAAATATTTAGTTTGTCATGTGACGTCTTAAATGCGTAATGTCAACGTGCACAATTCCTTAAAATCACTGTACCTTGTACAGTTGTACTTTTCACTTCTTTTTAGTTTTTCAGTCTGACTAAAGATATAGATGCGCATGTATAGATCCTTACAAATTATTTCCATATTTAACGGGTTTGCCTAATTTGAATAACAAGAACCCATACAGTGATAGTGCATAAATACACAATACTCCTGCTTTAATTAGGATTTCAATCCACCTTTCCTTATATATACACGCATAAGCATCACTCGATTCTCGGCTAGAATTCTCTCATTGTTTCCATAAATTGACACACTCTCTCTATAATTGAAACCATATATATATATATATATAAATACAGAGATCAAGGTGAGAAATTTGTGAGAGTGGAGATGGGTGTATGATAGTGGAGAAGGGTACATGGCTCTGTTACAAAAATTGTGTCGAGAAGAGATTTTGGAGGTTTTGTCTGACGAGGGGTTTTGTGAACTCATATTCAGAATCTGATTAATAATAGTAAGTATATATTGTCTTCTATTTTTTCCTCTCAAAATTTGTTTGATTTTAGATTGATTTGAGTGTTGCTTTTGTTTTATATTGTATTTCTATGTATAAGTATATGCATACACTATAAAAGAATAGTGTATCTATTGTTTTGGTTAATGAATATTCCGAAATTTTAGTAATAATTCTCACACATTCACTATGTTGTTTTTGGGGCTGGATTCGTCACCTTTTGTTCCTAGGACTAGTAAGTATTTGGAGTTATTAAAACTATATATGTTTATGTAAGGGAGAGCATATTTGTTGATGATATTCTTGCTTTTTATTTTTATTATTATTATTGGTTTTAATATTGGTCATGGTGTTTATCGATGTTTCGTTTAATATCTTGTTACCTTCTTGTTTTTTGCTTGATATTTGGCTGTCTCTAATATTTATTTAACATTTGTCCATTGATAATTCTGGTATTCCTCTCTTTATAATGGTAATGACTGATGCTGAACCGCTAAGAAATATGTTATAATGCTTCTGAGGTAGAAAACAGAGAAAAAAATATATATATTAACCCTAAAATGCGAGGTGTCATCACTGCAAAATTTATGAATGTGAAGCTTGTGAAGTAATTTCAAAATACGTACTTTAATCATATCCACCAAGATGGGCATTTGTCCTTGATGCTAATTGATGTTTTACTTGCATGTACTATGTTTTTGTCCCAAAACGCAGACTCATAACAAAATATTTACTATTCGATTCATTTTGCAAGAAAAAGTCCTATCACAATCTCCATTTGATTGACATTCAGAAGTCCTGATTTTTTTAGTACTGAAATGCGTAGATTAATTTACTGATTCATGTCTAACATTAAAGCCCTTTAATGTTGACTAACATTTACAGACTGATTGAGTAATTTAAATACTTGGAAAGAAATATTCAGCCATCCAGTAGTTGAAAAAAAATCGTAAAGTTATACTCTAAAGGAATTTATTTTTTTAAAAGTTTCAAGAAGTATGTTTCATCTAAATAAGTAAATCCATTTGCGTAGATAGATAATTTTAGATCATGACTTTACATTCTCTTGTATACATTAGTACAATCTTACCTAATATTCTCTTTACTGTACTTATCAGGGGAAATAAGGGAATCGTCGGTAAATGGTAGCGCCATGCGTTCCTCAGATCCTAAAATTTCGGAAACTTCTAAGAAAATGTATTGGATTTCCCTTGGAAGCTCAGAATCTTTTCACTCGTGATGGCAGAAAATACACGCTGATAAATCATCACCCCCATCAGTTAGTAGTAAAAGATTATCATCCAATAATTCAGGTTCTGAAATGCCAGTGAATGATGGACTAGCCTCTTTGGACGATATCAGGTTACTAGGGGTGAAAACCGAGCATACAAGGTTCGCAGAAGTTGGCAAGAAGAAAAACTTTAATCATCTTGAGATAATTAATGGGAAACGAATGAATGTACTAGAAGGGCTTGAGCTACATAGTCGTGTTTTTAATGCCGAGGAGCAGTAGGACATTGTTCAATGTGTCTACAATTTACAGCGCATGAGACATAAGGGGCAACTGAGGGGTATGATACTAGCTCCCCCGTCTTCCCTCTTCGTGTTAATTTTTTTCCTCAATCTTAGTTTCTGTAAGTACAAATCCAAAATAATCGTCGGTTTCAGATGGATATAGTTTTTCCATTAATGCAGTTTCATTTGATTTATTGCATAATTGTTAGGTTGAGAGAACACAAACAGTAAAGTATGAATGGTTAGAGAGAAACTTATTCTGCGAATCTGTCTTAAGATTGCTTTGATTTGAACAGGAAGAGAACAAACATTATGACTTTGTTCTTGATAGGGTTTGCTCTTTATAGAATGAAAGCATGCCTTCACAAATAATAATTGCTTATAAAAATTTCGTAGTTTTGAGTGTAAATTTTCTTTTCATGTCATAAACTAACAGCTCCTCACCTTAAATTTCTTGTTATTGCTTTTTCTCTACTTGATTCATATTGATCAATATGAACTGCTAAAGAATGTGAATTATGTCAAGATAGTATACACTAAATGTTTTTCTGTTTGTCTTGTTACTTTTTGAAAAATTACAGCTCGTACATATTCAGAACCAAGAAAGTGGATGCGAGGTAAAGGGCGAATCACACTTCAGTTTGGTTGCGATTATAATTATGCAGTGGTAATATATTGTCCTTGTTCATTTCTTTTCTTCGACTAATATTACTCGTAAGTTTTACCAATACTTATTCCACGTTCTTCTTTTCTTAACAGGACAAAAAAGGGAATCCCCCCGGAATTCTAAGAGATGAAGAAGTTGATCCTCTACCTCCTCTCTTCAAGAAAATGATCAAGAGGATGGTTAGGTGGCACATTCTCCCTCCAACTTGTGTCCCGAACAGTTGTATTGTGAATATCTACGAGGAAGGGGATTGCATTCCTCCTCATATAGACCATCACGATTTCCTGCACCCTTTTTGCACTGTATCGTTCTTAACTGAATGTAACATACTTATCGGTTCAAATTTGAAAAGTCTCAATCCGGGAGAGTTCACTGGTCCTGTCTCAATACCTTTGCATGTCGGGTATGCTCTCAAAATCTCCTCTTTTGTCGAATAACTATCGACTTTTCATGCATCTCCATCACTGCATTATACAGGGTCGGCCTTGAGAGTGCCAAAAAATTTTGGGGCCCTAGGCGAGATTGAATGCGGAAATTTTTTTAGGGCCCTTCATTTAACGTGATGCAAATTTCTCACGCGAAATATTTTTTGGGCCACTTCACTTCACGCAATGCAAATTTTTTTTTTTAAAATGTAAGTATTTTATAGATTCAAATTTCTAACGAATGGCAAAAACACTACATAATTGGTACTTCTTTTGTATAGATTTCATATATTAAAGCATAGAAATATGAATAGTATGAAATGAATGATTAGTACAAAATACTTTTGAAAGAAAAAATGGATTTGAACTTATTTGTAAATGCTTATCAAAAGTAAGACTAATGTGTCCTAGTAAAAAAAATTTAGAGAACAAAAATATTACTCTAAAAGAACTTTTCCTATTGTAAGTGTAATATTGGGTTGAGTTCTAATTTATATTGGACTATAACTTAAAAAATCATATTTTGGTCTATACTAATACAAAAGGAAAAAAAATTGGGGCCTCTTTATATGCATTCAAAGTTCTTGTATTAGTTTTAATTTCTCTTTGGGTTGAGTTTGTTTTAATTTAATTATTGAAAGAATGAATTGGATTTTATTAGTTTAACATATGAATTGGTATTGGGTTGGATAAGAAGCCTTATATGTTTGGGCTTATACTAACATATATATATATATATATATATTTTTAATTTTGGGCCTAAAACTAATACAAAAAAAATAATAATTTGAGGCCCCTTGGGCCATGAGTCCGTAGGCAGCCGCCTACGCCTAGGGCCGGCCCTGGCATTATATACTTGCAAAATTATTTTGTTTATAATGTTATATAAGTCCCTTAAATTATGGGGTTTGCTTGTGTCTGCATGTAGTTTTTTATGTATAAAATCATTGCAGTCGTTGTATGGAATTTCGATGAGTTGATTTTCTTTCATACAATACTTGAATTAATGAGTATATTCATCTCAATGGAAATGAGGCTATACCATGCTTTTCTGATTTCGAGACTGCTATATGTATTTTGTGTACCTCAGTTAGATTAATTGCATCCCTTTCTTAATTACCTGTTTAGTTCCTGTAAAGACATAAAAATGCTCAATACTATTTTGAATCCCTTTATTAATTTTCGGATTCCCTTTATATACATTTTCTAAATGGGCTTTATTACTGGATTCATAGGAAACTTGCTGGCCCAGAAGCTTGACGGGCCTGATGACAGATGGGCTCTGATGGGCCTGATGACATATGGGCTCAGCTGGGCTGGACATTTCCACTCTTACACAGGCCCTATCCTTTGTGATGGGTCGTCGATCTTCCCGGCCCATTAAAAAGGATACAGAGTGGGGATGAGATGCATCACCCCTGATCGGGGTGACGTGACTGACGCAATTAATATGACTGTTGTACAATCATTGCAACGTTTGAAATTCGTGGTCCGGGTGGCCTCGGTAGGCGAAAAGGGAGGCTGTGGAGGCGCACGTGAAGTGAGATGACGCTTCGGTTCCCGAGCGCACGGCTTTTCAGGCCCCCCTGAGATTTCTATAAATAATGACTGCAGTGCTATGGATTCATTCCGTTTCACAATTTAAAAAATTCTAGAGAACTCCCTGCACTTGAGATCTTGACTTATCGTTGCCAGAGTCCACCTTCTCTCTCAGGAAAGCGTCATAAATCCTTCGGGATTCATCTTAGAGTAAGTTATTTCTTTCCATCTCAACGTCTTTCTTTTCGAAATGTCTGATAGTGATGATACCCGGTCGGGTAGCGACCGTTTACCTTCCCCTGTAGACCCGGACGTATCCCTCAATTCACCCTCAGTTGAGGTGGTTAGGACAACTGTGCCTAGCCCACCGGAAGTTAACCGGAACGTCGCAACAGCCGGAAATCCGGTTGCGGGGGTTTCGGGAGATCAGTTTTATGCCGATCCCATTCCCCCTATGAACAGGGTAGAGTCGGTATTAAAAAGGTTGAGGGTTAAATGCGGGGTACCCGATCGGGTGATTATTAAAAATTATCCTAAAAAGTATGATTTTAGGAAGGGTGAGGGGGTTTTGGATAACCAGATTTTGTTGTCGGCCTTTCACCTCCAGGTCATTAGATTCCCGATCCAGCCCTTCTTCCTTTATGTCTTAGCTACCTTAGGTTTGGCCCCACTTCAGGTGGGACCTAACTTCTTCCGGGTCTTGGCCATGATCTTGATGATCAATCGGGATCTAGGACTTGACCTTGGTCTGGCGGAACTTCTGTTCTATTACAAAATACAGGTCCAGAAGGAGTGCAGGGGCCGGTACAACCTTTTTCCCCTTAGTGGGAGGAAAATTTGTGATGGTACTGAAAAATCCAATAAAGGGTGGAAAGAAAGGATGGTCCTTGTGAGTGGGAGTTGGAGACTCCCCAGCTCATCCAGATTCAAAGTCCCCAACGAGTTTGACCAACACCTTTTCCCTTCTTTCAAGCCATTCCATAGGGGGGCGTGCAATTGTGATCAGTGCAATGATAAGTTAGGCCTCCATGTGCTTGAGTTTCTGGGGGCGCCCGATGAATATAAAACCTCAAATTATATCAGAACTCGTTTTGAATTGCTTAAATCGAAAATTTGGGGACAGCCTTTGAGGATGTGTACCAGTTTCTTGACAGGTTCCAATTTGCAGGCCCTATCTACAGAAATGCTGAGGATCCCGCAGGCGGTGTTGAAGAAGAAGTCTAAGCGGGCAGTTGGACCTCAGGCCTCAAATTCAGCCTCCGGTGAGATCCAGATCGGGCAGGGATCACAAAGTGTTCTAACCCCTCCGGCTGATCCTGTTCTCTCGCCTCATGTAGAGAATAGCCCGGTAACTCCATCTCCACCAATGGGAAATGTGCAAACCGGCCAGACTCCTCCTCAAGGATCAGAGGAGGTTGCTCCATCCTCAGGGGATGTTCCCGTCCCTGAATTCCGGTTGGTTGAAGGGGAAACGAGCCTGACGGGGGCGCGACATCCCCGATCGGAGGAGAATCTACCCGAACGGTCAGTAAGGGCCCGAACGGAGACACAATCATCTCCCATCGTACTGGATGACAGTGGGGCCGCAACTGAAAAGGAGCTACCCGTGCCCTGGGCGCCGAAGATTACACTCCCGGGCGGCGACTTTCTGGTTGCGGGGCATGCGACGATTGACAATGACATTGCCCTACGGGCTATGGGATCTCAGATCTGGACACCTATAGACCGAAAGAGGCTGAGAACCATCGATCGGGAGGAATTGGCTCTGACAGGTCCAGAGATTGCTATGAAGGTAGTGCTTGAATCTGCTGATTTCCCAACTGCATTTAATATTTTATTTACTTTCTTATCAGGCTAACACTTAACCTTTTGGCAGATGCTCTACCTGACACAGGCCTATAATGCAAAAATGGAGGAGGACACTAAGTTGCTCAAGAACTCCAACGAGCTCCTGAGATTGAAGGAGGAATCCCGGATGAAGGTCGCCAACCAACTGTCCATATCCAATGAAAAATTGGATGTCCAGACCCGAAGGGCAGTCGCTGCAGAGCAACAACTTCGGGCGGCTCAAGAAAAAATTAAGGAAATGGAGGCAGTTCGGCGGGCCCTCTTTGCTGAGACGGAGGCCTTGAAGGCTGAGAATGGGAATCTGAAAGCTAATAATCAGAGCTTGACGGTTTCCAATTCGAAGCTCCTGGAGGAGAGGGCTGAGATGGAGAATCTCCTTGCCACGGAGAGGTCGGTGGTGGAGATGTGTCACCGGGGTGGGAACGAAGTGTATAAGCGTTTCTGCGAAACCTCCCAATACCGGATCGGGTTTGGTTGGAGGTCATGCTTTAATGACATGCAGAAACCCGTCGAAGAAAGGACTTTCGCCTCGGTGGAAGAGCTGGATGAGAGTCTGGGCATCTCCCCTCCGTACGACGATCCGGTTGGTGGTCCAGACGACGTTCGTTTCTGCGAGTTCCTGACCAAGCCTCTCCCAGGAATGAGCATAACCGCCCCTCCTGATCCTCCGGCTCCCGATGGGGCCATCGTTTTAGTGAACCCAAATGTACCGGGCACCAGCGTTGACCATTAGTATTTACTGTTTATGAAATGCATTGTAAGCCTTGGCCACAGGGGCCCATTTTGAATGAGATATAATAGGTTTTGTCCATTTCACTTTTGACTTTTACAGTTATAACGATTCTTGGTTACTTTGTTTATTTTTTCAAAGTTTTGTGATCTCTTCAGGGTCTGTGTTGTGACTTCGGGCTCTTCAGGCCATGCGAAAGTCAATGCAACACTTAGTTTATTTTTGGAACAATGATCTCTTCAGGATCTGTGTTGTGACTTCGGGCTTTTCAGGCCATGCGAAAGTCGATGCAACACTTAGTTTATTTTTGGAACAATGATCTCTTCAGGATCTGTGTTGTGACTTCGGGCTCTTCAGGCCATGCGAAAGTCAATGCAACACTTAGTTTATTTTTGGAACAATGATCTCTTCAGGATCTGTGTTGTGACTTCGGGCTCTTCAGGCCATGCGAAAGTCAATGCAACACTTAGTTTATTTTGGGAACAATGATCTCTTCAGGATCTGTGTTGTGACTTCGCGCTCTTCAGGCCATGCGAAAGTCAATGCAACACTTAGTTTATTTTCGGAACAATGATCTCTTCAGGATCTATGTTGTGACTTCGGGCACTTCAGGCCATGCGAAAGTCAATGCAACACTTAGTTTATTTTTGGAACAATGATCTCTTCAGGATCTGTGTTGTGACTTCGGGCACTTCAGGCCATGCGAAAGTCAATGCAACACTTAGTTTATTTTGGGAACAATGATCTCTTCAGGATCTGTGTTGTGACTTCGGGCTCTTCAGGCCATGCGAAAGTCAATGCAACACTTAGTTTATTTTCGGAACAATGATCTCTTCAGGATCTGTGTTGTGACTTCGGGCACTTCAGGCCATGCGAAAGTCAATGCAACACTTAGTTTATTTTTGGAACAATGATCTCTTCAGGATCTGTGTTGTGACTTCGGCCACTTCAGGCCATGCGAAAGTCAATGCAACACTTAGTTTATTTTTGGAACAATGATCTCTTCAGGATCTGTGTTGTGACTTCGGCCACTTCAGGCCATGCGAAAGTCAATGCAACACTTAGTTTATTTTTGGAACAATGATCTCTTCAGGATCTGTGTTGTGACTTCGGGCTCTTCAGCAGATTTTATAATAATCATTATAGTGATTTTTACCGACCAGTTGCTGTAGCCTTTTTACAAAAAGATCCAAGAGGAAACAGGACCTGGCCCATCAAGGGTAGTACCTCTTGAGGCGAGAGGCGTTCTGGGAGTTTGGTTCCATTCCGCCATCGACATTCCTTCGGACTCGGTATGCTCCGCGACCGATGACTTCAGAGATGGTGTACGGGCCCTCCCAAGGCTCCCTGAGCTTGCCTACAAGCCCGATTTTGCGCCTAAGGACCATGTCTCCGATCTGGAACTCTCTTCTTTTGACTCTTTGATTGAAGTGGTTCCGGACTTGCTGTTGGTAAGCGGCCAGCCTCATCCCGACGGCCTCTCTTCTTTCATCCAGAAGATCAAGGTTCTGAGCCAAATGCTGGTTACTTGGTCCTTCGACCCAGGCCTCGCTCCGGAGGGTTGGAACCCGGATCTCAGTCGGAATCACAACTTCAGCACCGTATGCCATGGCAAAAGGGGTCTCTCCAGTGGGTTGTCTGGGGGTCGTTCTGTATGACCAGAGAACTTCGGGCAGTTTCTCTAACCAGGCCCCTTTGGCCTCCTCAAGTTTCTTGGCCAGAGTGTTGAATATAGTTCGATTTGTCCTTTCCGCCTGCCCATTCCCTTGCGGGTAGCCGACGGAAGACGTGTTCTGGTTGATACCATGTTCGGCAAAGAATGCTCTAACCTCCTTGTTGTCCAGGTTTGTTCCGTTATCCATCATGATCGTTCTTGGTAGCCCAAATCTGCATATAATGTTGGTCCATACGAATTTGACGACGTGACTCCCTTTGACGGTGGGATAGGCTTCGGCTTCCACCCATTTGGTGAAATAGTCGGTTGCCAGAAGGACGTACGCATTCGACCGGATTGCTTTCGGTAAGGGTCCCACTATATCCATTCCCCACCGGGCGAATGGGTGCGGTACTATAGTGGGATGCAGGAACTCAGGTGGGCGATGGATAGCATCCCCGTGCATTTGACAGGGCTTGCACCTTCGGACGTATTCCTCGGCATCCCGAGACAGGTAGGGCCAGAAGTACCCTTGAGACAGTACCTTATGGGCAAGGGACCTGCTACCGGAGTGGTTTCCACAAGCCCCACTGTGAATCTCGTGCATCACTGCTCTAGATTCTGACGGTGTGATACATCTCAGGTAGGGACCGGAAAAGGACTTTCGGTAGAGTTGCCCGTTTATGATTGAGTACCGGGCCGAATTCCTCCTGACCTTGTGAGCTTCAGCTTTATTCTCGGGAAGAGTTCCACTACGTAAGTAATCTATCAGGGGATCAATCCAACTGGGCTCCCATGGGATGAGCATTACTCGTTCGGGCTCTTGAATGCTGGGCCTCTGAATAAAATCCAACAGTGCCACCCGGGTTAGATCCTCTCCGGCTGAGGAAGCCTGATTGGCCAGGTGGTCAGCTTCAGAGTTTTCATCCCTGGGGATTTGGGTAAAGGTGATTCTGTGAAAACGTTCTGTCTCCTTCAAAACTAGCGCTCGATACAACTTCATTGTCGGGTCCTTTGTTTCGTATTCTCCGTTGATCTGACGGACGACAAGTTGAGAATCACTGTGTACTGCTAAGGACTGGATCTTAAGGCTTCGGGCTATCCTCAAACCGGATACGATGGCCTCATACTCTGCCTCATTGTTTGTGGCCGGAAACTGCAACTGCACCGACATATGAAGGCGTGTTCCATCAGGTGTTAAAACTTCTAGGCCAATTCCTGAGCCGGAAGAGTTGGCTGACCCATCCACAAAGATCTTCCATGTATCCAGTTCACTGTTCTGGTCTGGCTCCTCAGTCTCACTCTCGAGCAAAAAGTCCGCTACAGCATGTCCTTTGATGGAAACCCGAGGTATGTATGTCAAATCATATATGCCCAATTCGATGGCCCACTTAGAGATTCGTCCTGAGAGGTCGGGCTTCGACATAATAACCCGTAGGGGTGTAGCTGTTGGGACGACGATCGGGTGGGCCTCAAAGTAATGCCTTAGCCTTCTTTTGGCGTTCACCAGTGACAGAATCAGTTTTTCCTGCCTGCTGTATCTAGTTTCTGCCTCAGCCAAGGATTTGCTGGTGTAGAATACTGGCATTTGAAGGTTCCCGTCCTCTCTGATGAGGGCGGCGCTGGTTGAAGCGGAGGATACTGCTAAATAAAGGTATAAGACTTCATCGGGGGTTGGTGTAGACAAGATGGGGGGCATGGTCAGGTACTCTTTTAACCCCGCCAGGGCCTCCGATTGTTCGTGACCCCAGATCTCTCCCTTCTTCACCTTTATTGCTTGAAAGAATGGTCGGCACCGATCAGTGAGTCGTGAGATGAATCTGCTAAGTGCTACCACTCTTCCCGTCAGGACTTGAACGTCTTTATGTGTTCGGGGCTCCTTCATTTCTATGAGAGCTTTGACCTGTGTCGGGCTGGCTTGGATACCAGTCCGGTCCACGATGTGCCCTAGGAACTGTCCAGATGATACACAAAAAGAACACTTTGCCGGATTAAGCTTCATGCCATGGGACCTGAGGGTAGCGAACACTTGGCGTAGATGAGTGATGTGGTCCTCCTTCTTTCTGCTCTTGACTACAGTATCGTCGATGTAGGCTTCCATTACTGTGCCCATCATACCTTTAAAGATCTTGTTGACTAATCTCTGGAAGGTAGCACCTGTATTTTTCAGTCCGAAAGGCATAACTTTAAAGCAGTATGTACCTGTTTCAGTAATGAAGGAAGTCTTTTCCTCATCCTTCGGGTTCATTTTTATTTGGTTGTAACCTGAATAGGCATCCAGGAAAGTTAGACGGTCATAGCCCGAGGTAGCATCAACCATCTGGTCGATCTTTGGGAGTGGAAAACTGTCCTTTGGGCATGCCTTGTTCAGGTCGGTAAAATCGACGCAAACCCTCCATTTGCCGTTTTTCTTTTGAACAACCACGACGTTGGCAAGCCATTCGGGATATCTGACTTCACGGATGAAGCCGGCCTGGAGCAGTCTGGATACCTCATCTGCTATAATTAGGTTCCGATGTGCCCCCATGCGTCTTTGCTTTTGCCTGATTGGCCTGACGTTTGGGTCAACATGCAATGAGTGCTGTGAAACGTCAGGATCTATTCCCGGCATGTCTGCAAAAGTAACTTTTTCCGGGTTATCGGGCACGACACAGACCGATTGTAGTGGTTCAACCACAATTGGGGAGCCCGGCCCCCCATTCTTTAATTGCTATTTGGAGCATGAACTTTGCTCCTTCGATCGGGGTACCCCTGGGGCCTGGGCCTTCCGGATCTCCTTCAGAGTGACCGAATAACATTCCTTGGCGGCCACTTGGTCGCCCTTCACATCAATGGTGCCAGTACCGTCAGGGCCCAAGCATCTCATGACCTGGTAAAGAGTCGAAGGCACACCTTGCATTCGGTGAATCCATCCCCTTCCCATAAGCAGATTGTATGAAGGTTTGGCGTCCACCACAACAAATGTCTCGGTCAGGGTCCTATGAGCGGCAGACACAGGTAACTGAATTTCACCGATCGGCTCGATTTGCCTGCCGTCAAAACCTGCGATGGGGCATCGGGATGTCATAATTGCAGATGGATTGATTTCGAGCTTTTCGAAAGCCCATTTGGTGATGATGTTGGCACTGCTCCCTGGATCGATCACGACTCTTTTCACAAGGCAGTTGGCCACCATTAGGGTCACAACCAGAGGGTCTTCATGCGGGGTTTGGACTCCCCGGAGGTCCGACACCGAGAAAGTGATGTGAGTTTCTTCAGCCTTGTATCGGGCTTCACTAATTTCGTTGACTTTTCTCATTTTGTGGGCTTTTCATAGATAGCTTCGGCGCGATCCTTCGGTCTCTTTGGGTGGGGGGCCACCATGAATCATGTTGATGATTTTAACCGGCTGTGCATCCGAGGGGTTTCGAGGGACGTCGGGGGCGCGCTGATCGGTTTTTGGCCTGTCTTGTTGGACGTAATCCCGGAGTACTCCGCGAAGTAGTAATGCCTCCACCTGTTGCCTTAGATTGCGGCATTCGTTCGTGATGTGCCCGAAATCACCATGGAAAGCGCAGTGTTTTGTCTTGTCTCTCTGGTCAAGTGGTTGTCGCATGGTAGGGGGTTGCTGGAAAATTCCTTTGGCTTTGTTCTCCTGGTAAAGTTTTGCAAGGCTAACCTTCAGGGGTGTTATCCTTTTTTCTAACCTGGGTCGTTTAGATGGCTTTGTGACTGATACTCCCGTTGGGGCTGACGATCCCGGTGGAATTAATCGCTTCCGATCGATCAATCGATCCTTGGACTGGATTTCAAGGCCGACAAAGGCTGATCTCCTTTGCCTGATAGTTTCCTCCTCCTCAATTCTCAAGTATCCCTGGGCCCTAGAGTTTAGTTCCCCAATGCCCGATGGAGGGCGCTTCACCAAGGATTGATGGAATTTTGTTCCAGGAAGGAGGGCCATCCTGAATGCCTCAACCGCAGAATGCTGGTCACAGTTATCCACAGAAGAGGACTCTATGTTGAATCGGGATAGAAAACTTTTCAGTGACTCTCCTTTCTCCTGGATCATGGTGAAGAGGCAGGATATGGTCTTCTTCTGTCTCTTGTTTCCATAATACTGGGCGATGAAGAGCCTGGTCAACTGTTGTCAGCTACCAATGGATCGGGGTGGCTGCTTCCTAAACCATAATAGGGCGGCCTCAGCGAGGCTTGTGGAGAACACTTTACACAGCAGGGAGTCGTTCTTGGCGTACATGGTCATTTTCTGATGAATCTGGTATATGTGTTCTTCGGGATCCCTTGTGCCATCATAAGGGGTGAATTGTGGCATCACGAACTTCTTTGGGAAAGGTTCTTGGGTTATTTCCTGAATGAAGGGCGACTGTATCAATTCAGTGGACGCCTTGATGGCCATGTCGTCCGTAGATCGGGACCTCAAGTCCCCGAGAACTTTCCTTTGGAACTCGTCCATCATTGCTTGAAGTTTCTGGGGGGTTATAGACTCGTCGGCTGCCAGAGCTTTTCTTGAGCGCTGAGAAGATTCGGCGTGCTCTTCAGGTTGGTTTAGAGAATGGTCGATTGCCGCCACCGGAGGGTTGGGCGTAACTGCCGGTAAGACAGCTGCTGGTGGAGCCAACCTCTCCCTAAGCTCTGCATTATGTTTCTCCAAGGCCACGCTACGTTCCTCAGCAGCCGCCAAGCGTTGAAGAATTTGCTCCATGGTCTGGGAATCCTCTGCACGATTGTCCTCAGTGGGCAGAATGCCTGCCTGTGAACGAGTGACCGGCATTCTCGTCCGAGGAGGTAGTGAGTGGAAGTTTTTGGAGGTGGAGGGTCTTTTGCCTATCAAACAGACTTAGCTTTTTGAGATGGGAAGAAGGAGGCGATTTTACAGGTACCGAAGGGCATTCGAAAAATCAGGAACTCCTCCTTCGTTCCCACAGACGGCGCCAATGTGTAAAGACATAAAAATGCTCAATACTATTTCGAATCCCTTTATTAATTTTCAGATTCCCTTTATATACATTTTCTAAATGGGCTTTATTACTGGATTCATAGGAAACTTGCTGGCCCAGAAGCTTGATGGGCCTGATGACAAATGGGCTCTGATGGGCCTGATGACAAATGGGCTCTGATGGGCCTGATGACAGATGGGCTCAGCTGGGCTGGACATTTCCACTCTTACAGTTCCCCTTTAGTTTCTGAACTTTATTCTGAAGATATTCTACAACAGTTGAAGCATAATCGGATTATTTGTGCCCTTCCATATTTGTAATTTCGCACATCTGTATCGTAAGATTCCTGGTCAGCTGGTCTTCTGGTGCTCTAACGTCCCTTTAGAGCATTGTGTCTATGCTTTAATTTTATTCCTTGTGGCTTTAAGTGTACTAAATAATATATACGAGTTTCTTCCCATGCAAGTATGGGGGTCTATGATCTGGCAATTTACTACGGATATGTGATTTTGATGTGGAAATAGGTAGCACTTATGTCGTACAAAATATGGTAATTTATTTCCTTGGGTGACATTTCCATGAAAATAAGGACCTTATAATTTAATTTCTTGATGAATATGAGACATCTTTGTGACCTCATTTCACAGTTCAGTCTATTGATATCCTATTGTTTTAATGGCACGTTTGGTACGGTTGAATGAAATGGAATGAAAGTATGAATGAAATGAGAATGAGAATGAAATGGAATAACCATTTTCATTCTATTGTTTGGTTGTAAATATAAAGCACATTGAGAATGGAATAAACTTGAAATTTTTTCTCAAAAATACCCTTCTTAGTATTAAATATAAAATTAAATAAAATAATACTATTTTTTAATTTTTTTACAAAAAAAATGGTAAAACGTAACGGGAATAGTAATGATGGACAATAAAGGTGGCAAAATGGCGATGGCGGTGGTGGCGGCGAAATGGTGGTGGTGGCGGCTTATTTTTTTAAAATGTGAGAGAGTTATTTAAGTAATTTTATATTTTAAAAATATTCCTAGATGAATGAAATGACCATTCCATAGCTTTAGTAATGAAATGAAAATCCATTCCCAATAATGAAATTTCATTCATTGAGAATTGTCATTCTCATTCATTATGTTGTACCAGACCAAATAATGGAATGAATGGACATTCCATTCCAACGTACCAAACATGCACTAAGAAGTGTGTGTAGATCTGTATGTTGTGGATGTCTTTAGCTTCACCTCCAATCCTTTCTATTCGTTCGATACTGATAACACTCCCATCATTTCTACAGATCAGTGCTTATTTTAAGAAAAAGGTATTCTCAGTTTCTTGTAGAATTGTGAATTTGTAAGTTCGTTTATTTGAATGATATAAATGATCACTTCTAATAAATTATCTTCTCTGTTGTAGGATTTCCATTATATTCAGAAAAATGGATGAGAGCAAACTGCCATACAATTACATGCCGGACCCAGACCTGCAGGGTATAAAGCCTCTTGTGTACTCTCCCATGTCCATGTCACCTGTCCAACCAAACCAGCACGACAATTCCATGTCACCTGTCCCACAAAACGTACACCAAAATCACAAAATTGTTGGTTATAAAGCTGGAGTTACAGAAGAGACGAGCAATAACGTATTCAACATGCAGAAAGACGATTTCCTTGCCCTTGGGAGCTTGAGCTCTGTGAACCGGCAGAAGACTAACAAAAACAGTTTGAGGCGATAATGTTTCGACCACGCTGTAAACTACAAATGTATAATTTGTCCAACAGCTTTTATATTATTAACTCAGTTGAGTAGCATTGAACTAAATAATTAATCTTTCAACTGTGTATCAGAATTAGCTTCATAAAGAAATAGCCTTTCAATTGTACATCAGAATTAGCTTCATTCCTTTCTTTGCTCTTCTTGTGTTTTGAATTGTTTTCAGATTCATAGAACTTTTTTATGCAAATAATCACTATAATGAGAAATGTATTTTGTGTAGTTTCTACTGGCAATCTTCCATCATATATGTGTTTGTTATAGCCTCATTCTTTTGAGGTTTTGTTATAACTAAGGCAACAAGAATCATTTAATTTATCATCGTTCACTTGTCTTTTTTATTGTAATATTAGTAAAATATAAACAAGTGATAAAATAAACCCGGTTTGACAACATATGTTATTGTTTTGCATATTCATAGTCTTTAACTCTAGACACACACAATATATATATATATATATATAATAAAATGGTTTGCAATATATGTGTGTGTATATATATGTCATTTTTATTACAATCCTTTCAAACAAGTTGCAATCAATCACTATTAACTATTTGCTTATAAGTCAGCTGTAGATGCACTTTTTTACTCAACACTCAAATGAATTTAATTGAGACTCTATGGCCTTTTTTATACATGAGTATGATGGGCTTTTTGGCCCATCTAGCATATGATTGATGGGGATCAAATTCCTGGTTTAAAGGAATTGATCATCCTCCCTTTTAAGCATCAATCCATCCCTACTTAATGGGGATTAGCCTTGGAGCTCAAGAAACTCTAGTAAGATTTGTCTTGCGGGCTAGGCCTATTCATTTCAAGGTACAAGCCCATGTGGAATAGTGACTGGATGGGCTTGAATTTTTCGGCCCTTACATTGGCCCCTCGAGTTTGACCCATGTATATATGGGTTAGACCCGAATATTTGAATGGTGGATGACAGCTTAGTGTGACATCAGTGCAAATGATGGCAATGATTCCGACGATTGAGGAGAGAGACGTTTGAATTTTAAAAGGCGGCTCACCCCTTCCTTGAACCATACTTGGTCGCCTTGGAACTTGTAGTGCCTCCCTCGTTCCATTTAATGCTTTGGCGTTTGGTCCTGTTAGGAATTAATTCTCATCTCATACTTGGTAATTAATCCCGCCCAAAATCATCGACACCTATCTTTACTCACACACATAAATCATACAGATAACATACAATATTTAACGTGGTTCAACCCCAATTTTGGTCTACGTCCACGGAGAGAAGAAATATTTATTAGGAAGATATTATATAGGTGAACAACATATCACCCTCACCCGGTGCACACATCACCCATACACCCTCTTCCTCTCCTCTTTTCCTCACATCTCTTCTCTAAGTCTCAACACAAACCCTAGTTCCCTTTTTATAGAGTTAAACCCCTTTCCTTGTTGAACAAGAAAAACTCAATTTCTTGTTGGACAAGGATTACAACTCTTTGGAGAATAAAACTCTCTAACAAGAAATTCCTTTTACAATACAACTTTAAATAGGAAACCTAATTACAATAGAATTTGAGACACTTTCCTAACAATCTCCACTTTGGCTCAAATTTTATCATTTTCTCAATGCTCCACCTTGCTTCAAGCATTAACACTCTTCCACTCATTATTTCCTTCTTTTTCATCAATACTCTTCTTCTTTAATTTCTTCTTTTTCATCTACACACATCATGCTCCACCTGTACCGTGACTATGTGTGTTTCTTCAATATTCATCAACATCATCTTCAACAATATCTTTAATCATCAACATTCTTCAACATCTACATCATCTTCAACACTATCTTCATGACCGCACTTTCTCCGCGATCACTTCATCTTCTTCATTTACATCATCATCTTTATCTTTTTCAAGCTTAGTCACCTCTATACCAAGCCACAATCTCCACCTTCATCATCTCAATTTTTTTTTATACTATTCAATCACTTCTCATGACATAATCTTCCCAAGAAAAACACCACTAGCCTCGAATTCTTTCCTCACATATCGTCCCACCAGCGCCTTCAACCTTGTCCCAACCACCTGCCTCTTCATCGTCTCGCTCAAATCACTCAATGACTTGGCATCATCATCAACTTGAAACTCAACAATTTCGTTATCACATGCGAGCCACCAACGAGCAACAACTGTTACGCGCTCTCCACCGTGCCACTATGCGCCATGCCTCCATGTGTCAATCGGAACATAACCTCCACCTCATCAACATCAAAAACAGCCACAACCAAGCTCTGTTGCATCTGACCTTTTTGCCTTTTCTTATCCCATAACTCCCATTAAGCCTATTTGAGGTGTTCGAAGTCGAATCATGCAAAGATGATCTTATGGTTGCGTTCGGAGCAGTCCAAAACCTTAAAAATGCCTCTGACCGCATCAAACATAGCTAAAAAATGACTCTAAACGGGTTAAAAAACAAATCAGCACAAAAGACAAAAAATTATTGACGATGTCAGAAACTTCTCGGGGCATGTGCAGGGGCGTGCCTCCTGATATAGGAATTATTTTTGCGCTGAAACGTTCGTCTTCGAAAGAGCTTTATGTTTATATATTATACACCTTTTCTCGATCAACGATGCTCTGCAAAATAGGCCCGAAACGAAACTACTGCGCGTGGAGCCAAAAAATCTTGCCGGAACTTCAGGCGGTGCGTGGGGGCACGTGCAGCTCTTTCTGTCAACTCGCTTGATTGTCCCGTATCAATACGAAGCTCTTGGTATGGTTGGTTTCTAATTTCGAACAACTCTAATCTTCGAATCTGGGCCAGAACGTAAGAGCTTCTTCTTTGCTTCAACCTGGAACTCTCTGAAACCGATCTGCTTTAACCTAGCTCTGATACCACTTGTTAGGAATTAATTCTCATCTCACACTTGGAATTAATCCCGCCTAAGATCATCGACACATGTCTTTACTCTCACACACAAATCACATAGATAACACACAATATTTAACATGGTTCAGCCCCAATTTTGGCCTATGTCCACGGAGAGAAGGAATATTTATTAGAAAAATATTACATAGGTGAACAACATAACACCCTCACCCGGTGCACACATCACCCTCACACCCTCTTCCTTTCCTCTTTTCCTCACATTTCTTCTTTAAGTCTCAACAGAAACTCTAGGTCCCTATTTATAGATTTAAACTCATTTCCTTATTAAATAAGAAAAACTCAATTTCTTATTGGACAAGGATTACAACTCCTTGAAGAATAAAACTCTCTAACAAAAAATTCTTTTTACAATACAACTCTAAATAGGAAACCTAATTACAATAGAATTTGAGACACTTTCCTAACAGGTTTGGTTCAGGGCCCCTATAAAAACCCATTTCACTTTCATTTTATTCATTCAGATCTACAAGTTCTCAAATTTCCTCAAATTCTTCTCTCTTTGTGTTGTTTCCGTTTTCTGCAGAAATCTCACCGGAGTTACCTTTGATTCACGTAGGAGTTATCTCTTCTCTTTTGCTCTTTGTGTAAGTGTATTTGTCTTTCTTCCTTTTCAAGATACCAAACAGTAGTGCTACTAGATCTATGAGCAACCACATCCCACATTAGTATGGCAAGGAAGCTGATGACATTAGGGGTGTTCAGGAACCGAACCGGAACCGGAACCGAACTGGAACCGAACCGGAACCGGCGGTTCGGTTCGGTTCCATAGGGGTTCAGTTCCGGTTCCGGTTCCGGTTCCAAAATTCCAAGAACCGAAAATTTCGGTTCGGTTCCGGTTCCGGCCCCGCAGAACCGCACCGGAACCGGAACCGGTTTTTTTTTTTTTAATATATATTTTTTATTATTAACCAAAAAAACTAGCAATAAACCTCCACTAATTTCAATAACAATACAAATCCAAGCTACTTTTTTTATTCCACTAATTATATATTTGGTTTTGGGTTTGCTTTAATTCAAATACTCTAGTTTATAATTATGTTATTTTATAAAATTGAGATTTTTTTAAAAAATAAATAAATATAGAAGGAACTGGAACCGAACCGGAACCGAACCGATTTTTCGGTTCGGTTCCTTCCCCTTTCGGTTCCGGTTCCGGTTCCGAGTTTTCAAGAATCAAAAAAATCGGTTCGGTTTCGGTCGGAACCGGAACCGGTCCTGAACAGCCCTAGATGACATGCACAACCCCCCTTCTATTCATCCTTCCCCCTCAGGCAGAAACTGGGGAGAGATTTGGACTGCCCACTGGTACCGAGGCAGAGTCTACTGTCCCTGAACCCTTCTAGGTTGAACCCATCAAAGCTAAGTTTCAGAATAAAGTAAATATTAAAGCTCTTGTCAATGCTACTTCTCCATAATCGTGACCAAGAGTTGAAGGACTATGAGGGCAAATATAACTTATACTTGTTCTTACACTGGGCCATCTACTCTGGTCTTGAAAAGACAGGGAAATGTTGGAAGGAGAATATGGTCTTGGTTAAAGGGAAATGGTTTTACCCCTTCCTAGAATTTCCCTATTCTTAGGGCCTTCGGCCTTATTACTCTCCCTTTATTTTCTTTCTTTCATAAGGACACTTGCCTTTGCTCTGGGTATGACCAATTCAGGGCAGATCATGTGTATAAATCTTTTGGTCTTCTTAGTAAGGACATACCTGTAGATGCCATTTGGGATCGTTTTAGTCTGACCGGAAGTCGTACACTAACTTGCTTACTTCTGCCAATTTGTAAGATATATCAAGGTTGGGTGCTTCTATCATGTTGACCAGAATCTCGTGTCCTCAAATTAATGTTGCTAATGAAGTAGGGGAGGACCCCAACCCCACAACTGGTGGTCAGGCTATTATCCATCCCCGTCCAATATCTAACTCAAATGTTGTTACGATCGCAATTCATGTTGGGTCTTCATTGGTGCACGGTCAATATACCTTCTTTGATCCAAACCACACACACCAGGTCTTCTTCTGAGGAAAGGCCTTCTAAGAGGTCAAAAGGAAAGTCACTT
Source organism: Cornus suecica (assembly GCA_963922005.1). Lineage (NCBI taxonomy): Eukaryota > Viridiplantae > Streptophyta > Magnoliopsida > Cornales > Cornaceae > Cornus > Cornus suecica. The sequence continues at coordinate 31,185,534 of OY998247.1, read as the reverse complement.
ACTTCTGCTGGGGAGTTCTGGCGCCGGGGCTTCAAGGCTGGATGCCTTCCTATTGAAAGGCGCAAATATAAGATTCTTGAGGACATGGATCAGCATCTCGGCATTTATCTTGATGTGGAGCCTGTTGAGGCATTTTTACCGAGTTTCTTCAGGGAGCTCCTATTACAGACCCAACTCAACAGACCCGACAACACTTCCCCCCACCAAGATTGTGGACTCTTTTGGGGAGGTGTTCAACAGGCCCACAAAGACTTAGTTTTTGTTTTTATCTTTGTATCTTCCCACACGGGCCTCCTCTTGTAATACTTTATTCATCTTTTAATAAATAAATAAAAGAATTTTGTGTAAGTGTGAATACTTCTGTCTAATCTTGTTATGTCGTTTTTGCACTTTTTAGTTTATCTGATACTCTTGTTCCTTTATATGTTGTTTGGGTTTCTAACACATCTGTCATTTTCATACTTAAGAGAATTGTGATATTATTTGCTTTAGTGCTTTTGACACTTTTATTCCTCTACATGTGATTTTTGGCTTTTATTGCCTTAGTCATTTGTCATTTTCAAACTTATGAAAATCTTCTGCTGAAACAACCAAGGTCGTCTATTCTTTGCCCTTTAAAAATATATATAGACATATATACTAGAGAGAGAAAGGGGGGGGGGGGGGGATTTTCAATAAATCCGAAGTTAAAACTTGTAAGAAAAGAAATAGTGTAAAAGTTCACAATCACGCGTTACTATTGTGTGTCAATGTGTGCTTGAGAGATAGTGTGTGTTTGTGTGTGAGAGAGGAATAGATAATTGAATTTACAAATTGTGAAACTTGAGATGGAAAATGAACAAAATTAAGGCTATCATTCTAATTTTAAGCTATATACAACATATTAATTTATATATCCACTATTTGACTATTCGCATGTATAAACTTTTATGTGGTATAGTAACACAATTCGTAATTTTTTTTTATATAATTTTAAAAAATTTAATTTAATTTTTGGAATGAAATTTTTTTTTTGAATAGTGTTTGACAAAAATTTTAAAAGAATTGTTCGTCCTTGAAAGATTATTTTGAAACAATTTTCAAAATGACTTTTGCTTTTCATATTTTTTAGATAAACTTTAAATCAAAAAAAATCAGCATACATATATTCACTCAAACTTTTTACATACACATATATATAGATATATGTATATATATACACACTAAAACATATGATGGCTTGAGGTGCAACTTTTTTTCTAAATCCCATGTGAACAGAATGTGGAGTAATTAATGCCAAAATTGCTCAACACTCCTACTGAGAAGTTACTACAAATTTATGTGTGTGTTTGAACAACAAAACTAACTCAGGTCTAACTGGTTTATACCTTGCTACCATGGAGGATTACTTCCCTACACTCATGAGCATCAAGAACCCATTGACTAGAAAGGTCGTGATCATCATAAAAATAATATATATAGGATATATATTGTATATACATCCCATAAGTTAGTAACATATCATGTCCAAGTAGTTAGTATGACTCATTATTCCAACTCATTACTCGTTTACATGTTCATGCTAACGTGTATTAAATCTACATGTATCATGCTGACAAGAAATATTTCCAAATATCTCCCAGCAGGCCTGAGTTGGTCGCCAAGACTCTTGGGTTTCTGATGGGTAAGCATTTGATCTTTAGTTTGTTATTGTGTTTTTCCTCCTCTTCTATTTACTTAGAATCCTGATGCACCTTGCCTTATGATTTTTTCAGGCGTTTTTTAGTGTCAACGAGATCTGCCTGGCGCATGAGTCTGATGCGAAGGAGATCAAGCGTCTTAAGGCCGAACTGACCTAGAGTGCTGAACGTGAGAAGGCGTTGGTTGCTCACCTTGAAAGTCTACATTCCAAAGTGGCCGAGTTGGAGAAGGAGTAGCCTCTGAGTAAACTCAGAAGGAAAAGTTCGGTGCTGAAAATAAGAGTGAACAGCACAACCTGGGTCTGACATATTCTACCATCGAGGTATGCCACGCAGGGGGCCTCACCTTCCACAAAGCGTAATTGTGAAATCATGTAGAGGCGTGCTGGGGAGTTCTTGTGTCGGGGCTTCAAGGCTGGATGCCTTTCTATTGAAAGACGATAGTATAAGATTCTTAAGGACATGGATTAGCATCTCGGTGTTTATCCTGATCTGGAGCATGTCAAGGCATTTTTTACCGAGTTTCTTCAGGGAGCTCCTCCTGCAGACCCAACTCAGCAGACCCGACATGTCACGCCCCGGGTTTCCAAGACTCTGAACCAAAATCCTTGAGACTCAGAGGTGACGGGAGATGACAAAAAAAATGGTCCAAGGCTAGAACCGCATTCTGTAACCGGCAAATCCATGCTACTGATGCGTTAACATCTTTAGGATCCGAAACATTTCTAAGAGTAATGGAAGGGGTCCAAAGGAAAAAAGGAGAACAAAAAAGAAAAATAAGAAAAACCGACCAATAAGTTAAAGCAAAAACCAAATGTTGAATAATAAAAATCAATCAAAGAAGCGCAAGTTAGATAAATATAAAGGAACTAAAATGTACCTTAATGATACCTGAAACGAGTCTCTAAAAAACTTTAAAAGAGTTCGAAGAATGACCCAAGAAGATCCCTAAAGAAACTCTTAAAAATGAAAGACGACTAAAATGATCGAAATGGATCAGCTAAAACAAATGCCCATAACTCACTCAAAACATATCCAAATTGATCGATTCGAAAGCCTAAAATCAAGCCCTTGAAATTATCTTTCTAACAACTTAAAGAACACTTCAACCAGACACCTACCGATCAAGTTATGATCAGAATAATGAACAGTGGTCGAATTGCTACAATGTCAAAAACATGATTTTGCATTCGAACTCTGTTTTTGACACCTCCAGTCCCAAAAATTCACAAATATTGGAAAATTGAGTTGTTCATTCTCGGATTTCAAAAATAGTAAGTGGAACCCGGGGGTTAGAGAAAAACGTAGTTTTTCTTAAAACCCGAAAATAATAAGTTTAAAACTTTTGGGAAAAAAATTAAGGATTTTCAAGGTAAGTTTAGAACATCATCAAAACGCGTTCTTTAACATAGATTAATAAAAAAATATCTCCACATCATCAATAAAGTCCTTATAATTCAATTTGTATCATTTTTACAAAATTAAAGGAAAAGACGTCGTGGCGCTCAAAATACAAAATACAATAGGGAAGGCCCGACTAACACGCTAGCCTCACAAAGATAGAGAGAACATGGAAGCTAATGAAAAATGATTAAAGAGAAGAGACAACGATGAAGTCCACACCATACTCAGTTCTTGTTCACCACCAGTGCCTTTCCTAAAAATGTTTTTAAATAAAAAGGTGAGCAACCACAACTCAGTAGGGGAGCTTTATCCGCCCCTACCCCCGACTGTACAATACATGCTAACCACCCCAAGGTGAATGCTACTAAACCTAGGTTAGGTCGGTTGTCCCACACAACACTTACACCGATCCGGGACCCCAAGAATATCTCATAAATAACCCCCGCAAGTACTCAAGTAGCATAGAACTAGTCATTAGGCAATTCTATCACGAAATATAACAAGTAAGCCATAATGGTCCAACAATATCACAAACGCAAGTATAACAAACACAATAAAATACATAAAAGTGCCTCCCTAATATGTCATGCATGAATGAGGCCCCTCCACTAACCAATGTCCATCTAAAACCTTACACACTAACCACAAAAGGAACTCAAACCTCACCCAGACTCTATCTCACAACTAGAGTTAAGACTTTCTAAGGAATCAAGATTTCTGAAATATCAAGATGTATAACGAGAGAATCAATGTACTCAAATAATCACAAGATATATCACGAATACAAGATTTTCCAATAGATTTATGGAATCACAAGTGAGCCGGATGGGGGACCGTTACCTCATGCCCAAGTCAAATGCAAATAATATGAGTGCCTATCCCACTTGCTCGAAAATCAAATAGAGGACCCCTACCACATGCAACTGTCCAAAAATTTCACATGCGTGGTTTCTCCATACCAAGAAAATAAGTGGAGGTCCACTACCTCATGTAACCGCCCTCGACAAGTCACTTGAGTGCCTCCCCACTTAACACAAGATTAACTAATAGAAGTCGTCAATCACGAAAGGATACTCAATAATGAAAAGGAAGAACCGAACTTGCCTCAAGGTACGATTTACACTCCATACCTAGGACCTAATCCATGCCTAGTATGAAATGCAATGTAATGGCTATATATATCAACTTTGAGAACACCACCTCAAATAGCATGAAAGTTAATAATAAAACATGTTTTCAAAGATCCTCAAATTATTAGTAGCATGGAACAAGGAAATAAATCAAGTTATGTAATATCAAATAACATATAAGCAAGTAGTAAAACATGTTTCTACTATTTAACAAGAATCCATTTCTCAACTTTAATTCACATAATCATGCTTCAAGGAATGAATACCATAGATTCAAATAATGAAATCAATTTATATCAACAAATCTCATATTTTTACTATTATTCAAGATTTATTCTAAATCATAAATATTTCCATACTTCAAGTCCAAAATACAATAATCTTGCCATGAACTCAATTAACCTCAAATAATCTCATGTTTTCAATATTTCTCAAAACATGCTTCAAATCGTAAATTAATTATCAATTATCACATCATTGACATAGGATTACATTAAATCATACTACTAACCATCATACTAGATAAGTTCTCTAACATGACTTTCATTTAGGCATTTAATCAAACACTTTCTAGGCATGTTTGCTATATCTCATACTTCAAACATATCATTTAACATGCTTGGAAACATCTTGAACATCATCACACTTTTCAACATCTTTTCATATATTCACGTATCTCAAATTTTCAGTCTTTTACCCAAATCAATTAAGCATGCTTAAAATTTATAAATTTCGCAAGCAAATCACACATCTATGATAATTTCTGTTTTTGTGTGGCTTGTTATGATTATTTGCGAACTTGTTATGGTTATTTGCGAACTTGTTTGTTTTCCTTTCCATGTTTTTCATTAGTATAAGCAGCTTGTATTAAACTGAAACATCTATGATAAGCTGTTTATTCTTGCTATCTCAAATGTGCGCCTATTGTTATATATTGTATCAAAATGCCTATTAAACTGCAAATTTCATTTACTAAGGGGGAGCATTTGATCAAAATATTATGCACATGTTGAGGGGGAGCATCACTTGATGTTTCGCCAAATGCCAAGCAAACACAAAATGTTTTGTCATCATCAAGGGGGAGATTGTTGGCTTTGAAATTTACTTTCGGCAAACAATTCCAAAATTGATGATAACAAACCATTGAAGAGTGTTTGATACTAATGAATTATCGAGTTTATATTTTCAGCAAAAGACAGGTGAACGACTCAGAAATCAAACTCGAAAAGGAAACTACTCGAAAAACAAGCTCGGAAAGAAAGCTTGATTTAAAGCAAAAAGCTGTGAAAGAAATTGAAGCGCAAATGGAAAATCAATTTATTCAACGGCATAAGCGAAAGTCGAAGACTCAAGACTCGGGGTATATAGGTCGGGGAGCGATCACTGTAACAAGGTAATTTTATGTGTCGATTTTATCGTATAAGCTCAAGTATAAAATGAACCGAACTCAAATGGAATGGAAAATGCTTTACCAAACTTAAATGGAAAGAAAAATATTTTTATTAAATATTTTTCATGTTGTAGTCGACTAGAATAGACCTGTGTATTTTCTAGTAATCGACTAGAACAATCAGTAGCTATTGGTTTTTCATCCACATCAAAAGAGTCGACTGAATGACCATTGAGTCGACTAGAACTCATTCTAGTTGACTAGATTAACCATTGTAGTCGACTAGAACTCAATCTAGTCGACTAGATGAAGCAATGTAGTCGACTCAAATGCAAAGGAGTCGACTAGTTCATCCTTAAAATCTGCAGATTTTTCAGAAAACATTTCCCCTGTTTTGTGGATTGTTTGTAATGGTGTTCAAACGGCTCTTGTCTTTCAATTACAATATTCACTCTTCAAAACCCTAATACAATGTTATATATAGAATGAGATGTGTATTGTGAAGACTAAGAGATTGAAATACAAAGAGAAAGAAAGCTAGCAAAAATTCTGCAGAAATTTTCTCTACAAAAGCCATTGAAACCAAGCTTTGAAAATCTGATTTTCTTCAAATTTCTTTGAAAATCAAAACCTCTAGTATCTCTTCTTATTCTCCAAAATATCATTCATTGATTATATCCTTTGAGAATACATTTCTAGAGCTATTGTAAAATCACCAAAAACACTTGAGCTTATATTGATTTATCTTCCATAAAAACCTTTGGGTTTTGAGTGTTTTTGTTCTTGAGTGATTTTATTGATTACATACGAATTTGTAATCTCGGACAAGTGAAGTCCACCGATTGTTCAAGAGAGGGTTGTTCTCTTGATTGAGAGACAAGCTCGAGAGGCTTGTATTGTAAAGGTTTGCCATTCCACCTGTGAAGGAAGGGCCATAGCGAAAGGATCGGGAAAAGTCTCAAGAAGGGGTTCTTGAGCCGAGGAGTAGGAGTTACCGAACCTCGAAAAAATCACGGTGTCAATCTCTCTATCTCTTTCTCTTTACTTGAGTTATTTGCATGCTATAATTGCTTAAATATCTTGTATGCTATCTTGTCTTGAAATTAATAGTTAGAAAAGTTTAAATTGAATCATCCACTTGATTTTTGAGAAATTGATTTTTGTTTAAAGTGTATTCAAATTTCGAAAAGAATTAGAATTATTTTTGAACACCCTATTCACCCCCCCCCCCCCCCTCTAGGGTTAATTAGTGACTAACAATATTTGGTTCCAATGCCTCCGAACCCAACCAAACACTAGGAATCGCACTATGTGTGCTTAACTTAAACTCACTTCTCTTACCCGAGAAGATCCACAGACAAACACGAATGATCATAATTCTTACTTTAAGGAATGATACCGTAGAAACACATGTTCGGGTTAAAACCCAAGGAACAATAACACGAGGGAAAAGAACTACTAGAGTTCCACCGAATATCACCTCAAAGTCACATTCAAACTCATTTCGAAACAGGTTCTAAGACCTTCAACTTAATATAGGAACTTATAAACAAATCCTCAAGGGTTACCAAATCAACACCGGGATTCAAGTGTTCCTCGGAACAACTAGGAGGAATCTGAAACAATCAAACTCTAAAAATATCACTAGATCTCAGAACTGACCCTGAGTCTGAAGAATGGGACAAACCATGTCCAGAGTCCACTAACTTTACCAGAACATGTAGGAAAATAGATTTTCGAGGTACACGACTAAAAATCATTTACTACTCGAAACACTTTTAAAGTGGAAGGGTGAGCAACAAGCTCAAAATACACAAGCCAAGAGAAACAAGGTCAGACTAACTAGTTTTCCCTGACTTTTAACCTGAACAACTCTCCCCACTACCGACGTGGTCTAATAATCATCCAGTGATAACACTAATCACCAATCACAAAGGCCTATGTGGCCAAAGGCACAACCACAACCAAGTCTCAATTACGTCTAGCTAACTAAACTCAACTCTAACTTAAGGGAAAAACAATTAATTATCAAAACCTTTTCATAAATATATATCCACGTAACCACCTGGAACACATGCCAATCGTGGCTCCACTAATCCAGGTTTTTATTATCGTTGAACTTTCTTTCTTTCTTTACAATTTTAAATTTTTAAATAATCCTTATAATTTAACCACAGTTAGAATATTAATTACAAACACCGCGCCTTAGCTCCAAAGAGAATAATACAAATATTTAATTACAACTCAGATATCGCAGACTCAATATCGAAAATCAATAATAACAGGCAAGCACATATCTAATAAATGTCCAATATGGATGTAAATGCCATGACAATGCAACTTCAATGCAGTCCTAGCCACTAATATCCAGGAATCCCAAACCGTTCACTGCTGGGGCAACAAACCCATAACAGGAAGGGTGGGCGTCGCCAAAGAAATTGCGGGGACCACAAGCCCGCCCGGGAACCGGCAAGTGAGGTGCAAGCCCTCACCCCCAAATGTCTAGAGAATTGAGAGTTACTAGCTCCCTGGGTGCTAGACCACCCCCTGGCCAGTTGTTGCGACATTCCAAACGATCCAGACATGCACATGATATAAATGAGGCATGCAACATGCACCGAAACAATATATATAACATGGTGTTATATAAATGCAAAATACCTCCATATGAATTAAATATACTCAATAACACGGCATCAAGGCCAATAAATCTCATATCAATCATGTTTCACAATTTAAATCGCACAATAATTAAATTTCCATTTATCACAAAAATACTCGGGTCCTCAATTACCCCATCTTTATAGTTTTCATATTCCAGCATGCTTATAATTTAAGTCCCAATAATCATCGGCTAATAAAGCCCACCTCAGGGGAATTAAACAGTTAAATTCACAATTTAATTTCTTTATAATTTACAGGAAATACAAATAAAAGGAAACTAGACCCGTGTCTAAGTTTCAGCGTTCCACGTTCTCGTAAATCCCCTAACATAATTTTTTTTAATTTCTATAAAACATAAATAATAGAGGAAATATTTATTAACCGGCCCTACGTCCCTCAATATCAAATCTGCCCCGCCCCCACTGTATTTTAATTTCAGTTACGTATAATCCGGGGGCAAATTACAGGTTCTAATTTTACACAAAATCCTACAAAATCCTACTTTAAGTCCGGGGGTACTAAACCACCTAGTTTAATCCAATTTTAGTAGGATTTAATTTCTTAAAAATTCTCAAGGAATTAATTTATTTAATTTCCCAGGGAATTTCTATTCCCGACCTCATTTATTCGGTTATGGGTAATTTATGAATTTTATAAAATTCTTAAATTCCGTTTATCGCTTAGGAATTTAATTTGATGTTTTTATTATCCATAAACATACAACGGGACAACTTAGCATTTTCTACGCACTATTAGTGAGTGCTAGATAAACATATATATATATATATATATATATATATATATATATATATATATATATATATATATTAAATTCCCACCTAATTAAATACGCTTACAAACGGTCCCGCCGTGAACAGTACCGGGCGTGAATAGTGTTCGCCGCCCAAAATCGTCCGAAAATTATTTTTAACATGTCACAATAACAGCCTTACCGCCCTATTCAATATAATTAAAATTCATTAGCAATCGATAATTAATTCGAAACAAATCTACAGAAAACGGAACTGAAATTCATTCCGAAAATCTGAAATTCCCGGCAAACCGCTCAACGGTTTCGCACCAATTTTGGATATATCGTACACGGTACTGAGGCCAAGCTATTCCCCAAAACCCAGCCCGAACCGATCCCGACTCGCCACTGAGTCAACCGGACTCAGTCCGGTCGACTCGGGACTAGTTAGCCACCATAACGCCCGATCTACACCAATTCGGTGACCCATGCCGCCGCGAAACACCAACCTATCATCACCGACAACCACCGCAGCTTCCATCTCAAGCGAGCTCCACCCGCGCCTGTATCAATTTCGAGACCAGGTTTGCTCAAATCACAACCCAAACTCTCTCTCCCAATTGCGGTCTGCAGCTCCGCCGTGAGCCACGCTGGCCGTTGTCGACCTCCAGCTCGCCGTCACTCCGGTGAGCTACCCACCACCTGGGTCGCCATGTTCGGCGACCAGAACATCCAACCAGGTCGTGCCTGGTGCGCGACCTCTCGGTCTCCCTTTCAATCGGCCTTTTCTTGATGTCTCTCTCTCTCCCTATCTCTAACAGATTAAGGATGAAGACCAAAAGGAGTGGTTCAGTCGCTGAAGACTAATAGAACATAATTACAGGAGCTAGAATTAGGCAATTCTTTTGTACATGATTTACTTTCCTTGTATTGTTTATTCTCTCATTTACTCACCTTGATTAAGTTTCCTTTTTAATACTTGTATCTTTTGTATAAAGCTTTGATTCTAATGTCAATACAAATAACAATTTCATACAATTTCTCAAATCTCTCATGGTATCAGAGCCCTGACTCTCTTAGAATAGCCGCTCTTTCTGATCCAATTTCCTTCTCCCTATATATATTTTTTCTTCAAGCCTCATCTTCTTCTCTCCTGTCCCTTGTCTTCTTCTCTTTTGTTCCTTGATCCAAGATGTCTGAACTTACTTCACCAAAATCAGCATCAACAGAAAGTCAGTCTCGTGGAGGACCTCAAATCTTTGCATCACAAATCAGTGGTGTTCAAGGTAACTCTGGAAATCTAATATCTCTCAATGCCTCATCTCAGATTCCATTTAAACTTGCAAAAGGAGGAGCAAATTATGCTTCATGGAAGTCTCAGATGACTAATCTTCTTTTTGGTTATGGGATTCTTGGCTAAGTTGATGGAACGTTTGCTTGTCCTGAAAGCACTAGCTCAGATTATCAACTCTGGTTAAGGCAGGATCGCCTCATTCTTTTAGGCATCCAAGCCACTGTTTGTAGCACAATTGGTCCTACTATCAATAACTGCTCCTCATCGGCTGAAGCATGGAATAAACTAGAATCCAGCTATGCCAATCGCTCAAATACCCGCATGCTCTCTCTTCTCACAACCTTGATAAACACCAAGAAAGAAGGGTTGTCTGTGGCTGAGTATATGAATAAAGTCAAGAGTATTATTGATGATTTGGCCTTGATTGGCCATCCCCTGAGTGATGCAGAGATCATTGCTCACACTATCAATGGTCTGGTTGATGAGTTCAAGGAATTAACTGTTGCATTTCGTGTTCGTGACACTCCTATCACTTTTGAAGATCTCTATGATAAGCTTCTCGATGAAGAGCTGATTCAGAAACGAGGTAATAATCGAGTAGAAGAAGCTCCAATCACTGCTAACTTTACACACAAGGGTGGAAATTACAAAGGCAAAGGTGGGAAAGGAAGCAAAAGTGGTCAACACAACACCAAATCTGGTGGCCATTTCGGTCAGCCCCAAAACTTTGGTTTCGGTCAGCATCAAAACTTTGGCCAGTCTACTTACTCTGGCCCCTCCAGCTTCTCTGGTCAGCAGTATCGACACCCCTCTAGTCAAGGCCGTGGCTTTGCTCCTCGAGGTACAGCGTATAACACTCAACCAAATTTCTCTTCTAATTGGCATCCTAATTACACTCTAGGGCAGCCACGTGTCGTGTGTCAACTGTGTGATAAACCCGGGCATAATGCAAAAACTTGTCGCACTCGTGCAAAGCCATCTTGGCCACAAGCCAACTACATGGATGTTGATTCCGGTTCCTCAAACAACAATTGGGTGTTGGACTCGGGAGCCACTCATCACATTACCTCCAATCTCCAAAATCTTTCTATGCATTCTGATTATGTTGGCAATGAGGATGTGATAGTTGGTAACGGTAATGGAATTTCTATCTCTCATATTGGTTCTTCTATTATTGATTCACCGATGACATCTTTTACATTAAGCAATATTTTGTGTGCACCTCAAATTAAAAGGAACCTAATATCTGTTTCTCAATTTTGCAAGCAAAATAACACCTCTGTTGAATTTTTCCCTAACCATTTTCTTGTGAAGGATCTGAGTACGGGGGCATCCTTGGCCCTAGGCCGGAGTAGGAACAATCTTTATGAATGGTCGTCATGCCTTCCACCCATCAAGCCTACAACATCTCTTGCATCTTCTTCTTAGTTATGGCATCAACGACTTGGCCACCCATCTCCATCCGTCCAAAGACGAGTACTTGCTAGTCAAAACATTCCTGTCATTGTAATAAGAGTCATAAACTTCCATTTCAAAATTCTTCAATTGTGTGTGAAACACCTTTTCAAGTTATTTATTCGGATGTTTGGGGTCCAGCCCCTGTTAAATCATTTGATAATTTTCAGTTTTATATTATTTTCGTTGATTACTTTACCAAGTATACGTGGTTTTACCCTCTTAAACTCAAATCTGATGTACCTCATGTATTTGAACAATTTAAAACTCTTGTTGAAAATTTCTTTAGTGTTAAAATTAAAACAGTGTATACGGATGGTGGTGGTGAATATCAAGCTCTTTCTCACACTTTGACAAAATTTGGTATTCAACATCTCACCTCACCCCCCTACACCCCCGAACATGTTGGCTCAGCTGAGCACAAACACCGTCATATTGTTGAAACTGGCTTAACACTCCTCCATCAAGCATCCGCACCTCTCAAATACTGGATTTTTGTTTTCCAAACTGTCACATATCTTATCAACCGTCTCTCCACCCCGGTTCTACAAAATGAAACCCCTTACCACAAACTTTTTCACCATCATCCTAATTATACTTCTTTACGGGTTTTTGGTTGTCTATGTTATCCTTGGTTAAGACCATACACAACACCTAAGTTAGAACCTCGTTCTTGGCCTTGTGTATTTCTTGGTTATTCCCTCAAATATCATGCATTTACTTGTCTAGATACAATCAATCATAAAATCTTTATTTCTAGGCATGTTGTCTTTTTTGAAAATCTTTTCCCTTTCAAAAAGATTCTTTCTTCTGACTTGTGTGTCACTCCAAAATCAGTGTCTCAATTACTTTCCTTATTTTTAAAAAAAGATCTAGCCAGTATCTCATCTCCCTCCAATCAATCCTCACCTAATTCTTCTGTCAATGTACCAAATATATCACCCACAATCATAGCAACCACAAATCCCATACCTTCCAATTCGGTCATTTCAATCTCTTCCTCCACACAATCACCCTCGGTCAGCCCACCTTCCAACTCATTAAATCTTATCTCCAACATTTCCAAAACTGATCAACACACCTCAACTCCATGCCTTACACCAAACAATGTTCCTGCTTCAGCCTCTACTCAAGGTGCCACCGATTCTTCTTCAACTCAGGTAAATTCTTCTCTTCCTAATCCTTATGTGACTCTACCTCATTCCTCTCGTATTGTTACTAGAGCACAAAATAAAATTTTCAAACCTAAGAAAATTTTTTCTCCCACCACACAAACATCTTCCTCGGCTACTTCTCATTCTCCCTTAACCGAACCTACATCATTTACTCAAGCCAAGAAATTTCCTCAATGGCAAACTGCCATGGCCGAGGAGTTTCAAGCCCTTCAAAACAACAAAACATGGTCTTTAGTTCCCATTTCCCCTACACAAAATATTGTTGGATGTAAATGGGTTTATCGCATCAAAAAGAACCCTGATGGTTCCATTGCTCGTTACAAGGCTCGCCTTGTCGCTAAGGGCTTTCATCAACGACCGGGCATTGATTTTAATGAGACATTTGGTCATGTTGTAAAACCAGCAACTGTTCGCGTTATTCTTAGCATTGCCATTACTCGAGGATGGGGTTTGAAACAATTGGATGTTAATAATGCTTTTTTACAAGGTACTCTCACCGAAAATGTTTTTATGCAGCAGCCACAAGGGTTTATTGATGCTCAACTTCCCACTCATGTTTGTAAGTTGAACAAGGCAATCTATGGACTTCGGCAAGCCCCACGATCTTGGTACAATGAGCTCCAAAATTTTCTTCTTGTAGCCAGGTTCCATAACTCAAAGTGTGATACCTCTCTGTTTATATGTCACTCTCGGACATGTACTATATATTTCCTTGTTTATGTTGACGATATAATCATCACTGGCAGCGATCCTCGTGTTATCCAACAGGTTATCACTCGCTTGTCTTCTCGGTTCTCCCTTAAAGAACTCGGTGATCTTGGTTACTTCTTGGGTGTTGAATCTCATCGGACTCAAGCTGGAATTTTTTTATCTCAAAAGAAATATATAACTGATCTTCTTGTCAAGACCAACATGCATGAGGCCAAGGAAGTCAACACTCCTATGTCCTCAACCGAGATACTTCAGTTGAATGATGGATCTCCTCCTCATGATTCTACAGAATATCGTCAAGCTCTCGGATCTCTTCAATATCTTTCACTCACTCGTCCCGATGTGTCATTTGCAGTGAACAAACTATCTCAATTTATGCATCGTCCCTCTACAACGCACTGGAATGCAGTTAAAAGGATTCTTCGTTATTTGAAAGGCACTTCTCACTATGGTCTCTTTCTCAGCAGCCGCTCGCCTCTTTCTCTCCATGCCTTTGCGGATGTTGATTCCGTTCATGCCTTCTCCGATTCTGATTGGGCAGGCGACATTGATTCGTGTAAGTCTACTTCCGCATATGTTGTTTTCTTGGGCTCTAATCCTATCAGCTGGAGTTCTAAAAAGCAATCAACTGTTGCTCGTTCTACTACTGAGGCTGAATATCGCGCAATTGCCTCTACCACAGCTGAAGTAAATTGGCTCACCCATCTTCTTGGTGAGCTAGGTGTTTCTCTTGTCTCCTCACCGGTGCTTTATTGTGATAATGTGGGAGCTACCTATCTTTGCTCTAATCCAGTCTTTCATTCCCGCATGAAGCACATAGCTATCGACTTCCATTTTGTTCGTGACCAGGTTGCCAAGAAACAAATTCGGGTGTCTCATGTTCACATGACAGATCAATTAGCTGACTCTCTTACCAAACCATTGGCCCGCCAGTTATTTCAGCATCATCGTTCCAAGCTTAGCATCCTTTCGGGATCCTTGCGCTTGCGGGGGCATGATAGAACGTAAATACAGGAGCTAGAATTAGGCAATTCTTTTGTACATGATTTACTTTCCTTGTATTGTTTATTCTCTCATTTACTCACCTTAATTAAGTTTCCTTTTTAATACTTGTATCTTTTGTATAAAGCTTCGATTCTAATGTCAATACAAATAACAATTTCATACAATTTCTCAAATCTCTCAAAGACAAGAGAGGAATGGGTCTGTGCGTGAGGGAGTCTGAGAAGAGTGGAGAAACTACCAGAACATGTATCTCTAATAATACATATATCTATATATTAGAAATACCCATATATATATATATATATATAATAAATCCCCAAATAATATAACACTTGCCCGAAAGATAAATGGAACGTCCAAATAAATACTATAACTGAAATAAATAATCTAGGGTATGAAACCTATATATATATATATATATATATATATATATATATATATATATATATATATATATAATCATAATTAAATTCGTATAAATAAAATAAGTCCCGTAAATATACCGGGGACACTGAAATAATTCTACGTGAGCCCATCAAATTCACCGGACTCCGAATAAATAATATAGTCCCAAATAAAAACTCCGGGGCACGAAAATAATCCACCAATTAAATCACCGAAAACCCCATGGTACTCCGAATAACTAATAACGTCCGGAATAAATAACTCGGTTACAAAATCGGGTATAAATATTGATATAAACCAAATTAAATCACTAATCGCCTAGCGGTTTATATCATGCGCTCCCCATAAATTTTACGGATAGTTAATCAATAATAACAGCTAAATTAAATTTTCAGTACGAGACGCAATTATCGAATCATCGGAGTCGTCACTAATCCAAACAACTAAGGCACGTAACTTATTCGAACAGTAATCAAATAAAACCGCTTCAACCCAAATTAATCCACTAACACGTATCACATACATATAAGCACGAAAAACGAACAAGGTAATACAAATACACGTAAACACGTAAGTTAAGCAACTAAGACACCTAATGCCACATCAATACACAAAGCATCAACAAACATAAATAAAATGAGCGAAAGGACTATCAATACTCCTAAGCACGTCAGCTAAACAAGGCACGTACTAACCCCATAACTAGGGGAAACAAAACGTCGAACCCCTAAAGCATTAACTACCGAACTCGAACAACAACGTCGGAGCCTTAAACGTCAGTCAACTAAAAGTGCCGTCTTCTAGTCGAAGTACTAAACGTCGAGCGTCGAAACCAATCCATTTAGTCGATAACACTAGCTGTCCATCGTCACAACTCAATCACGTAGTCGATGACAAAACACACGTAAACGTTTCACCAAGTCCAAAATTACTAAACGTTAATGTCCAGTCACGTAGTCATCATCGGTACTCCGCAAAGTCGTTAAGGTGATGATCGCCAAGTTGCACAATCGAATCCAAGTGTAAACGCAAAAAATTTACTCGTAAAATACACAGAGTAACCATGACGTCATGAACAAGTGACGTCATCACCGAAAATAAATTGAAAATAATTCAGAAAAAGGGAAAATGAAACGGGGTGTTACAATCTTCCCACCTTAGGGGATTTCGTCCTCGAAATCAGGGCGTACCTCAGTCCGCAAGCCATGTCCGGTTGATCAGACCGAACAATATACTTACATTCCTCGGAACTATCACCGTGATACAAGCACGATAAAGAATGATGAGATTGAGGTATTGTCCTACTCCGTTGGGATTAAATCGCAACGGGATGCATCAAGTAAGACACATCCTCGACACATATCACTGAAAGGCATAGAAAACACAACTCAATACCGTAGATCGAAATCGTAGATAACATAAACGTCGAACGTCCCAACGACCCTTACCCGTCGTCCCTGGGACAATGAAACCAAAAGCTCTGATACCACTTTGTCACGCCCCGTTATTCCCGAGACTCCAATCAGGAGAATCAGTGAATATCGGGGTATGACATCACAGAAAAAGACAACCAAGGATAACAACAACATCGAAATACATGAAATAAGAATGAAAATGAAGTATTTCATGTCACCTGAGTGATAGAAACTCAGTAAAGGAATTCTAACGAAAATCCGGCAGAGTTCCGTTTGTAATTGGAACATCCGGACATCCCAACAACAACACAACAAGCAAACCTGCCCATAATAACCGAAATAGAAACAATGGCACGTAACCCAACATTCCAGAAACCTACTGGGGCCGAGGTAATGGAAAAGAACACCGATACCTCTCCAAAACCCTTCTAAAATCAATAGAGCCCCAAATGCTCAAATGAAATTACAAAGAAAATCAAATGGCGATGCCGAAAAGGTATAAAAAAACAAGTGACGTCATGAACAAGTGACGTCATCACCGAAAATAAATCAGAAAAGGGGAAAATGAAACGGGGTGTTACACAAACCATACACCCAATCACATGTCAATTACGTAGTGACATAAAAAAATAAATTTCATATTTTGAAATATATATATATATATATATTTCAAATTTATATATATTTTCTGAATTTTATATATTTTTTCAAATTTTAGATATTTGTTTTCAATTTTATATATATTTTTGAAATTTATATATTTTTTCAAAATTTAATCTATATTTTTTAATTTTATATATATTTTCGAAATTTAATATATTATTTATGAATTTTATATATATTTTTAGAATTTTATATATTGTTTTGAATTTATATATTTTTTCCGAATTTTATATAGTTTTTCTAATTTTATATATTTTTTTCAAATTTTATATATTTTTTGAATTTTATATATATATTTCAAAATTTATATATTTTTTCGAATTTTATATATTCTTTTCAAATTTTAATATATTGTTTATGAAATATATATATATTTCAAAATTTATATATTTGTTTCAAATTAAATATATATTTTTAAATTTAAATATATATATATATTATTATTTTTTTATAGATGGGGAAAGTGTAATTATCCAAACAAGATGGGTGAAATTTTAATTTATGTGAGGGGCATTTAAGTCATTTTGACATGAAAATTGGCTGGAGGGAGGTATTTGATTAAAATCTAAAATATCAGGGGGTTTTGTGTAAATCATCCAAATAATAATTAATCTTGAATATACACCCGAATTTAATGCGTGAAAATCCAAAATCTAAACAACGGGAGTGAAATCCGCATTGAGCATTGAGACATGATAGTCTTGAGAGAAACAATCCAACATTGCTGAAAGGAAAATTTCTGACTCTGATTAAGTAATGCGATTCCGCCATGAGAAATGAGTTAGTGAAGGTCTCTACAACATCATAAAAATAAGTCCCAAAAGTCACTACATTGTGTAAAATAACCTCTCTGTCTTATTAAATTTCTACATAACTAAAATTGAAAATTACTATATATAATATACACACACGCACATATATATACATATCTTGTATCTCTTTTTTCTGGACAAACTGAGGAACCAAATTCCACTAACTCTGAGCTCGCCACAACATTATCAGGCGTTAAATATTAAAAATTAATAAAGAAAGAAAAAAAAAAATTGTACTCCTAGCAAAAACAGAAAGGCGTCTCTCCTAGCTCCCCTGCACAAGCTTATTAAAAATATCTATCTCTATTATTTCAATACTAAACTTCAACTTCATTAAATGGTCAATGAGAGTAAAACCCTAAACAAACTAAGGCATTACATGCAATAAAACGCCTAAAACCCTAAACAACTTCAAGAAAACGAGTAAAACCCTAAGCAACTTCAAGAAAACGCCTAAAACACTAAGGACCTGTTTGTGATAACCGGGCTGAGTCCAGTTGGTTTTGGTCTGGTCTGGATTTTTAGAGACCAAATCATGTTTGGCAAGACATGGTCTCACTTTTTGGACCCAGCCCAATTGAGACCAAATGCTTGTTTTTGGACCCAAAAAATGATGGATTCAATTGGTCCCAACACACAATTGGTCCAACCCATAATGAATAAATAAAAAATAAATTAAATTAAATATTTTTAAAAATTAAATAAGAATAAATTAAATGAAATATATTTATAAATTAATAAAAATAAATAAAATGAATTAAATAATATATAAAAATAATAATAAATAATAAATAATAAATTAATAAAATATATTTATCAATAAAATAAAAATAAATAAATAAATAATAAATTAAATTAAATATATTTATAATTGAATAAAAAATAAACATAATAATAATAATATAAATAATAAATTAATAAAATATATTTATAAAATAATAAAATAAATGAATTAAATAATACATAAAAATAATAATAAATAAATAAATATTATAATAAATATATTTATTTTTTTAAAGCAAAATGATTAGACCAGACCATTTTACCAAACATGGTCTGGATCCATTTTTCTCAAACCGAGACCATCAGGCCAAACCGCTTACCAAACAGACTTTCAGTTCAGGGACTAGACCATACCAAAACTAGACCAAACCAAACCGATTACCAAACATGCCTATACAACTTTAGGATTATGAGAAAGAACACCGAAATCGAATCACAAACTTGTCGAGTCCCAGAAGAGTTTCAGTTCGGTTGACACGCCCAAACGCCTCTCTTCGTCTTAGTTGATATCCAACACTTGTCGTAAAGCCTCAGTTCTGTCACGCCCATAGAGCTCTCTTTTTCTCTCTACAGGAAACACTAAGAATTCTTTCACTGGTTTTGGCATGTCTTCTGTGTGTATTAGCTGAAAGAAATTGTCAATGGTTTCGGAAACCATTGAAAAAGAGATTTAATGGATGTTGTTAGACAGAGAGTAAGGATTATTAATTGGGAATAACTGAAACTGGGTACGTAAATATGTGCGTGCTTATTGATGTATAAATAGGGTAAGAAACTTGGTATCCAAGTTTCCTAATTGGATTAAGAATTACATTTTGAAAAAGAGATTTATTGGACTAAGGAGTATTAATGAGAATAGCTCAAAGTGTGTATGAACGTTCTTGCATGCTTCTGTTGCCTATGAATAGGGTTTTGAACTTGGTTTCCTAACTGGATATAAATGATCTGAGAGAATTTAAAGGGTGATTTAAAGATGATGACTTGTCCTAAATGTCAACTTTAGTGTCCTAGATGATGTAAATAATGACAAATTAAAATCATTAATTTTCGTGACTCTTAAATGATCTTACAGTGAGTTTAAATTTCCTATTAAGTGTCCTAAATGAATTAAAGGATGACAAAATTACCACAAAATTGTATTTTTCTTCCAGACGAATATGTCCCAAGTGTAATTCCTACTTTTGGTATTTTATTTCATTTAGGTCCTAGCTAAAGGACTAATCTTCTATTAATACCAATAAATATAATTATGTTAAACTATATAAAATACAACTTTTTATATTAAAAAAATAAAGTGTAATATTTAAATATTAATTTATTGCATTAATTTATATAAAATAAATAGCTTTAATTCTACTAAAGTCGTCATCTTTTTTACACAAGATTATCTCAATAGAAATTAATAGTTAATTATTTTTTAAATTAATAAAACAATATTCTTAAACTTATCTATATCTATATCTATCTATCTATATATACTACTATTAAAAGTGTAAAGAGTTTCCAACCCAAATTTTTAATTTAAAAGTAATTTTAATTCACATATAATTCTATAATTAAAGATAATTATTGATTTTTGAGCGAAAATATAATTATACAACATATATATTTATATTCTAATTACAGTTAAACAGTGGAGTATTTCAGTGCTTAAATAAATCTATACTACAATAAATAAATAAAAAATCGTTCAGAGTAATTTACTTTATCCATAATGACTTTACTACGCCACTATACAAGTTTACAATAATATTATATTCATTTTCAAATGGTTTTCACTCTTTCTCTAAATAAAAAATATAAACAACCCTCTATAATTTTATATTCTAATTTTATTAAACAAACAATTCTATAATGGTTCAATGATTGTCACACTCTTATAATATAATTCCTAGGTATTTGGCTAGTTTTGAATTTTTGTTTATTTTTTTTATGTTGTGTAATCTACTTAGTTTAGTTTTTTATGTTGTAGATTTATATATTTTTTTAACAGAGTTCCATATATTTGTATATATATAATGTTTATGGCACATGCGTATGTGTCTGAACCGTTTGTTAATTTCACATATTGGGAAGGCCATAGATGACCCAATTTACATATTCTCCAATTGTAAATTTTTCATGTAAATTTTCTATATTACAAAATTTAATTAAATTGTATAATTTCAATTCAGGTAGAATCCTATTTGGAAACATAATCCAATTTGTAACAACAAAATTTAATTGAATTGAATATAATTGAATTTTATAACTCCAATTCAAATAGAATCCTATTTGAAAACACCATATTTATGAATTATGTATTTAAACCTCTTAGTAATTAATAATCCTAATTGAAATTGTAATTCTAATAAGTACTATATATCTATACCTATATCTATATTAATATTTATCTATACTACTATTAAAAGTGTGAAGAAGTTTTGGTATTTCAGTATTTATAATCAAAATTTTATATGTGAGTTTTCAATCCAATTCCTACTTAAATTCTGACTACAAAATTTAATCAAATTTTATAACTCTCTGGCAAATTATGTAATTGAATTCTATAACTTCAATTCAAGTAGAATCCTATTTGGAAGCACCAACGCTTATTTATGTATGAAATGTGTATTTAAATTCAATTGTGATAGAATACTAAAATTATATATATATATATATATATATATATATATATTACAAATCTGATTGTGATAGAATACTAAAATTTTAAATTATTTTTTATATTTTATTTCATTCTCTTACTATAATTTAATTATAATTAATAATCATAATCCGGATTAAAAAAGTAATAATAATGAATCCCAAAATACAATTCTAATCCTATATGGATTATAATAGTGAATTCTATAAAAAAATAATAATAAATCACATCTAAACTTGTATTTAACAATCCTAATGTAAATGGATTATAATATTGAATCCCATCTATTTAACAATCTTAATCCTAAATAAACTATAATGCTGAATTTCATCTATAATTGTAATTAATAATCATAGTCCTAATGATATAAGGGATGAGGTGATTAAAAATCATTATATCAATATCTAATTCCTCTCTTTTTAAGACCCCCCCCCCCCCCCCCCCCCCCCCCCCCATTGTTATTCTTCCATTATACTTTAATTTACCAGTTTTGTACTTTAATTTACCAGTTTTGTATTTTTTGTATTTATATTGTTCATTGATTGTATTTATGTTGTTCCATTGTTTATTTATGATTCTGTTCTAGTGTAATTATACCAATTAGATTAGTATTTCTTTTCACTATTTTTTTTTATTGTAATTTAATATCTATTTATTAGCATCGATATATATCTTGATAGGTATTTTGATTTGATCAGGCTTAATTTATTTGTTTTTCAATTTTTTAATGCCTGAATTTATTTAATTTTCTTACAGTACTATTTCAATAAAAATTTTATCAACCATTATTATTTAGGTACTATTTTGTTTAAAATTTATATTTTCAGTATGTATGATTTGCAATTGTACTAATTATTTTAGTGATATATATTTTTTATCTGTATGTAAATTTTAAATTACGTGCAAAGCACGTTATTTTTATTAGTTACTATTAAAAGTGTGAAGAATTTTTGGTGTTTCAGTATTTATAGTCAAAATTTTATATTTTATTTTTTAATCTAATTTCTACTTGAATTATAACTACAAATTTTAATTCACTTCTATACCTCAAATCCAATTTCTACTTGAATTATAACTATTATATTTAATTGAATTCTATAACTCCAATCCAATTTCTATTTAAATTATAACTACAATATTTAATTAAATTCTAAAACTCCAATTCAAGTAGAATCTTATTTGGAAGCACCAACATTTATTTATGTATGAATTATGTATTTAAATTCTATCACTTAGATCTAATTGAATTTTAATTGTATTAAATTATATTGAATATATAAATTACAAATCTGATTGTGATAAAATACTAAAATTTAAAAATATTTTTATATTTTATTTCATCCTCTTACTAAAATCTAATTGTAATTAATAATTTTAATCCTAATTGGATAAAATAATAATAATGAATCCCATCTATAATTATATTTAACAATCATAATCCTATATAGACAGTACTACGGAATTGTATTTAACGATCCTAATCTTAAATGGACAATACTATTGAACCGTAATTAACAATTCTAATTCTAATTCTGTAGGGGATAACTTTGTACACATAATAGTAACTTTGGACGCGTAAATCTAAGTGTGATGCGATTAAAAGTCATGGCATAATCTTAATTGTAGTGGTAGTCTAATATATTTTTTATATTTTCTGTATTAGTTGTTAACTATACTATTAATAAAAGCAACCGTTTACAAAAAGTTATTTTTAATAATTGAGTAATATATTTATCACATTTTATAATAGTATTGACATTTTCTAAAAGTTAGTATAATATACTATTAATTTATGATGTAGATTTTAAATAATGTGCAAAGCAAGTTCTTTTTACTAGTTATAATAAAATGGTTTCATGTTAGTTTTAATAAATGTCTATTTAGTATGAGTATAAAGAAATATTTATTGATTCGGGCTTAAATGTAAAAAATAATATTAAAAGTAGGACTTATATTGGTCTTAATAATTATATTTTTTTAAAATAATTTTTCTATTTAAACAGAAACAAAGGTAGATATATGCAACTTACCTTATGTATTATTAAAGAGCCGAAAGTAAAATGAGAAAATTAACCACTAATGAAATATATAAAAACTGTTTGTTTTCATGCTAAACACTTCATTTTTATTTTATTTTTGGAGAAACACTTCATTTATTTGCTAAACAATCTAGTTATAGAAAATTGAGTAGGGATATAAATTCACTTTTCGTAAAAGGGCACAATATGAAAGAGCCTTTACATCCTTATAAATACTCAAATCAAATAACACGCGAGCAAAGCAAAGCAAATAGGGAAACATATAAAAGAAAAACACGCGCGCGCACACCGCATAATAAGAAAACACACACCCAAACCCCAACACCACGTATTAAGAAAACACACACAAAATACACACCGCCTAATAAGAAAACCCCCAGTCCCCAGCCCCGCATAAACAAACTGATTTTGATAATATTCTTCTGCCATTAAACATCTTTTAACTCATTCCTTTCTTTATCTTCAGTTCTCTTTCACTGCCCTTAATTTCCTCCGTTCTGGTAAATTTTTCATGTACTTTCATTTATTTATTTATTTATTATTATTAGTTTGGATTTTATTAATTATTAATTTTTGAGTCACAATGATATCAATTTTCTTCCTTCTTTCCTATATGGCTAGTTTTTCGTTTTCGTATTTATTTATTTATTTTTGATCTTGGATTATCTGATTAAAAAAACCTTAAAAAAACACACATATATATATATATATATAGGGTTAATTTCAGTAAACCCCCCTATACTATCCAATTTAATCAACTAACTCCTACTGTGTCTATTTTGCCCCCTATACTATTCAATTTCATCAATATGCCCCATCACTTCTCAAAATGCCTAAACTACCATCAATAGTATAAGGGGGTTTAGTGAAATTAATAGTATAAGGGGGTTTAGTGAATTATTTCGGAAAAAATAATATATACTTTTTGAAAAAAAAAAATTTCAAAAACAAATCATATTTTGTTCCAAAATATGAATTTTTTTTTCGAAAAATATTTTTTTTTGCGAAAAAGTATATATTATGTTCCAAAATATGAATTTTTTTTTTCGAAAAATATTTTTTTTGCGAAAAAGTATATATTATATTCCAAAATATGAATTTTGTTTTCAAAAAATATATATTATATTCCAAAATATGATTTTTCTGAAAAATAATTTTTTGCGAAAAATATATATTATGTTCCAAAATATGATTTTTTTTCCGAAAAATATTTGTTTTGCGAAAAAGTATGTTCCAAAATATGAATTTTTTTTCGAAAAATATTTTTTTTGCAAAAAATATATATTATGTTCCAAAAAATGAATTGTTTTTTGAAAAATAATTTTTTTGCAAAAAATATATACTATTATGTTTCAAAATATGATTTTTTCCGAAAAATAATGTTTTTGCAAAAAATATATACTATTATGCAAAAAATCATATTTTGGAACATAATAGTATATATTATGCAAAAAATTATTTTTAGAAAAAAAATTCATATTTTGGAACATAATAAATATTTTTTCGCAAAAAAAAAATTTCAGAAAAAAATCATATTTTGGAGCATAATATATATGTTTTGCAAAAAAAATATTTTTCAAAAAAAAAAATCATATTTTGGAACATAATATATACTTTTTCGCAAAAAAAAAAAAATCATATTTTTGAACATAATATATATTTTTCGCAAAAAATTATTTTTCAGAAAAAAAATCATATTTTGGAACATAATATATATGTTTTGCAAAAAAATTATTTTTCGAGAAAGAAATTCATATTTTGGAACATAATATATACTTTTTCACAAAACAAATTCATATTTTGGAACAAAATATGATTTTTTTTCAATTTTTTTTTTTGCAAAAACTATATATTATTTTTTCCGAAATAATTCACTAAACCCCCTTATACTATTAATTTCACTAAAACCCCTTATAATATTGAGGGTAGTTTAGGCATTTTGACAGGTGAGGGGGCATATTGATGAAATTGAATAGTATAGGGGGCAAAATGGATACATTAGAGGTTAGTTGATTAAATTGAATAGTATAGGGGGGTTTATTGAAATTAACCCATATATATATCAGTATTACATGTTGTTGATGTTTGAGAGATTTCCTTTTTTATTTTGAACGTAGGGTTTTTATGATCTTTTACAGTCATTTAGTAATTTTAACTTTCCTTTTCTGAAAGACCAAATATTATAATTGTTCTTTTTGATATTCACAAAGGAAAGTCCTGACGTCAATTCCTTGTTAACATTGAATTTACCAAATTTTATTCAACTGGGATTCCAAGTTGTAATTGCCATACCAGTACTGTGTGTCCAACTCCTACCGAAATTCCAAATTGTAGTTGGTGTACAACTCTTAATTGGTGCTTATTTATACAAGGTAGTAGTACCACAGCCTTTCTTCTTCTACATCACAGCCTTTCTTCGAAACTCCAAAGGAAGGACACCAAGCTTTCTACAACCGCAGAGCAGGCCACCAGAGAGAACTTCAGGTATAACTTTATTTTGGCCATATGTTCTCATATATATATATATATATATATATATATTTCATCACATGCTTGCTTTTGTGTTCCTTTCTTTGTTTCCTCCTGGACATGCCAACCCACGTCTTTATTTTTTATTTTCTATTCTGACCAGATTGAACCATCCTTGAGAGTACCTACTTACTTAGGCATATATATATATATATATTCTCATATATCATGCCATTCATTGACATGAATATGGAATCAAAATTAATATCCATTAATAGCCAGTGTATCACCCACACCTCTTCATGATTCCAAATTTTTTTAGAATCCAATTTTAGTCCCTGTTCTTAGCCGTCTTTGACCAACTCTTTGCGGAAGAAACAATTTATATTGTCATTAATCCAAGTAATAAACCTCTGAGAAACACTCCCAATTTCTATCTCCATGCTACTCCCAATTTCCATCTCCATGCTACGCTTGGCCCCCAAGAAACAGATGAACTAATAAGAAAATCTTGCCATTATTATTTTTTTTTTTGAGTAGTAACAAACACACAAACCAACACAAATCTAACCATTATTTGGTAAGAAAAAAAAAAATATATATATATATATATATATACAAAAGAATTACAAACAGAGTAAAGTTTTATATTATCCCAAGAAAAAAAAATCTGTGTTACTTATGGAATTGATTAGGAATTTAAATGATTCTCTATTAAAATTGTTTGATGACATTAAATTATTTGAAAATTGGAATTAGAATTGCAATTGGTAATAAAATAGAATGTTATTTGTTCATCAATAACTCATCAAAATCCCTACGCACTAAAATCGGTGGATCCTTTTCCTTCTCACTCTCCCTGCGCACGCACACATATAATCTCACAACTTAGATAATTAAGAAGAACAAGACAAACAATTTAGTCTTCATCATTATTATTTTTTTAATCCTATTTTTTTTGGTACTATATTTAAAATTGGCACCGATTATATTTTATCTCTTTTTACTTTGAGAGTCCTACAAATAGTTCAGTATTTATTTTTCAACTTTTTTATTAATTGTATTCAAAATTTAAACTCAAACTCAAACTCCTTAAGAGTCCTATAAAGTATTTTAATATTTATTTTTAAAATTTTTAATTATTATTTTCTAATTTTTATTTTCCTATAAATTTTTTTAGTATTTGTTTTTCAGTCTTTTTAATGTTGTTTGTTAATTTTATATTATAATCTAGTTTCAGACATGACTGTACTCAAACTCTCCAAGAGTCATTATATTAGTGTTCAAATATGTAAATTATTTTGTGTTCTAAGAAGATACAAACGTAACTGTACTCGAACAATTTTTTTTTATAAGAGTTTACTTTGTATTTTTAGTTTCACATTCCTATAAAATAGTGTAGTATTTATATTTCAGTTTTTAATATTTTTTAATTAGTTTGCTATCTTATATTCTAAACTCAATTGTACTTGAATTCTTTAAGAGTCCTAAAAAAATGTTTCACTAGTATTTATTGTTTTATTCTTGTATTTTAGTTTTCCTGTTTGATAAAGTACTGTTGCAGTATTTCAGACAAAATAGAAAAAAAATTATAATATGGTATAGGTCTTATTGAAATCCAATTCCTAGTACAATTTGAATTAGGAAAGCAGAAGAGATGAATATATACCTTTGTGAATTTTCGTTCACTGTTCATTCGTTTTCATTGTGTGTGATTTCAGAAAAAAAAAAGGATGGATATAAAATTTGTGAGATATGCCGAGGAGAAGATGGCAGTGGGCCGGGCGGATTTGGCAGGGAAGCTGGCTAGGATGGCCAAGCGTTTGAATCCGGAGAGGAGCAGTGATATAGACAAATATTCCAAAGTATGCGACATCCACGAAGCGGCTGGCCGAGAAGATTTGTATGCGGTTTTGGGAGTGAAGTGCACGGCGGATATTGATACCATCAAGAAGAAGTACACAAGTGTATATGGCTTCCTATTGAAATTATCCATTGATCCCGGAAGGGAGAAACAATCCGTCGGAGTGAAGATGGCTTTCAAGCTATCAAGACAGGCTTTGGATATTCTGACCGACCCAGAAAGAAGGAGAGCCTACGATCAGTCCAGAGCACCGCCGCCACCGCCTCGACCTCGTCCACGTCGTCCCTTTTTTCTCGCTCCTCCACCACCGCTTGTTTGTGTTGAAAGATAAACTTGAATCAAGACAAATTCACACGATCAAGACATTCATCACATGTATGTATTAGAAGTTAAGAAATACTGCACAAAGAACATGCGTGATCTGCTATCAACATGCGTGAAGAAAACAAATGCTCAAATCTTCACAAAGTCAATAATGGCTGCCTAGCATATTTTATTTGTCATTGTATGTATTGCAAATCTCTATATAAGAGTGTTATATTGTATTGATCATAACAAGAAGAAAAAGAGAGAAAAATCAGTGTGAGAGTAGTGTATAAGCTTTGTGTTCAATTCTCTGTTTTTGAAATAAAAGTGTTGTGTTTTATATAAGAGTGTATCCTGGGCTTAACTAAATCACCATAAGTGATTTACAACAGTTTGGAGGTAGGTATATTTCTTTCCTTCCTTCTTTTGTTTGAATAAATTGGCTTTTTCATTCCCAAAAAAAAAGAAAAAACAAATAGAAAATTTGAAAATAAAAAAAGGCTTATTCCCTCTATTCTTAGGCAATTTATTTAGTTTTCTTTATTTTATCGCTATGTTAAGAAAAAATTTGAAAAAATAGAAAAAAAAGTAGAAAATCTGAAAATACAAAAAACAAAATGGCTTTCCCCCTCTTTTCTTAGGCAATTTATTTAGTTTTCTTTATTTTATTGCTATGTTAAGAAAAAAATTGAAAAAAACAAAAAAATAGAAAATCTGAAAAAACAAAAAAAAAGCTTTTCCACTCTTTTCTTAGGCAATTTATTTAATTTTCTTTATTTTATTGCTATATTAAGAAAAAAATTGAAAAAAAAAAAAGAAGCTTTTTCCCTCTTTTCTTAGGCAATTTATTTAGTTTTCTTTATTTTATTGCTATGTTAAGAAAAAAATTGAAAAAAACAAAACAAAATAGAAAATCTGAAAAAACAAAAAAAAAAAAGAAGCTTTTTCCCTCTTTTCTTAGGCAATTTATTTAGTTTTCTTTATTTTATTGCTATGTTAAGAAAAAAATAGAAAATCTGAAAAACAAAAGAAAAAAGCTTTTTCCCCTCTTTTCTTAGGCAATTTATTTAGTTTTCTTTATTTTATTGCTATATTAAGAAAAAAATTGAAAAAAACAAAAAAAAAATAGAAAATCTGAAAAAACAAAAATAAAAGCTTTCCCCCTCTTTTCTTAGGCAATTTATTTAGTTTTCTTTATTTTATTGCTATATTAAGAAAAAAATTGAAAAAAACAAAAAAAAAATAGAAAATCTGAAAAAACAAAAAAAAAAGCTTTCCCCCTCTTTTCTTAGGCAATTTATTTAGTTTTCTTTATTTTATTGCTATATTAAGAAAAAAATTGAAAAAAACAAAAAAAAAAATAGAAAATCTGAAAAAACAAAAAAAAGCTTTTCCCCTCTTTTCTTAGGCAATTATTTAGTTTTCTTTATTTTATTGCTATATTAAGAAAAAAATTGAAAAAAACAAAAAAAATAGAAAATCTGAAAAAACAAAAAAATAGCTTTTTTTCCTCTTTTCTTAGGCAATTTATTTAGTTTTCTTTATTTTATTGCTATGTTAAGAAAAAATTTTAAAAAAAGAAAACAAAAATAGATAATCTGAAAAAACAAAAAAAAAAAGATTTTTCCCTATTTTCTTAGGCAATTTATTTAGTTTTCTTTATTTTATTGCTATGTTAAGAAAAAAATAAAAAAATAAAGAAATAGAAAATCTGAAGAAAAAAAAAGAAAGCTTTTTTCCTCTTTTCTTAGGCAATTTATTTAGTTTTCTTTATTTTATTTCTATGTTAAGAAAAAAATTGAAAAAAAGAAAAAGAAAAAAAAAAGAAAGCTTTTTCCCTATTTTCTTAGGCAATTTGTTTAGTTTTCTTTTTTTTATTGCTATGTTGGCTCAAAAAAAAAAAAGGAAAAAAAGGGGCTTTTCCCTTTTTTTATTTATAATATACTAGTTCCTAATCCATAACTTGCACCAGAGTATACTATTTGGACTGAGCATAACACCACTCCACACACCCCTTGAAAACTGTAATACCCAAACAACAATGTCTGTGCTCTATGCACATTAGGTTTGAAATCAGCTGAGAAAACTTTTCTCAAAATCATGCCTTTCAGAGGGTATATGCCAATCATTGTTCCTCATAATGTAACTAACCTTTGCTCCTCTATTATAGACGGTGTCGGACGGGCTTAAATAAGATGGTTATAAGATATAGATATATAGAGATTTTATAAATTGTGGAGTGGTGTTTGAATAGTGTTGTGTTTGAGATGAGAAAGAGAGAGAGGGGTTGAGAGGTTTTATGGAGGGAGTGGGAGGTTAACATTTGGCGAAAGGGATCCATTTTAGTAGATAACCAGTAAGCAGCTTATGAATGAGGGTTGGTGAGAGGTTGCAATTTTAGTTAAAACTGACTACTATGCACTTTATTGGTTTCTATAGACTGCACTTTATTAGTTTCTACACTTGGTAAAATTACCTATTGATCGAGGCAGATTAGATTCCACTCAAACAACTACTCCCTATTGATAACCGAGTCTCTGAACCTATGCAAAGGGTATGAAACTAGTCTCACTGAATTGATCACTTTAGCTTGAACCTCGTCAGCTGGAGCAAACTCATTCCTTTCATTCCAAAGGAAATACACGGCAGCTGCAAACATGAGTTTGTTCAAAAGAGACGACAAAGACCTTCCATATATGCAAATGCGAACACATCCATTGAAGCAACTCCTCCCAAGTACCATTAGGCCATCCCATCTTCCCTTTTGTTTTGTAAGACATTCCAAATGCTTTTTGAAAAACTACACCCAAAGAACAACAAGATGCTTCATTAATCAAGCCAATAGACAAAGAGGAATTCTTTACTTCTTAACCTATCCAAAATCACCACCCGCATCGGAAAAGCATAACAACATGCTTAAACCAAACTGCATTAAACCATGGAACTGTCCCTTTCCTCCTAATTAATTCCCAAGTCTCCTGTCTTTGATAAAGCATATGGTGAATTGGTTCATTCATTCCTTGTTTCATTTTTTTTATATATATATATTTTATCTAGAAAAGCTATTTTGTTTAGAGTCATATGTCATTTTGTTAAAAATATTTATTATCTTTTCGTTATTTTATAACTACTAGTATGTTTTCTTTGTTTTACCTATAGATAATATTTGCTAAGAGTCTTGATTTGGTTATTATACAAGTATACGTGTCTTTACACTTTTTATTTTATTTTATTTTATTTTCCCAGTTTATGTCACAGTGAGTTCTCTCAATCATTGTTTTCGAGTTCTAACTCTTTTATTGAAAAATGTTTTTCTTAAGAGATAATATTTTGTTTAAGTTCATTTTAAAACATTATTTTCTAGAGCATCCGGCATTCCTGTGTCCAGTCTTGTTCTCACCATTTTTTTTTTCTTTTTTCAAAACAAAAATCGATGAAGAAATAATGAAAAAGAAAAAAAACAGTGTAGAAGCATGGTCTGTTGTTGTTTTTTTGTAGTTTATGCCGAAAGCTAAATTCACACTAGCACTAATCACACTGAAGTTTAAGTTGACAAATTGACACAAAAATAAATATAGAAAAATTAATAGTTTGAATGCTAAGCAATTTAGATGAAGAAAAAAGAGGATTTGCAAACATTAGTACATTTTAAACACATATGAGTGAAATTGATTTCTAATTAATTCACTATATTTAATGAATGCAAATTGGGACACACGGTTTGTCATGATTTGGAGTTCTCAGTTTGTGATCTATACTATGACGAACAAATTGCTATGTTTGTTTATCTTTAAAGATTTTGCTCCTAAGCTTTTACTCTTTTGAGCACTAATCCAACCCGGAGATGACTGATTGGAAACCAATGGAAGGGCGATTGGAAAGGCGGTTGGGCTGCCTTGTTAGAGGTGTGCTATATGGTTCATTGTCTTTCATAATATATGAGTGTGCTTAAAGTTCTATGCCAAGGAAAAGGCTACCTATTGGGATTAGTTCGAAAGCTCCTGGACTTACAATAATAAAATATCAATGAATAAGGCAAATAAAAAATGCCAAAAAACAGTCCAAGGGAATTGCTGTCTACCCAATGGAGTGAAAGCCGCCTTGGCAACATCAAAAAAACTCATAGCAAAGCAATGCTTCTTGATGCCTAATTACCAAGTTTGCTTTACTCAACTGACCAAAGGGACTCGGTCCGTTATTAACGAAGTTGGGTTCGCACACACACACGTGAACTTGGGAGCAGATTTTCAAATTTTTATAAACATGGTGAAGTGCAAGTTATGTTGTGATTGTACTCTTGAGTATGAATTTCACGGCTGATCTGTGGGTCTTAAGATTTCGCGTTCGTTAAGTGTGTTGAATTTTTAGAAATCTTTTTAACTCGTATAGATAATTAAACTTGCTTTCATGAGACCATCTACTTAGGGCCCGTTTGGGAACTTGGTTTTGGTCTTGGTTTTGATTTTGGTTTTGGTTTTGGTCTTAGTTTTGGTCTTGGGTGGTTTTAGGTAAATCTAAAACCAATATATAGTGTTTGGTAAGGAGTTGGTTTTTGTTTTGTTCTTGGTCTTGGTCTTGGTATAATTATATATATATATATATACTAATATGTATTAAAAATATATAAATATGAAAAATATATATAAAAATAATTGGAAAAAAAGTAATTTTTGGGAAAAAAATATTATTCCGAAAAATATAAAAAATAATTTTTTGGAAAATAATTAATTTTCGGAAAAAAAAAAATTAATTTTTTCCGAAAAATTAATTTTTTCAAAAAAATATTTTTTGTCGAAAAATTAATTTTTTCCGAAAATATGATTTTTTTCCAAAAATTAATTTTTTTGACAAAAATAATTTTTGTCGAAAAAATATTTTTTCCCGAAAATAATTATTTTCGAAAAAATAATTTTTGTCGAAAAAATATTTTTTTTCCGAAAATTAATTTTTTGACGAAAAAATAAATTTTTCCGAAAAATAATTATTTTCGAAAAAATATTTTTTTTCCGAAAATATGATTTTTTTCCAAAAATTATTTTTTTTCCGAAAAATTAATTTTTTCCCGAAAAAAATTATTATTTTCCAAAAAATAATTTTTTTCCGAAAATTAATTGTTGTCTGAAAATATGAATTTTTCCCGAAAATTAATTTTTTTCCGAAATTTTTTTTTCCCAAAATTTTTTTTTTTTCCGAAAAAGATAATTATTTTCGAAAAAATAATTTTTTCCCGGAAATTAATTTTTTTCCGAAAAATAGAAAAAAAATTTCAAAATAATTCATATTTTTGCCCATATATATATATATATAGAGAGAAAAGTCAAAAATGGTGGGCCAAAACCAGGTTTTAGTGGTTGGTTTTAGGGTGTCCAAAACCGGCCAACCAAACATGGTCTTGGTCTTGAAATCAAAGACCAAGACCAAAACCGGGTTGCCAAACGGAGCCTTAGTGCAATTTATGCACATGCACTTCACACACAGCTCAAGGCATGACTATTATACACCAAATAGAATAATGCTTCAACACTGTGAACTTCTCTTTGATGCACAATAACTAATTAAAAGTTTTCCGCATATGGTAATTACATAAAAGTCTTTAATATTAATTTTTCAGTAGAACCCTTTGGTACAAGAACTTGGATTAGGATCAAGCTGGTGCTCCAATTATGTTGCCTATTTGAGTTATAAGTGGTCATTTTTTATTCTTCATTTTCTTTTTCCAGAAAAAAAGTGTCATAAGTGGTTTCTTTCTCTATTTTGTTTAATGCATTTTTTCTAAATATTTTTCAGTTATTTTTTAAAAAAATATTTTTTGAACCATTTCACCAGTCAAATGTTTTATGTAATAAGGATCAAATTGGAAATTGTAAGGACAATTAGTAAGTTTTATTCCTCTATATAACTATATATTTACACTCTACGGTAAAAAAGAAAACATTGGTTTCAGGAAGAATAAGCGCTAGCCAAAG
The DNA here is from genome assembly GCA_963922005.1 of Cornus suecica. Lineage (NCBI taxonomy): Eukaryota > Viridiplantae > Streptophyta > Magnoliopsida > Cornales > Cornaceae > Cornus > Cornus suecica. The sequence continues at coordinate 31,151,510 of OY998247.1, read as the reverse complement.
ATATTAGACGTTCGTGTGATTAAGGTACAGAGAAATTGTTGAATAACGGTTAGGAATTTGCATACATCTGTAGGATTTTTTTAGTTTTTTTCTATAAATAGTTTTTACATTATGATGGTGCTTAAAAGCTTTGTCAGCATTAATATTTTCAAAGAAGTGCATTGATATTTGATGAAAATAGTTTACTGTTGCAAGATCACAACTTAATGTCCTAATATAGAAGCAAATTTGATGGATTATTAGATCTAATAAAATGAAATTGTGGAAATAATAAACTGAGTGCTGTTATTGGAGTCTAAGGTACAGTAAGAAGAGATTTGATGTTCATATATAGCAGCCTTAATGGATGATTGATCTAGTAAAAAGAAATTGTGGATATGATAAACTGAGGGCTGCTGTTGGAGTCTAAGGTACAGTAAGAAGAGATTTGATGTTCATATATTATAACAGCCTTAATGGATGATTGATCTAGTAGAATGAAAATGTGGTGACAAAAAAACTGAGTGCTGGAGGAGTCTAAGGTACAATAAGAAGAGATTCTAATATTGTAGCAGCCCTAATCGATGATTGATCTAGTTAGTTAAATTTTGGTGACAATAAACTAAGTGTTGTTAAAGGGAGAAGTTGTTATCTGGTTAGAACTAAAGTTAATTTCAGTCAAATAGGAGTCTAAGGTACAATAATTAACGATTTGGTGTCCTAAATTGTAGCAGCTTTAATGGATGATTAATCTAGTTAGTTAAATTTTGGTGACAATAAACTGAGTGTTGTTAAAGGGAGAAGTTGTTATTTGGTTAGAACTAAAGTTACTTTCAGTCAAATAGGAGTCTAAGGTACAATAATAACCGATTTGATGTCCTAATATTATATCAGCTTTAATGGATGATTGATCTATAGAGTGAAGTAGTAGTAACGCATTTTGAAAAAACAAATTAGTCAAGGCAGAAATGTATCAATAGGCCAGTAGGATAGACATCCACAATCACCGTAGCTTACATTGAAACTGTAGTTTCACTGAAAAGAAAATTGTGTTCTTTTCACTGGATATATCACTTCTAGGCCTTTCATAAATACCGTTATGCAGTGTCCGTCAACAAATCCAGGCCATCGATGATATTTTTTTAATTTACCTCCCCTGACATGTATAGTAAGACCGTGTTGCTCTTAGAGCAGGGGAGGTAATCATAAACCTATTAATTTAGGCTTTTATTTCCTATTGATAGACAGGTGAAGAGATACAAGGATCTTTGTGGAAGCTGCGCCGGAGCTGGTGGATGTTCATATCATAGTCTTCTGAAGTAAAAAAGGTGAATACTTAATTCTCAATAAAATATCAGTCTACTAGATAAAAGCACTAAGGCGTGCATTTGATTTGTTTAATCCAACTTACCTCCTGTGAGACATTTTGAAAAATCAGTTCTTAGAGGCGGTGGAGCAAACATGAACCTAGTAATATGGGTTTATATTTCCTATATGTATACAAGTACGCAGAAATGAGGAACTTTGTGGAAACGGAGAACTAGCTGTGGTGCTACTGCACCCAAGAAGTGTAAGTCATGCTATATTATCATAATCTTGAGAATGAATCTGTTGGTTGATGCCTTAAGATTTTTGTGTTCTGATATATACATGAATATCTGTGTTGTGATATATATTTCTTCGAATGTTTGACAACCCACTCACAGGGGTTACAGATTTTGTTCACATTGGAAGATGGAATTGTAATAGAAATGGTCAAATGGGCTCATTGTGTGGGTTTCAAGTCCAGTGGGCTGTGCCATGAATTGTCAGTTTTGCTACACTGGCAGGGAAGGTTTGTTTTCTCTCATTTGATATTGGCAAGATAATATCTTTATGTTATGGCATAGATAAGCCACATTTTTATCTTACATCAATCGATTTTGCAGGATGAGTTTAAGAAGAAATTTTACTACAGTTGAGATTGTACATCTAGCTGTATTTCCACGGGGTCTCTTCACAAGTTACGGTGGCTTGATTATGAATGTCGTATATATGGTAGGTATGCAATTTAGATAGTTCTTTAACATGTCCCACCTGGATAGAAAAAATTTAGATGCTTTAGTGGCAAGAACCTATGCAATTTTGTTAACTCTACCCAATTAAAGAGCTTGGGCTGCAGCATCCAATTATGTAGGTCGCACGTAGTGGTCTTACCTGCTTCAATCCAATTTATACTTAGGGGACATATTTTATTGCAATTTGTTTATGAGTTTTTGTCTAGAGGTACCTTCTGTTTCAATTTGATCATGGTTTTTGGTCTAGAGGTATATTTTTGTCCAATTTCCACATAATTTTCCTCTCAAGATGAGCTTTGGTTTTACATGCCTTCGTTATGTAATTAACGGCAAATCATTTTGTATGTCTTAACTATATTGCATTGACTTGGGCACATGTGTCAGGTATGAATCCAATCATCGAACATCTCATATCCCCAGGACACATGGCCACTACTTAATACTCACATTTATTTATAATTGAATATGGAACATTGTGATCAATAGAGACATTTTACTCATTTTTGAAATAGTAAAACAAATTGACTTAGTAGTAGGTGCATATTCATGCCCATGTCTGAGTATCATGAGTCCGACACCTTAATCTACTTTGGAAGAGAGTCAATGTAACAGAGTCTTGATAAATGCTCATAAGAACTTGTTTGTCGTTGGTTGAAATTTCTTCAGCCCCGAATCCTATTTCAGCTTTTCCAATTCTAATTTGAACTTGGACTGATATATTTCTAATGGGTTGGGGAATATTTGCTGACACATTATTTCACTCCAGGGTTGTTGACCTTGTATAGGACTCTTTTGTTGCCCGGCATATAAGGGTGTTAAGGTTTAGAGTGAGATAATCGGAGAACACCGAAAATTGCAGGAAAGAAATACAGTGCTGAGAGGTAGGGTTTGGGAGCTGAAACTTGCAATCTTTTGTTTTTTGCATGGTGAAATCACTTGCCGAATCTTTAGCTTAGATTCTTTCATAGGTACCCTCGTAAATCACAGTGCCTTTCGCAAAAAAATAAAAATAAAAGTAAATCGTGGTGTTCTTTATTTGTTGTGTGTTTGCTTTTCTGTCATGATTCTTGTTTTCGCTGCCGTTGTCGTAATAGCATTTTATATTTGGGACAATTAAATGTGCTCCAAAGATACTTAAGGTGATGGAACGATCACTAGAGATTTTAGGCAGCATCATTTCATCAATAGAATGTTGGAACATGATTTTTGAAAAAACTTTCTATAGTGAGAGGGAAAGGAAATCATTAGTTGTTATATTTTTGTAATGTTTTGCTGTTCACTTTTTTTTTTTATCTTGACTCAACCAAAAGGTTACTAGCTTTATATGTCGAGGAAAACCATTTTTTCGTCGATAGTGTAAAGAATGCTACTTTGCTTTCTTAGCACAAAAAGACATGAGTTTTCTTTCATATGTAAGAGACATGGACTTTATTTATGAGTGTTTCAATTACAATAAACACACAATAATGTAATATTGGTTACCATCAATGCTTGGAGTTACAAAAAAATTTAGGGTATACGTTCAATGAGCAGTTTATGCTTTACAACAAAAATGGTTGCATTTATTTTAACTATCATGGATGTTGTTACTTGTCTTCGTTGAGGTAAGTGGCAGGGTATTCCTATTAAGTTTGAAAATTTGGTGAAGGCTAGAGTACAGAATGATCCACCACGTTGCAGCACCTCTTGGTATAAATTGTGTTTTCAAACTTAATAGGAATACCCTGCCACTTCTCATCAGTGCTGAAGAATCTTTTACTTTATAAATTGTTTTTTGCTCAGAATAGCATTTATAATAGTAAATATATTAGCATGGCTAATTTGGTGGAGCACTGATCTCCCCGATAAAGTCGTCTTGTTGGATTTTCATAAATGGGCAATATGGAATAAGTTGGTAGTTTTCTAGGTTGAGGTTGGTGGCAGGATATCCTCTAATACCTATGCAAGATCAGTGAAAAACAGAGGATAGAATGATCTGCCCTGCATCACTGGGGAATTGGTTTACCTCGTCTTTCACAATTTTCTTCAGCCTTACCTTGTCTGTTACATTTTAACTTAAGTTATTAACAATGGAAAGTTTTATGGGTCATTGATGTCCATGATGAGAATATTGGAGGTTTAATAATGGATTATTTTTCACCACAAAATTATAAGTATGACAGATGAAAGTTACTTCTAATAGTTAATGGTCCGGATAGTTTACATTGCCCAACATACTATTCTTCAACCTACTATTTCTATACAAATATTTCTTTTCAAATGCCATATTTGTGTCTTAAAGTTGTTTCTGAGTGAACTTTTACTTGAACCTCAGGTCTAATAGACATGGTTTATCCTGGAGTTGTGCATTCTCGATTTTAGCATTCACTTGGGGTGCATTGGCTGGCAAGTGAAGCCATTCATAAAATTATAAAAATACAAAGTAGGACAATGTCTTGGTCTGATTCATAATTATTATTATTTGTTTTTTGGTCTTGGTCTGATCGTTCTACTTTGGTTCCTATCGCTGAGAATATTCCCATCATGTACATGAATCCTTGTAGGGCTCGGAGGTTGGCATTGATTTGACATATAGACATTAAAACTTGTTGGTTAGTATTTCTTGTCACAAACTACTTAGTCTTAAGCACATATATGATTCCCCCCCCCCTCTCTATTCTGTATCTAGGACTATTACATGATGTGGGCCATGGACCCTTCAGCCTCTTGTTTGAGTGCGAACTTTTTCCCCGGGTTCTTCATTGCCTTGTGATTCTGACATTCTTCAATATAATTACATTAAAAACATATGGCTATTTGCATCTTACTATATCCTTAAGATTTCACTTTTTAAGTGTCAAAGCTATTAGTTTCATTATGTGATCCCAACAAATTTTAACACCATAAAACATGTACATCATTTCCACTTGAGTTTGGGAAATGAAGAGAACCTTACAAGCACGAAGTTTTAAATAACGAGTACATCAGTTTTAATATTGGTATCATTAATTTACAGCTCCTTACCCTTCAAAGTTGTAATACCCCATTGAAACACTTCATTCCAGTCCTCTTTCTCCTGATTCGGTTAAGGATGACCATCCACAAAAGGAAGGAATGCTTAGGGATAGCTTGAGAGAACCAAACCAACTCATACCAGCTCACCACCTCATGCTTCACTCTAACCCATTCCCAAGCATCTTTAATGGTATAGCTCTTATTTGTAGATGCCCAAACAACACTGTCTGCTCTATGCACATTAGGTTTGAGATTAGTTGGGATAACTTCCCTCAAAATCATGCCTTCCAGAGGGTATATGCCAATCATTGTTCCTAATAATGTAACTCACCTTTGCTCCTCTATTCAGACTAGCTTCTCTTAAGAATCTATCACTGTAAGTCAAAGAGAGAGGTCACTGTAGTGAAAAAAAGAAAATCTTAGTCACTCTATTATAGATTGTGCCGGGTGGGCTTAAACAAGATGGTTAGAAGATATAGATGTATAGAGATTATATAAATTGAGGAGTGGTGTTTGAATAGTGTTGTGTTTGAGATGAGAAAGAGAGCGAACGGTTGGGAGGTTTTATGGAGGGAGTGGGTGGATAATGTTAGGCGAAAGGGATCCATTTTAGTAGAAAACCAGTAAGCATCTTATGAATGAGGGTTGGTGAGAGGTTGCAATTTTAGTTAAAACTGATTACCAGGCACTTTTTTTGAATAATGTGAATGAGAGAGAGTGTGGTTGGTTTATCCTTTTATTGGTCTCTATAGACTGTTCCGGACGGGCTTAAACAAGATAGTTATAAGATATAGATATATAGAGATTATATAAATTGAGTACCGGTGTTTGAATAGTGTTGTGTTTGAGATGAGAAAGAGAGAGAGGGGTTGGAAGTTTTATGGAGGGAGTGGGAGGATAGTGTTAGGTGAAAGGGATCTATTTTAGTAGAAAACCAGTAAGCATCTTATGAGTGAGAGTTGTTGAGAGGTTGCAATTTTAGTTTAAATTGATTACTATGCAATTTATTGGTTTCTATAGACTGCAATTTGTTGGTTTCTGCACTTAGCATTAACAACCACCCCTATTCTCAGTAAGAAACTCTTTGTCCCTATTAAGGATGACCATCCACAAAAATAAGGAATTTTTTTTCTTTTTTTTGAAAAGATCAGTTGTCATATAAAAAATCAAAGAGGCCACATAAGCCATACAATTACTCTAGGGCATCCCCCAGGAACACACACTCAACTATGTGGAAACCATAAATCCACCATAAAAATACAAACCAAGCATAATCAAAACAATGAAAACGCATACACTTAGTTCTCACACCCTAAACTAGAAAAACATAGCTATATAAGCTCTCTCTACAACACTACCAGTAATGCACCATGACAAGCTCTTCCCAATTCCATGATCTACACCATCTCCAGGAAAGCAATCCCAATAACATTAACACATTAGCAGCATCAGTGACTAAAATCCACCCATACACCAATAGAAGCATCATTACTAAAAACATTAACAACTTCAAATCAAACCAACAACATATTTTCTCAAGCAACCACATCCTAGCTTGCACAGAATGGTATAAAAGATCAGAGAAATAGATAAACTCCTTCAGGCCCCACCCATACCATAATCTTCTCCAACTAAAACACAGCTCCCCCAATATAACCAATACCTTAGCATCATTCAGCTGAAGAATCACAAACACAAACCAACACAACATAACCCTTAGCAGCAACAACAAATCAGCCCACACCCAGCAAACCGAAGCCTTATCAACCATTTAGCAAAGAAGAAGGAAAAACCAATCCTGCACCAGCTGCCTATTCTGACGAGAATCAATAAACCCAGACAAAGGAAAAAGGGTCAACCTCACACTTGAAATCACTTTGCTTATAATATCTTCAGTTGTAGAGAACTTATTTTGGCACACCCTATTGTTTCTCTCCATCCATATACTATAAATCACAGCAGCAAACATTAGCTTATTGATCACTGAAAATAGAGACTTATCCTGAAGAGAAACAGCAGCCCACTGAATCAACTCCACCCACTGACCATTAGGCTATGGCCTTAAGCTTTTAGCTTTGAACACATTCTAAATATGTTTGGAGAAGCTACAACCAAAAAAAAGATGGTCTATATCCTCAATCATAGAGTTGCACAGACAACAAGAAGCTTGAGACACTAACCCAATAGAGATAAGAAAATTAAAAGTCTTCAACCTCTCCAAGACAACTATCCATAAAAGAAAGGCATGCTTAGGAACAGCTTGCTTAAACCATACAATTCCAAACCATGGAACTAACACCTTCCTTCTCCTAGTCACTTCCCAAATAGCTTTTATAGAAAATTCTCCATTAGAGGGAACCCATATAACTTTATCCATAGTAGGCTGGGGATTCAAGGTAAATGGAATTTTCTGATGCAACCACTCCATAGAAGTAGGAATGTTCCACTGATCAACAACAATAATATAACTCACTTTAGCATCTAAAGGCAATCCAGAATTAGTTATAATAGCCTCATCAGTCCCACTAGCCAACACTCCATCAGGAAGCCATTGATCGAACCATAAAGACGTGGCTCTCCCATTGCCTATGACAGATCTCACATAGCCCCTGAATTTGTCTCTTAATTGAAAGATCTTCTTTCAAGTCCAAGAAATTTTAGAAGGCACCTTAACGTTCCAAAAAATCTGACCCCTAATTATATGAATTCTAATCCAATCAACCCAAATGGAATTCTTATGATGCTTACACAACTTCCAAAACTGCTTCAACATGGCTGCCTCATTTCACACCACCACATCCTTAATTCCTAACCCTCCCTCCTTCAATGGGCAACAAACATCCAACCAAGCCACTTTAGCTCCTACATTACACATTTTGAACTCATCCAAAGAAACTTTCTCATCAAAGCATTGATATCATGAAGGACATTCTGAGGGATAACAAAAATAGAGGCCCAATACACCTGAATTGCAAATAACACAGATTTAATCAATTGCAACCTCCCCGTAAAAGATAGAAATCTAGTTGACCAACTATTAATTCTAGCTGTAATTCTCTCCATCAATCCAGTACAATATTGCCTTTTCAATCCAGCAGTAATTAAAGGAACTCCCAAATATTTCATAGGCAAAGTCCCCATTTGAAATTGAAGAAGGTTCAAAATGTTAGAAGCATGAGGTTCTTTCACCCCAGCCAAAAAAACCATACTCTTAGAACTATTAGGACACAACCCAGAGACATCACTAAACCAGTCCAAAGCTTCTATCAAACACTTCACTGCCCTCATCTTCCCAGCTGAAAAAAGAATAAGATCATTAGCAAACATCAAGCTATTAATTTGTTGTTCTTTACATCTCCAGTGATAAGCAAAATTGCCCTTATTAATCCTATCCTTCAAAACACCTATCAACACTTCCATTCCCATGACAAATAAATAAGGGGACATAGGGTCTCCTTGCCTTAATCCCCTACCACTACCAAAGAAGCCATGCAAAGCACTATTAATATTAATAGAGAATCTAGGAGTAGTAACACACCATGATCCAATCTATCATAATAGGATGCAACTTAAAAGCTTTCAAAATGGCTCTAAAAAAACCCCAAGACACTGTGTCATATGACTTTCTGAAATCCACCTTGACAACAACTCTAGCTGGAGACTTATTACCATGATAACCTTTGAATAACTCCTGAGCTAACAAAATATTATCCACAATATCTCTGTCTACAACAAAAGCCCATTGATTCATTCTAATATATGAAAGGAGGCACCCTTTTAACCTATTAGTTATGATCTTAGCCACACTTTTATATAGAGTAGTGCATACATATATAGGTCTAAAATCACTCACAGTGGTAGGATTATCCACTTTAGGAATCAAAGTAATAATGGTTGAATTTATCTCCTTCAACAGTTTCCCTTTATGAAAGAAATCCATCACTGCCTTCTCAATATCCTTTCCCATAACATGCCACATATGTTTAAATAAAAGTGCATTAAAGCCATCACTACCAGGAGCTTTTTCATCTTGAAGAGAGAAGAAAGTAAGCTTAACCTCATTAGCAATAATTTATCTCACCATGTAAGTAACATCCTCCAAAGACACTGACTACAACACAAAATCACAGAGCTCTGGAATCACCACATGCTGCCTATATATTTATCAAAAATAAGGAATTCTTAGGGATAGCTTCAGAGAACCAGACTAGCTCATACCAATTCCCCACCTCATGCTTCACTCCAACCCATTCCCAAACATCTTTAATGGTATAGCTCCTATTTTTAGGTGCGCAAACAACACTGTCTGCTCTATGCACATTAGGTTTGAGATTAGTTGGGATAACTTCCTTCAAAATCATACCTTCTATAGTCGCAGAGGGTATATGCCAATCATTGTTCCTAATCATGTAACTAACCTTTGCATCTCTATTCAGACCAGTTTCTCTTAAGAATCTATCATTGTGAGTCAAAGAAAGAGGTCACTGCAGTGAAAATAAATAAAATCTTAGTCACTCTCCTATAGGATGTATTCCTGAAGAATAAAAACCATTATTTGCCAATCATTGTTCCTAATAATGTAACTAACCTTTGCTCCTTCAATTCAAGATTGTTATTTTTCTTAAGAGACATTATTTTGCTTAAGCTAACATTAAAAAACATTAGTTTTTGGAGCATCTGGCATTCCTGTATCCAATCTTGTTCTCAACAATTTGTTTTTTTTTCCATTTTTTATAAGAAAGACATAAATGGATAAAGAACAATTATATATAAAATAAAATAAAAAATAGTGTAGAGGCATGGTCTGTTATTGTGGTTTTTTGTAGTTTCTGCCGGAAGCTAAATTCACTCCAGCACTAATCACATCAAATTCTAAGTTAACAAATACAAGATGCTATGTTTGTTTCTTTTTAAAGATTTGTTTCCTAAAGTCCACATTTCTTATCACTAATCTGACTTTGGAAATGATTAATTGAAATCCAATGGAAATGAGATTGGAAAGGCCGTTGGGCTGCCTTTGTTGAGGTGTTATATAGAGCATTGTCGAAAACCGACGGAAAGGAGATTGGAAAGGCCGGTGGGCTACCTTTGTTGATGTTCTATATAGAACATTGTCGAAAACCAAGGGAAAGGAGATTGGAAAGGCCGTTGGGCTGCCTTTGTTGAGGTGCTATATAGAGCATTGTGGAAAACCATGGAAAGGAGATCGGAAAGGCCATTGGGCTACCTTTGTTTACGTGCTATATAGAGCATTGTCGGAAACTGATGGAAAGGAGATTGGAAAAGCAATCGGGCTGCCTTTGTTTAGGTGCTAGAGCATTGTCCAAAAGCGCATTATTTCATCATATCTACTCAATGGAGTCAATGCCGTATTGACAAAGGACAATGTTTCTTGATGCTTAGTAATCGATAGTGCTTTAGTCAACTCACCAAATGAATTTGACAATGTTTCTTAATGCTTAGTTACCGATCGTGCTTTAGTCAACTGACTAAAGAAATTTTACAATGTTTCTTGATGCTTAGTAACCGATCATGCTTTAGTTAACTGACCAAAGGAATTTGACAATATTTTTTGATGCTCAATAACCGATCGTGCTTTAGTCAAATGACCAAAGGAATTTGAAAATGTTTCTTGATGCTCAGTTACCGATAGTACTTTCGTCAAATGACCAAAGGAATTCGATTACTTGTTAACAAAGTTGGATTTGCACACACACGAACTTGGGAATCAGATTTTTAAACTTCTATAAACATGCTAAAGTGTAAGTTATATTGTGATCATGAGACCATACAGTTATTTTAATGTTATTGTTCTGCTGTGGAATACATGAATCAAGCCTCTATTTATAGTAGAGGATGATAGGATGAAGCCAAAATTAGGTTGCTCAATTTCTTTTCGTTTGTGCCAAGTTGCCAAAATTTACGGCCGTCAAAGTTTGTCCTTGGTTGGTGTTGAAGTTGGGTGCTGCCAAACTTAGGCACCGGCTTTGACTCCATAAACCTAACATCAACCACCCTTCAGACGTAGGTACCCTTTTCTGTTTAAAACAATGAATGTTAGGCTTTCACTCATTTGTGATAAGCCTAACACTCAACCATTTGAACTTCAGATGTAGGTACCCCAAGTTTATGATAAGCCTAACACTCAACCACTTGAACTTCAGATATAGGTACCCCAAGTTTATGATAAGCCTAACACTCAACCACCTTTCAAACGTAGGTACCCAAATAGTAACAGACAAATCTAAACATTTGAATTTCTAATTTACCGTCAGCTAGTAAAGTATGGAGTATGACATTTGACATACCCACAAAAACAAGTATAAAAAAAAAGAGTAAATGAAACGAAGGGCACAAACACATTATCTTGATTGGTATGCAAGACATCATGGCAAAGAGTGCGAGTTTATAAATGTACCACCTCTTTTGTTGATCACCCGTTGCGATAAATAATTTACAACTGTTAGCTGGTTCATTCGACGAGCTTTACAATTGATCAAGATTAAGCTATTGAACATATTTACAAATAATGGCTAATTGAGCATCATATGATAAGTAGGGATCCTTTAACAATATTAATAGCTTATGACCCGAAAGACGTTACTACCTTTATGCCTAATCTTAATTTGTGAAGCATGCATAAGCACACATTAGAGAAGCGTTGAGCATGAATGGGCAATAGCAGACAAGGAGCAGAAAATGTAGTATTAACATAATGTTTTGCCAATACCCCCCAACTAACACTCAACCAGCCTTCAGACGTAGGTACCCTTGTGCCAAACAACCTAAATCGTGGTGTTCTTTGTTTACAATGTGTTTGCTTTCCAGTTGTGATTATTCTTTCCACTGCAGTTGTGGTAATAACATTTTATATTTATGACACAATTAAATGTGCTCCTCTGATACTGAAGTTGATGTAACGATCACTAGGCATTTTAGGCAGCATCAATTTCTCAATAGAAAGTTGGAATATGATTTTTTTTAAATTTTTCTACAGTGAGAGGGAAAGGAAATCATTAGCAGTTATATTTTTGTAACGTTTTGTTGTTCATTTTTTTTTTAATCTTGACTAAACCAAAAGGTTATTATTAGCTTTATATACTGAGGAAAAGCATTTTGTTGTTGACAGTCGAGAGAATGCTACTTTGCTTTCTTAGCATATGAAGACATGAGTTTTTAGTGTTCCCTAGTAGTTATGTAGTTTTAATGTATAAGGAGGTTATGCTTATATACCACAGCAGTTCCCTACATATTGCTTAATATCGTTTTCATGTGGGCACATATAAAGAAGCTACCATAAATCATTTAATAGTTTTCAATTCTACGTCTTGTCGGGTCTTTCTAAACGAAATTCTGGAGACAATAAACTTGTTGGCTTTGAAATTCTATTTCGGACAATAACTCTTATTTTAATATTAACAAAACATTTAAAATCGTGTTTGGTACTAATATGACTCTGAGCTAAGTGTTTCAGCAAGTACAGGAGAATGATTCGGAAAGAGCATCAACATAAAAGCGATAAGCGATAAGGAAACTCAAGCGCGAAATCGAAAAAGGATAAAATGGTTAACGAAAGGCAAAAGCTGAAGACTCAAGACCTGGGGTAGATAGGTCGGGGTGAGAATATTGTAACAAGGTATCTTATGCGTTGATTGGTCTTATAAGCTCAAGTAATTAAAGAAACGAACTCAAAACGGATCAAAAACGGATCTTGAAACAACTTCATGGAGTCACCCAGTTGACTGGCCTATGGCCCAGTCGACTGGATGAACTAGAGAGTTATAAACATTTTTGATTGCCTGAGGCAGTTGACTGGCCTTCTTGATGCAGTCGACTGGCCATAGCCGTTGGGGAAAATATTTTAAATATCAGCATGGAGGCAGTCTACTGGGTGCTTTAGGATTTTAAGGAAAAGTATTTCTAAACAATATTTTGGCCCAATAATTAATTGTTATGCTTGCTACTTTTCAGATACTACTCTTCATACTCTCTAGGGTGAGATACACTCTCCAAACCCTAATGATTCACTATAAAAAGAAAGAGATATGGATTGAAAGAAAGTAGTTCTTGTGTGAGAAATTTTCTGAAAATCATTCATCTCTTACTTTCTCTCAAGCACTCTCTGAAAATCATTTTGATAGCAAGAAGATATAAATCTTTTTTTTCACTCAAATCATTTTGAAGATTTAAACTCAAGCTCTTAGCTTATTCTCTCTTTGAAAATATCTTTTGAGAATATATATATATCTTGAGTTTTTGAAATATCACCTAAAAACACTTGAGCTTATATTGATCTCTCTTCCATAAAAACCTTAGGGTGCATTTGGATAGGGGTGTTTCCGTTTTTGTTCTTGTTTTTTCCACTGTTCACGGGAACAAAAACGCGTTTAGGAGCCTTTGATGGTCTTTGTTTTAGTGAACAGTAAAAAAAGCGTTTTCTCACCCTTAGTTCAAAATTTGAGAACACCAAAATGGTGTTTTTTTGTTTTCGGCACTGTTTGTTCTCAGCAAAAAAAAAATAATTGTTGCAGATTTCCTAACCTTCATCTTCAACCTCCAAACCCTAACTTTTATCTTCAACCTCCAAACCCTAACCTCCAAATTTTTTGTTTTTTTGTTCCCAAAAAGTTTTTAGACAAAATTTCCAACCAAACGTGTTTTTGTTTCCAGATTACCCTTAGGACAAGAACAAGAAATTTTTTTTTTCTCAAGAGATAAAAAACAAAAACGAAAACACTAGTTTCCAAACGCACCCTTAGGGTTTTGAGTGTTTTTGATTCTTGAGTAATATATTGATTGCATACATAAATTTGTGATCTTGAATGAGTGAAGCCCATTGTATCAAGGAAGGATTTTTCTCTTAAATGTGTGAAGAGCTAGTTAGCTCTTTTGTAAAGGTTTTGCTATTCCACCTATTGAAAGAAGAACCATAGTGTGAGGATTGAGAAAGTCTCAAGGAAGGGGATTCTTTGAGCCGAGGAGTAGGAATTACCGAACCTCGTAAAAATCACGGTGTCAATATCTCTATATCTATCTCCTTATTTTGTGTTCTTGCATGTTTAATTTACATTGTGATATATAGCTTGTTAAAATTAAATTAAGTTTTTCATTGATTAGTTACATTGCAAACTAATATAGAGAATTGTAGTGATTGATTGTAAGAACGGAAAAGAACTAGATAATTATTTTTAAACCCTATTCACCCCCCCCCCCCCCTATAGGGTAAATTAGTGACTAACAATTGGTATCAGAGCCTAATATCTACTTGTTTTAGACTTAACCATCTTAAAGAACGATCATGGCCTCAAATGTAGTCACTCATGTAGAAGGACAATCAAACAATAGGCCCCCATGGTTTGATGGTTCAAACTATAGTTATTGGAAGACTAGAATGGTAGACTTTCTTCAAGCTATTGATTATCAAATTTGGCAAGTTATTGTTGATGGACCTTTCACTATAACAAAAGTAGTAGATGGAAAAACTATCCCTAAATTGCCCAATGAATCGGATAATGATGAGCGTAGGCTTATGTCATTTAATGCTAAAGTTAAGGTTAATCTAAATTGTGTCTTAAGTCCAAATGAATTTAATCGAGTCTTTACTTGCTCCACGGCCAAAGAAATGTGGGATAAACTTGAAGTTACTTATGATGGAACTACTCAAGATAGAGAATCTAAAATTGATATACTTATGCATGAATATGAATTATTTGCCATTAAGCAAGATGAAAATATCAATTCTATGATGTCTCGTTTCACTAATATTTTGAATGGACTAAAGCATCTTAGTAGAATTATTCCTAGATCCGATGCAGCACACAAAGTCCTTAGAAGCCTTCCGGTCAAATGGGATGCAAAAGTGATGGCAATCAAAGAAGCGCACAATCTTAGTACAATGAACCTCGATGAGATTTTTGGGTCACTTCTCACATGGGAAATCACCTTAAAGTCTCGTGAAGAAGACACCAAGCCTAGAAAAGGTATAGTCTTGCAAGCCTCTACTAAAAGTGAATCAAATGAGCAAATTGAAGAAGAGGTAGATGAAGACATTGCCTTGATCACTCAACGATTTAAGAGATTTCTTCAAAGAAAAAAGGCTAACGGTGGGAGATTCATGAAGAAAAATGAGTCAAAAGGTGACACTAGCAAGAGAGAGCCTATAACATGCTTCAATTATGGTAAACCGGGGCACTATAGAAGTGAATGTTTCAAGCCCAAAAAGGAGAACGAGAAAAGGCCAAACAAGATGGCCATGAATGCAACATGGGATGACTATGATTCTTGTGATTCGGATGAGGAAGAAAGTGGTGAGGAAATTGCAAATCTTTGCCTCATGTCAAATGAATATGAGGTACATTTAAATTTACATGCATTAGATAAATCCATTTTGTCATATGATGAGCTTCTATTCTCCTATAATGAATTGCAAGATGCATTTGAATAATTGCATGATGAATTTGAAAAATTAGCTAGGAAACATATTTTACTTAAGAAATCTAAATCTTTAAGTAATCCTACTTGTCTCACCGTATTTGATTCAATTATAACGGATGACAAAAGTATTAAGATAGAAAAGGAAAATGTTCTATTGAAAAAGACTATAGATGATCAAATAAACATCTTAGCAAAGTTCACAAAAGGAAAAAACAATTTGAGCATCATGTTAGGAAGACAAAGGAATTCATTTGACAAATGTGGCTTAGGATATGATGCATTTAACAAAGATGCATTTTTATTGAAAAAGAGAAAGTCATTAAGGCATACTTTTTCAAAACAATCTTCTCTCTCAACCTCAATTGATCACAACCATGTTACATGTCATTATTGCAAGAAAAATGGTCATAAAGCAAATGCATGTTATCTAAGGAAGAAGAAAGTTGTCTAAAAAATGTATTGGGTTCCAAAAGGAACCATTGCATGTCTACGTGCAAAAGAAAACATGGTAACTAAAACATTTTGGGTTCCAAAAGGAACTATTGCATCTCTCTCCAACCATAATGGACCCAAAACAGATTGGGTACCAATGAACGTCACTTAACTTTGTTTTGTAGGTATGCTTGAAGTTCGCCTAAAAAAAAAGATGGTTTTTTGATAGCGGATGCTCAAGGCATATGACGGGAGACAAATCAAAATTCATGTCCTTAAAATCTTATGAAGGAGGGAGCATTACTTTTGGAGACAACTCTAAAGGAAAAATTATTGGAATTGTTTAGTATTAGTCAATTATGTGATAAAGGTTATGATGTTACTTTTAGGTCAAATGCATGCATAGTTGAGAAAGATGGAAAGCAATTGTTCAATGCAAAGAGAAACGGAAATTTATATACTATGTTGCTTTGTGAATTAAATGAACAAGATGTTAAGTGCTTTGTCACATCGAGTGAAAATAGTTGGTTATGACATAGACGCTTAGGACATGCTAGTATGGACCTCATTCATCGTTTATCTAAAAATGAATTAGTCAAAGGCCTCCCGAACACTAATTTTTTAGGAGATGAAATATGTAATGCATGTCAAATAAACAAATAAGTGAAATCCTCTTTCAAAATAAAGAAGAATATCACCACTTCTAGACCATTAGAGCTACTACACATGGACCTCTTTGGTCCGGAGAGAACGGCTAGCTTAGCCGGGAAGCTCTATGTACTTGTTATAGTCGATGACTACTCTAGATTTACTTGGGTTCACTTTCTTGCTCATAAAAATGAAACTCACTCCATTCTTGGTAAATTTTATAGAGTCATTCAAAATGAAAAGGATTTGAAAATCAAGAAAATTAGAAGTGATAGGGGTAGATAATTTGATAATTAAGATCTAGAGAAATTATGTGATGGACTTGGTGTATCTCATGATCTCTCGGCTCCAAGATCTCCTAAAAAAAATGGAGTAGTTGAAAGAAAGAATAGGTCTTTACAAGAAATGGCTAGAACCATGTTAAATGAACACAACCTTCCCCGAAGCCTTTGGGCGGAAGCCGTAAATACCTCTTGTCATGTAATAAATAGAGTTATCATTCGAATGAAATTGGGTAGAACTCCATATGAGTTATGGAACGGTCGAGGTCGAAAACCCAATATTGGGTATTTCAAGGTGTTCTGTTATAAATGCTTTGTTCTAAATGACAAAGATAAGTTGGGAAAATTCGAATCCAATCGGATGAAGCAATTTTCTTAGGTTATTCCTCAATAAGTAGAGCCTTTAGAGTCTTTAACAAAAGGACTTTAACCATGGTAGAGTCTATCCATGTTGTTTTTGATGAATCACTACCTCTACCCTCACCTAAGGTTGACCTAGATGATGATGAAGTTGTAGGGATTGAGGATAGCTTCAATAACCTCAATATCTCCAACTCATCAAGTAGGCAAATGGACAAGAGCAAAGTTGGGAATCAATCTAATGATGACTTAACAAGCTCTATTCCTAAATCTTGGAGGATTGTACACAACATCCTCTTCACAAGGTGTTAGCACAAGATCTCAACTTAGAGACTTATGCAATCACATGGCTTTTGTGTCTCAAATTGAACCCAAGAACTTCCACGAAGCTCAATGTGATGATTCTTGGATTATGGTCATGCAAGAGGAGCTAAATCAATTTGAACGCAATCAAGTTTGGAATTTAGTTCCTCAACCCACACATCAAACCATAATAGGCACTAAATGGGTTTTTCAAAATAAAAAGGATGAAAATGGAGTGATTATTCGAAACAAAGCAAGATTGGTAGTTCAAGGTTACAATCAAGATGAGGGCATTGACTATAATGAAACATTTGCACCCGTAGCTAGATTAGAAGAATTAGAATGCTTCTTACATTTGCATCATCTAGAAATTTCACTCTTTATCAAATGGATGTCAAAAGTGTTTTTCTAAATGGAACTATAGATGAAGAAGTGTTTGTAAAACAACTACTCAGTTTTGATAATGAACTATTTCCAAATCACATTTACAAATTATCTAAAGCCTTGTACGGTTTAAAGCAAGCTCCAAGAGCTTGGTATGAAAGGCTTAGTGATTTCTTGATTCAAAAGGGGTTTTCAAAAGGAAAGGTTGACCCTGGGTTCTGGCCCCTCATCGCAGCGCCAACCGTTTTCAGGACTTAATCTCCCTTAGCGAAAACCCTTTCTCTGACAGAAGTATTATAGGACCTTGTAATACTAGCCCTATACTTCTGTGATGCTACCGAGGCAGCATCCCTTCTCTTATCCAAGACTTCCAAAACATCACCTTTGTTGACCGCTGTCAGTCCACATGCAGCCGCGAAACGTGCAGAGGGTACCGCCAACTCCTTAGGTAGTACAGTATCGTTCCCATACACCAGGGCGAACGGAGTCTCCTGAGTCGCCCGTCGCCTGGAAGTGCGATAAGCCCATAATGTCATTGGTAACTGATCAACCCAACCCTTGCCATGATCGAGCAACATTTTTCTCAGGATCCGGATCAACGTCTTGTTGGTGGCCTCGGTCTAGCCTTTACCTTTGGGGTAGTAGGGCGTGGAAGTGTGATGTAGCACCTGGTACTGCTCCAAAAGTTCCCCCACGTCCTTGTTTATAAAAGGGTGTCCCATTGTCGGACAGAATGGTGTGAGGCACCCCGAACCGACAAATGATCTGCTCCTTTATAAACCGGACCACAACAGCCGCAACGGTTTGCCTTACTGGAACGGCCTCGACCCATTTGGTGAAGAGCTCGGTAGCAGCCAAGATCCAAGCGTGCCCTCCGGACTTGGGGGTGATAGGTCCGACGATGTCCAATGCCCAAGTATGGAACGACCAAGGCGTAGATAAAGAACGAAGGCTAACGGCAGGTGCATGGATAAGGTTGCCATGCTTCTGGCAAGCCTCACACCACCGCACGTGAGTAGCAGTGTCCTTCTCCATCGTAGGCCAGTCATAACCACAGGTAACCAAATGCTGGTACAACTTTGCACCGCCCTAATGGTCACGCTGGTGCGCCTCCGTCATGACAATGGTAGCCTCCTCATGGTTGATGCACTTCAACGGCCTCCCACAGAAACTTTTGCGATAAAACTAGGTAACATATAAACTATTCATTCAATTGTTTCATGCTGAACCTTGATTATTTTTTTGGGATAACAATTGAATTTTTCAGCTAGTAATTATCGATCATTTATTTTTCAATTAGGGGTTATCTTGGTATTGGATTGTACTAGATATTACACACATATATCCTTGATATCTACAATTAATGTTCATTTAGATTGTCATGTGTTGTTTGGGTTTTGAACCGGATTCTAATATTTTTATTTTTATTTTTACTGAATGTTAGTAGGATTCTAATATTAGATAGTCCTCTGTTGTTTTTATATAGTTTTTTGTTCATGTAGTGTAATAGTCAAAATAAATTCATAACCCAACTAGGATGGGCCACAGGACTGATGGGCCGACGACTAATGGGCCAAAGACAGATGGGCCGAAGACGGATGGGCCGGAAACAAGTGGGCTAAAGAAATAATGGACCTATGGAAAATTCTAGAAGATAAGTGATCCACAAGTTAAATAATTGTCTTATTTATGGATTGTAGAGTCCATAAGGAAAAATGAGTTTTATCAAATCCCCTAATTTAAGGGATTTGATAAACTTGGGGAAGGGGTTTGACCCATTGACCAAGTTGTGTATAAATAGGGGATGAAATATTGAATAAAAGATCCAATTTTGGATCCCAATTATTATTGTGTATTTTTCTGCATCTACACAATTGGCGCCGTCTGTGTGAAACACCATTATTGAAACCTTTTTCAATAAGCTTCCCATTCTCTACGAAAAAGCTAAGATTCATACCATCCATGGCGGTGATCACCCGTTCACACCAAACTGATTTACCTCCTAACGGAGGACAGTAGGCGGAGGATCCGATTAGGCGAGCCCTGGAGGAGAGGACCGCCGAATTGGAGAAGCAGAACGCTGAATTAGTTACAAAACTAGCCCAGCTTCAAAACCCTCAAGAGGTCCAAAACGATGAACAGTCCAGCCAGCAGGATCGGTCCATAGGCCACCGGTCAGAAAGCAACAACCACCAAGTAAAATCCAACAACGATCGAGAGGAGCACGTGAAATCATCCCTAAAAGTACTTGGTGGGCGCAATCCCGAGGAGATTTTGACCATGAAGAAGTTGGATGAAATTATGACCAGATTCCAGAGGGAGGTGCTGAAGGATCTGAAGGTCCAGACCCCTATCGATCTGGCCTCCGAGGCGTCCATCGATGTCGTGCAGACCCCTTTCACCGTGGCAATCACTAGTGTGCCCTATCCGGAGAGGTTCAGACTACCGAAGTTCACCCTATTCGACAGCACGAAGGATCCAACAGAGCACATCTACCACGTTCATACCAAGATGAATGTTTACAACAATAACGAGGTCTTACTCTGCAAAGTCTTCCCCATCAGCCTGACCGAAACATCAATGATCTGGTTCA
This sequence comes from Cornus suecica, assembly GCA_963922005.1. Taxonomy (NCBI): domain Eukaryota; kingdom Viridiplantae; phylum Streptophyta; class Magnoliopsida; order Cornales; family Cornaceae; genus Cornus; species Cornus suecica. The sequence continues at coordinate 31,131,045 of OY998247.1, read as the reverse complement.
GAAAACAACCACCCCGATCCATTAGAAGCTGGCTCAGTACTTCGGTAACAAAAGGTAGACGAAAACTATTTCCAGTCTGTTCACCATGATCCAAGAAAAGGGTGAGTCCCTGAAAAGTTTTGTCTCGCATTTCAATGTCGAGATGTCCTCATTTAATAATTGTGACCAGCATTCGGCTGTTGAAGCATTCAGAATGGCCCTGATCCCTAGTTAGAAGTTCCATCAGTCCCTGGTTAAGAGGCCACCAACAGACACCGGAGAGCTCAATTCCAGGGCACAAGGGCACCTCCGAATAGAAGATGAGTTGGCCATACGACAAAGAAGAACAGCCTTTGCAAGCGTAGAGGCAAGAACAACAGAAACTTCCAAGATAAAGGATCGGGCACCAGACCGGAAGCGATCGAGTGTTCCTCCTGCACCTTCCCCAGCCCTAGAGAAATGCCATAGGTTTGAAGACAAAGTCACTCCCTTAAAGGTTACCCTGGCCAAACTGTACCAGGAGACTAAGGGTAAAGGAATCTACCGGTCGCCACCACCCATCAGACAGCCAATGAATCAGAGAGATATGTCGAGACACTGTGCCTTCCATGGTGTGTAGGGACACCATGCCAACGAGTGCAGAAGCCTCAGGAGACAGGTGGAAGCTATGATAGCAAAAGGAGAGCTGACCGAGTATGTTGCCAAGGAAGGAACCCGATCAGATTAACCACCTCATGCACATGCCAAGGGGGCAATGGGACAGCCCGTAAAAGTCATTCACATGGTTCACAGAGGACCAAATAGATCAAAAGTAGAGGAAGCCCGTAGATCCCAGATGCGTTGAGCCCAAAAGCTGCGAAGGGTTGGAGAAGTTAGCGAGTTCCGAAGCCCGAAGGTGGATGCCCGTATAACTTTCTCCTCTACAGATATACGGGGCATTCAATCTCCACATGACGATCCATTAGTTATCTCTCTCATAGTCTCGAACTGTTTGATCAAGAGAGTGATGGTTAACCCAGGAAGCAACGCCAACATTATCACCAAGTGGGCCTTTGAGAAGTTGGAGATAAACCCCCAGGAGATAGTCCCTTCTAGGAGCCCGATAGCCGGATTTTATGGCAGAAGAGTGGAACCAGTGGGAGAGATTCAGCTACCGGTACAGCAGCAAGGCGCACGCTCAGGGAAACCTTCGTGGTGGTAGATGTCAAACCCTCCTACAATCTCCTTATGGGGAGAGGTTGGATCCATCGGATGCACGGAGTCCCGTCAACAATGCATCAGGTTATGCGATGCCTCGATCCGAACAAAATTGATTGATTGACATAAGGGGCGATCAGGTAGCAGCCAAGGAATGTTATGTTATTACCATGAAAAGTCTAAAGAAAAGGGATGAACCATAACGAGGGCCACGACCCAAGCCAGTACTGAATGACCAATAACAATTACAGGAAGAGGGTGCGGGGTCATCAATAGCAGCTGAACCTTTGCTTGAAATACAGATCTACCCCGATCACCCCGAAATGCTGACTTATATCGGCTCTGGCCTTAGCTCGCAAGAAAAAGAAGAAATGGAGGCCCTACTATGCTCTAACGCTGACATATTTTCCTGGGGACATATGGACATGACTGGCATCGATCCGTCAATAGCCCAACATTCCCTCAACGTGGATCCTGGGGCAAAACCTGTCAGACAGAAGCAAAGACAGATGGGGGCACAATGGAACCAGATCATAGCTGAAGAGGTTGATCGGCTTCTCCAAGCAGGATTCATAAAGCAGATGCAGTATCCGTCCTGGTTGGCAAACGTTGTTGTGGTCCATAAAAAGAATGGGAAATGGTAGATGCCAAAGATCGATCAGATGGTAGATGCCACCGCAAGGTTCGAGTGCTTGAGTTTTCTCGATGCGTACTCTGGATATAACCAGATACGAATGAACCTCGATGATGAGGAAAAGACAACATTCATCACTGAATCAGGTACATATTGTTACACAGTTATGCCTTTTGGACTAAAAATGCAGGTGCAACCTTTCAGAGGTTTGTGAGCAAAGTTTTACAGGGCATGATGGGATCCATCATAAAAGCTTACATTGATGACACAGTGGTCAAAAGCAAAGTAAAAAGTGATCACCTGACCGATCTACAGCAGGTGTTCGACACCCTCAGAAAGTACAAAATGAAGCTTAACCCATCAAAATGTTCCTTCGGGGTGTCATCAGGCCAGTTTTTGGGGCACATAGTTGATCGGACGGGAATTCAAGCTAGCTCGGCACAAGTCAAAGCACTCATGGAGTCAGCAGAGCCAAAATCCCAGAAGGAGATCCAGCTGCTAACTGGAAGAATAACGGCCCTCAGTCGATTCATCTCTCGGTTAACCGATCAGTGTAAGCCGTTCTTTCAAGCAATAAAAGTGGCGAAAGGAGAGGTCTGGGGGCCAGAACAAGCGGAAACCCTGAAGAAACTCAAAAGCTACATGGAAAAGCCTCCTATACTGGCAACCCCAGAAGCTGATGAGCCACTACACCTGTATCTTGCCATGTCTACAACATCTACAAGCGTCGCTCTGGTCAATGAGGGCAAGGGGTACCAGACACCAGTTTTCTACACTAGCAAAGCCCTTGCCGATGCGGAAACTCGCTACTCAAAGCAAGAGAAGTTGGTACTATCGTTGATCAATGCTAAGCGACGTCTTCGGCATTATTTTGAAGCACACCCGATCGTAGTACTGACAGCAACCCCGATCAGATCCATAATGGTGAAACCTGAGTTATCGGGGAGAGTGTCCAAATGGGCAATAGAACTCGGGATTTTTTACATAATTTATATCCCCCGAACGGCCATCAAAGGACAAACGATAGCTGACTTCCTGTTGGAAACAGAAACTACGGATTCCTTAGAAGAAAGTGAGCCTAGTTTATGGGTTGTGTTCGTGGAGGGATCATTAAACACCAACGGAGCAGGGATCGGGATAGAGCTCGTAACACCAGATGGTACTAAAATTCAACAGTATGTTCGATTGAAGTTTTTTGCCTCAAACAATGAGGCCGAGTATGAGGCCCTTCTTGCAGGAATTCGGTTGTCCCTAAGCCTTCAAGTATAGAAAGCAGAGGTACAAAGTGATTCCCAGTTGGTCATACGGCAGTTAAATGGGAAGTACGGAACCCGAGAGCCGAAAATGGAAGTGTACAAGAATTTGGTTCTAAAGGAGGCCGAAGGGTTTCAACAAATAACCTTTGAATAGATTCCCAGAGGGGATAACTCCGTAGCAGATCATCTGGCTAATCAAGCCTCTGCGGCCGGAGAAGGTATGACCCGTACTGTACCAATAGACTTCATCGTCCGATCAAGCTTGGAAACCCCCGAAGAAGTAATGATCATTCCATGGGAGCCAAGTTGGGTGGATCCTATAACAGATTATTTGAGAACTGGTGCATTGCCTGAGTCAAAATCAGAAGCCCGGAAGATAAGAATGAAGGCAGCTAGATATGCTCTATACAACGGCCAACTATACCGCAAGTCTTTCTCCGGACCATACTTGAGATGTCTCACGCCCTCCGAAGCTTCGGCAGTCATGGAAGAGATTCATGCAGGAGCCTGTGGCAACCATTCCGGAGGAAGGTCTTTAGCCCATAAAGTTCTCACACAGGGTGACTTCTGGCCCTACCTGTCAAGAGACGCTGAGGTCTATACCCGACACTGTAAAGAGTGCCAATTTCATGGAGATGACATCCATCCACCTCTGGAGTTTCTAAACCCAACAATTGTCCCTCACCCGTTTGCCTGATGGGGTATGGATATTGTGGGTCCTCTTCCGCAGGCTATACGATCAACCACTCATGTTCTTTTAGCCACATACTACTTTACCAAATGGGTGGAAGCCGAGGAATACCCCACCATCACAGGAAGCCATGTTATAAAGTTCATCTGAAGCCACATCATTTGTAGATTCGGTCTACCCCGAATTATAATGATGGATAATGGCACCAATTTGGATAACAGGAAAGTTCAAGCATTCTTGGCAAAACATGGAATAAATCAGAACACTTCTTTCGTCGGCTATTCACAGGGAAATGGGAAGGCTGAAAGAACAAACATAATCATTTTTTATACACTCTCGAAAAAGCTTGAAGAGGCAAAAGGGGCTTGGTTAGAGAAATTACCCGAGGTTTTATGGTCCTATCAGCCTACTCCGAGGCAACCAACGGGAGAGACCCCTTTCGCCATGGCGTATGGGGCTGAAGTTGTTATCCCGACCGAGTTAAGAGTACCTACTCTGAGAAGTCAAGCCTGGGAGGAAGGTCCAAACAATCAACACCTTGCCCATGATCTGAACCTCCTAGAAGAAAGAAGGGAAGTTGTTGGGATAAGGCTGGCTGCCTATCAGCAACAAATCAGGGCACGATTCAATCAAAAAGTCAGGAGAAAAGAATTCCAGGTAAGCAATATGGTACTCAAAAGAAAGATTGGGATTGTAGGCAAATTACGAGAGACATGGGAAGGACCTTACATAGTAGTTGAGGTCATTGGTCGTGGAGCTTATCGGGTACGGAAGAATGAAATAGGTCGCATCGAGTCCAACTCTTAGAACGCTTATAGGCTTAAGAGGTATTATCCTTAAGAAGTTTCTTTTGTTAATGCACTAAAGTTTATGTCTCTCTTATGACATCTTCTTCTATTGAGATCAAACATCTATGCCCGATGTCGGCACCTCTGCTTCATGATCCTCAAGTTCATTTCAATAAAAAATACATTCTATTTTTATGCAAGTGTTCCATGTTTAATTAAAATGTTCCTAAGTGTTTGAGTTCAAACCTGATTTGAACTAACAAGAGGATAACAACGAGCCTCAGGGGCCAGATGCCCGAAGGCTCCATGTTTAATTAAAATTTTCCTAAGTGTTTGAGTTCAAATCTGATTTGAACTAACCAGAGGATAATAACGAGCCTCAGGGGCCAGATGCCCGAAGGCTCTATGTTTAATTAAAATTTTCCTAAGTGTTTAAGTTCAAACCTGATTTGAACTAAGCAGAGGATAACAGCAAGCCTCATAGGCCATGTGCCCGAAGGCTCCATTTTTATTAAAATATTCCTAAGTGTTGAGTTCAAACCTGATTTCAACTGACCAGAGGACAAATACAAGCCTCAGGGGTCATATGCCCGAAGGTTCAATTTTAAAGCTAAAATTTTCCTAAAGTGTTGATTTCAAACACTGCTTTGAGCTAACCTAGGGACGAATGAAGGCCTCAAGGATTATATGCCCAAAGGCTCAATTATTTTCATAAGTGCTGAAGTTCAAACATAAATATGAACAAGCCAGATGAAAAGAAACAAGTATCAGGGGTCATATGTCCGAAAGCTAAATGTTCCAGGAAAACAAGAGCAATCATACACTGTGATAGGGAAATCCTTTTTCATTGAATAAAAAGAGAAAAAAGTACAAAAGTACCTTTTGGGGAAAGAACAGATAAACTTTAAAAAACCTATTCTACTGATCGGGAGGATGATATTCTTCTCCCATCAAAATAGCGGCGAACCGCTTCTTGTTTTCGGAGGCGGGAGGGGTTTTTTAGGGAACGAGAACTCCCATGTGGGCGTCAAACTCCTCTGCGGTCTTAAATTCCTGAGCTGCTAGAGGAATATGCCCCATTTCGTGCCTCTCTCGCTAAGCTCTAGCCGATCGAAGATCACAGATGACGTAGTATCGGTTGTACATATCAAGACCTCCTAGGTGGCACACTTCCACTTTGGCCCGCTCAAGAGCAAGGAGGTTCTCTGATTCTGCCTTTTCAGCTGCCATCTTCTTGTTAGTTGTTTTCACTTTTTCTAGCTAATTAGCCAAGGCTAGCTTTTCTGCCATCAGAGCCCGTTTCTCCGCCTCGCCAGTCTCCATAAGGATATTCTGCTCTGAGACGGTCTGGCGAATGCCATCTGCCTCCTTGACTAGAGTAGCCCGGTGGGCATCATTTTGCTTGATCTGGGCCTTCATACTGGCCATTTCCTTGACGTCAGTCTCCACGATGTTGTTGTAGGCCTGAACCCCATAGAGAAGCTGGACGAAGAAGACATGTTAATGTATAATGTGGCAATAGGCAATAAATCAAGCTCCAAAACGAATAAGAAGTGTATACCTCCATAACCATTATGGAAGTCTTCTTTGCCAGATCAGTCTTGGAGATTTTGGATTGAGCGGTCCTATCAGCTGGTGTCCAGATCCCTTTTGCCATAGCCCGAAGAGCTTCTGGCTAAGTAAGGGTAATTTGATCGGCGCAGACCGGAGTCCCATCTGGCAGAAGGATCTTCGGTTCCCAGGGAATTGAAGTACGGGATACCTCCGAAGCTTGGGGGGTATTGCTTGTAGAAGCATTATCAGCATGAGTTTTGGCCCTCTTGTTGGCCACTCCGCCACCTGAACTGGACCTGGTCCTGATAACTGGAGGATTTACTAGAGGCTGGGGTGGAGCTACCTGATTCTTTGCTGGTGGTGCTACCGAGCTTTGAGCAGGAGGAGGTATCGAAGCCGTCGGTGGTGCTATTGAGAGTGGTACAACATTAACTAGGGTGACCCCTTCGAGAACTTGGGGGCGTCTAGCAGAAAGAGGTTTGTCAAGCAAGTCCATCATGTAAACAGCAACGCCCAAATTAGAAATTGACTCCAGATTTTCCAAAGTCAGCAGGTCAGTAGCAGATCGGCTTTTGCCCCAGACATGGGTTTTCAAGAGGCCTATACGTTGTTTTATGAAAGTAAGGGGAATGTCCCTATCCTCAAAACCCAGAAATATGTAGGCATAATCCCCCAGATGAAGATCACAGTGTTCGCAAAGGCAAGAGACTTTATGAAGGGGGCGGTAGATGGGCAGACGGATGGCACCGAAAGTACTTGGGATCGGGAATATACGCGAAAAAGGGTAAGACCAGTTGCCACTCACAACTACCATTCTTTCCTTCCATCCTTTATCAGACTTTTCGGTGTCAGTACATATGCTCCGACCTTGGAAGGGAAAAAGATTGTATCTACCCTTACTCGCTCTGGCGTTCTGGAAAAAGTAACAGAGGAGCAGATCGGTTAAACCTAAGTTGAGATCCAGGTCCTTATTGTACAACAGAAGCATGGATATAATCCTAAGGCTGTTCGGGTTCAGCTAAAGGGGATATAAGCCTAGCATGAAGAACACATAGTGAAAGAAAGGGTGAAGGGGGAACCTTAAAACCCTAAGGTGAGATGCCGATAGCAGAATGCTACCGGGTGCTAGTCCCTGACTTTTAGTAAAGTCTAGGTAACCTGGGTAAAGGGATACATCAACATCCCCAGGTACTTGGGTCTCAGCCCGAAAATGTTTAACATCTACATCAGGTCAGACTCACTTAAGTGGGGCCACCACAAACGGTTCAGAGGGCTTGGGATTCACAGGTTCGTTCGTTGATGAATCTGGAAGGTCAGTGTTTTGGGGAGTTGTTTTTGAGGTTCCTTGGCGATTGGACTGAGGGCTGTCAGTTCTGGTGGGATCGGTACCAGTGGTAGTGGACAGAACGACCTCCTCTACCGATCGGGTATCGTCACTATCAGACATAATGTTAAGAAAGGTAGAAGAGACAGAACGAAGGCAGAGGTGAAAATTTTTAAAAAAAGAAGAGACTGCCCGACTTACTCAGATAATAGTGATGCATCAGGAAAGGCTTCGAATGGAAGCGGGATACCGTCCTACTGGAGGATCTGGAACTGACCAAACAAAGAGGATTTCAGGGAGTAGAGAGGGACGTGCTTCAGAGATGAGAATTGAGAGCAGAGTATAAATGAAGTAGCTTTGGGGGGTTTTTTATAGAAGGAGAGAAGGAGGCCAAATGACTGCAAGATGTCCGAAGGTCACGCAAACCACGATGAGCCATGATGGTGCAAGATTTGAGGGAGTAATGACCCTTCATTTTGAAATGCCATTAATGCTCAATGATGGCATGACAACTCATTGCTTTCTTTTCCCATAAAGGTTATTAATATATATATACATATGCATTTGCAATTATTCGGTCATGGGCTTTAAAAGAAAATCTCAAAGCCCATAACCTCAGGGGCATGTGTAATAGTCAAAATAAATTCATGACCCAACTAGGATAGGCCACAAGACTGATGGGCCGAAGACAGATGGGCCGAAGACGGATGAGCCAGAAATAAGTGGGCTAAAGAAATAATGGACCTATGAAAAATTCTAAAAGATAAGTGATCCACAAGTTAAATAATTGTCTTATTTATGGATTGTAGAGTCCATAAGGAAAAAGGGGTTTTATCAAATCCCCTGATTTAAGGGATTTGATAAACTTGGGGAAGGGGTTTGACCTATTGACCAAGTTGTGTATAAATAGGGGATGAAATATTAAATAAAGGATCCAATTTTGGATCCCTTTTATTATTATGTATTTTTCTGCATCTATACGTAGTCTTTTCATAGAACTCTTCTTTTTTTCTTTTGAGTGTATTTTCTTATGTGTTTACTCTTACATTGATGTTTTGTGGTTCTAATATAATTTTTCATTTTTCTCCTTTTTGTACAGACTTGTACTGCTGTTTTGGTCTTTGCATTCAAAGAGATGAAAATGGTAATGAGGAAGCTGAATTGCGCTTCTCTTCGGTCCTTGAAGTCAGCAACTACGGTCACTACTCAAAAAATGTTAATGAGATTAAAAATAGTCTCAGCCAACACTAGATTCTGTTGGAGACTCGATAATATATAGGAGGATTTGTCTGCTAACATTAGCTTTCATTATACCTTTAAGACAATAGTATATATGTTCCACTAAAGTGACAAATGTAAGACAATAGTATATATGTCCCACTTAATTTGGATTATATTATATTAAGTAGTGGTAAATGCAATAAAATATATATTCGCAGAATGAAAATTGGTCACATTGTGTTGGTTACCAACAATTACAGGGAACCACTTCTTAATACACTCACGTTGATGAATAGTGGGTGTGATGGTTACTAAAGCAGACTTGTCCTCTCTATGCCAATGATAATGTGTGCAACATCCATCGTTTATACACAATTACAGAATACTCACATCACTGAACCACCTACCGTATACAACGCATTACAGAGTGAATGTAGTAAGGCAAGAGAGAAATCAAGTTTCCCAAAGGTGATTTTACGTGTGCAGACTTCTGAATTTTTGGATTACAATTATTGTTGCAGATAACATAATTGCAAAGAGTGTACTAGCTATGGATAGAGGTATTCCTAAATCTTGGAATTTAATCTTTTATCGTTTAGTGTGAGCATGATTAGTTCCAAAATCCTAGGCATAATGATTATAGCATAAATCCCTGATTGTATTACATATGGTAACAGAGTCTGTGCTAGGAACTTATCATTCTCCGTCAATTTAACATTTGTCTTATTTTGGGAATATATTAATGTGTATATTAATGATAGATTTTAATGTATTCCTAATAAAGTGAACGAATCAATATATATCCTAATTTATGTATGTATATATATATATATTGATATTGAAATAAAACTCTCGTTAATTTTTGCATGATTTGAAAAGAGAATTTAAATTGTTTTTAAACTATGTTCAACGTATACGTGCATGTATGTATATATATATATACATGTTTTGTACTGAGTGACACTAAAGCATCTTCTATATATACATATACACTTGATTTCAAATGAAGAGTTGGGAATATTTTTCCTTTACGAATATGTAACGTTTTATTTACTGATAGAGAATGGAATTGAAACTTGGTTTCTTGTAACTTGTGATCTCTATGTATGTTTGGGTAATGACCGAAATTGTTCCGCCTCTGATTTTTTGTTTTTTGTGGAATATATTTGAGTTTCAATTTCATTATATATCTGCTATTGCTTTATGTTTATGGATGTGTGTATGTATACATATGTTGAGAATTCTAGGCTATTGCACATGTGAAATTTATTGTTTATCATATTAATTGAAGATAGCCTTTTTATGTAACATATGTATTACTGTATAAATACATGAAAGAGTGTAATGAATATTTGGTCAACCGAATTCTTTATTTTCCTGTATATATAACTTTATATATATACATGAAGGAAAAAATATTATATGGTTTAATTTACATGAAAAATTAAATTTTTATCTAACCTTTAAAGTTTGCAAAATAAATTATTTTTTCAGAAACCCATACATACATACATGATAGTAGAATCAATTATTTATGATTCAATTACAAAAATCCAATTTAAAAATTAATTGATATATTTATGCATAAAGATCACTTTTATAAATTTAAAATTTTATTTTTGTCATAAAATGTTTTGTATAAATATATTTATTATTGTTTTAATTCCTAAATATTTATGGATGTGGAGGAAAATTTGTGTATGTATGTGTTATGTTAAATGGGTGTTTAATTAGTCACTACTTGAATTTAATATTTATATGATGGGGTTAGTTAGTCACCAAAGTGGCCTAACCGAAATGAATAAATATTAAATTAGTAGGACACTAATAGCAATAACTCGTGAATTATTGATGCTTATATTTTTGTAAAATTCATGGTTATTGAGTTAATTTAATCATGAAAAATAAATCTCCAAAGAGATTTAAGTTTTAGTAATTAAATTAACATTAAGGGGTTGTTTGTATTTTTAATTGGCTAAGTATAGGATATTCAAAGATAGATTGCTTAGTTTAATTAAATAATACAATACCCAATAAACAATAAATATAAATACACTTTAAGCATCATTACTTGTATTTTATGATAACTACCCAAAGGAGTGTCATAGTCATACATTGTATTTATATTGTTTGATTAAATTATGTGTTGTTAACTCAAAACATTTATGTTGTGAGCATTTTTCTTATTATGTTACTTTATTGCAGTATCTCTTCCCATCTCACTTGATACATCTGTTCCGATTCTAACCGGAACTAACTTCTTAGAATGGTGTGAGTAAGTTTAGTTTCATTTGGGGGTTCTAGATCTTTATTTAGCACTTAACCTTAAAAAACCTGTTGATATTACTGTTGAAAGCAGTGAGGAAAAAAAAGTCTCCATAAAGCTTGGGAAAGATCGAACAAGTTGAGCATTATGTTCATGCGAATGACTATTGCAAACAATATCAAAACTGCTCTTTCACAAACTGAAAATACCATGGAATATCTTAATAACATAAGAAGCCGTTTCCGCTTCGCTGATAAGTCTCTTGCGAGAAAATTAATGGTTGATCTCACTACTATGCGTTTTGATGGTACTCATACCATGCATGATCATGTTCTTCAGATGATCAACCTTGCTGCAAAACTGAAGATTTTAGGAATGACTGTGGATGAGACCTTTCTCGTCCAATTTATCCTAAACTCTTTGCTTGCTAAGTGTGGGCCATTTCAAATTTACTATAACACTATTAAGGACAAGTGGAATGTAAATGAATTGGCTATTATGTTAGTTCAAGAGGAGGCAAGGCTTAAACAGTAAGGTGATCATGTTATTCATCTGATGAGTTAAGAAGTTGGAAAGAAATTTGGGAAAAGGCCTCGAAAGGGCATTAAGCATGCAATACCCAAAATGAATGATTCCGGTCAATCTAGTCAAAAGAATGAAATCAAGTGTCATTTATGTAAGAAACTAGGACATCTTCAAGAAAACTCCATGAATTATTAACAGTGGTTGAAAAAAAAAAGGGATTTCTTACGACCCAAACTACAAATCCAAGAAATGATTTTATCTTCACGGGAAATAGGGAAAGACTACCAGTTGAAGCCATCGGGAATTTTCGTTTAGTTTTAGATAGTGGTCTTCCTTTAGATTTGTTTCAAACAGTTTATGTTCCTTCGATTTCTCTCAATTTGATTTCTATTTCTAAATTTGATCACGATGGCTACTTTTTTAAATTTGGGAATGAATGTTTTAGTTTGTTTAAAAAATTCTCATTTTATTGATTCTGGTACTCTTGTTGATGGGTTGTACAAATTAAATCTTGATAATTCCTTTGCTGAAACCCTATTGACCTTGGGTCATAATGTTGGAACTAAGAGTAACTTAGTAAATGAAAGTTCATCTTTCTTGTAGCATAAAAGATTAGGTCATATATCTAATGAAAGATTAAATAGATTAGTAAAGGATGAGATTCTTCCGAATCTAGACTTTATTGATTTTAATGTGTGTGTTAATTGCATTAAGGGTAAGCAAACTAAACACACAAAGAAAGGAGCCACAAGAAGTACAAAGCTTCTTGAAATAATTCATACAAACATTTGTGGACCTTTTGACGTTCCATCTTTTGATAAAGAAAAAATATTTTATCACCTTAATAGATGATTTTTCATGTTATGGTTTTATCTATATGTTGCAATAAAAATATCAAGCGGTTGATGTATTTGAGATTTACAAAACTAAAGTTGAAAGACAACTAGATAGAAAAGTGAAAATTGTAAGGTTTGATAGAGGTGGTGAATATTTTGGAAAGTAAGATGAAATGGGGCAACATTCTGGTCCATTTGCAAAACTCCTTGAAAGGTATGGCATTTGTGCTCAATACACTATGCCAGGTACGTCACAGCAGAATGGTGTAGCTGAAAGGCATAATAATACTCTTATGGAAATGGTTAGGTGTATGTTAAGTAATTTCTCATTACCCATATCATTGTGGATGTACGCTCTAAGAACCGTAATGTATATGTTAAATAGGGTTCCTATTAAGGCAATTCAAAAGACTATCCTTGAACTGTGGATTGAAAGGAAATCCAGTTTAAGGCACCTGCATGTTTGGGGTTGCTCAGCGGAAGTTAGAGCTTATAATCCACATGAAAAGAAATTTGATTTTAAGATAGTTAGTGGGTACCTTATTGGTTACCCAAAAAAATCCAAAGGATATAGGTTTTACAGTCATAATCATAGTACAATAATTATTGAAACCAGAAATGCTAGATTTATTGAAAATTGTGACATTAGTGGGAGTGATGAAAATAGGGATGTGATCATTCAAGAAGTTAGGGTACAAATCCCTTTACCCAAAACTTTTGAAATTGTTCCTCAAGTTGTTGTACCATATAACAATGAGGAACAATTGAATGATCAACAACCTAATGATGAACTCTATAATGAAGTTGTCATTATTGAACAAGTTGTAGAAGAATCACAAGGAATAGCATTATGGCGATCTCAAAGATAAAGGAAGTCTGCTACTTTGAATGATTATGTGGTATATCTATAAGAATATAATTATGATATAGGGATATGTAAGGATCCGGTTACTTATTCACAATCCATTAGTAATAATGATTATACTAAATGGATCAATGTTATGAGATGAGTTAAAATTAATGGAACAGAATGAGGTTTGGGAACTCGTTGAATTGCCAGAAGGTTACAAATAAGTCGGGTGTAAATGGGTCTTCAAGACCAAGTGTGACTCTAATGACAATATCAAACGATATAAAGCTAAACTAGTTGCCAAAGGTTTTACTCAGAAAGAAGACATTGATTATAAAGAAACCTTCTTTCAGGTGTCTAAGAAGGATTATTTGAGAGTCATTGTGGCATTAGTAGTTCATTATGATTTAGAGTTACATCAAATGGATGTGAAAACAGCTTTTCTAAATAGGAGTTTAGAAAAGATAGTCTATATGGACCAACCTGAAGGCTTCGCACTTAAAGGTAAGGAACACATTTTCTGTAAAGTTAAGAAGTCAATATATAAACTTAAATAAGCTTCCCGACAATGGTATCTTAAGTTTAATGATACCATTACCTCTTTCGGGTTTAAGAAAAATACCGTTGATCGATGTATATACCTGAAGGTCAGTGGGAGTAAGTTTATATTTTTGATTCTATATGTTGACGATATACTACTTACTAGTAGTGATCTTGGTTTATTATCCGAAACCAAGAATTATCTTTCTAGAAACTTTCAGATGTAAGATATGGGAGAGGCATCCTACGTGATAAGAATAGAAATATTCCGTGATAGATCACGTGGATTGTTAGGGTTGTCTTAGAAAACATATATTGAAAGAGTTCTAGAAAGATTTGGTATGAAGGGTTGTTCATGTAACACCCCGTGTTATTTTCCTTTTTCCTGAAATTATATTTAATTTAATTTCGGTAATGACGTCACTTGTTCATGACGTATTATTTATTTTTGGTATTTGATACCTGTAAATTTTTCGCGTTTACTTTTAAAGTCGACTGGATGACTTTACGGTTTCTCTTTGACGACTACGCGAATTCCTATTCTCGACTACACGATATCGTTTCGATTATTTCGGTTACGGTATTAGTATTTTTACGGATCCGGTGTGAAGCGTATTAAATTACCTTCTCGGTGTTCCGATTGTCGGGTTCCTACCCCGATATATTTTTGATTGGGCTTCCCGTTATTAATTCGGGCTTGCGAGATTATGTTGGGCGTTCTCGATAATTATTGGGGTTTACTGTATATATATATATATATATTTAATATATTGATGTGAGGGTTATTTGGCAATTATAGAGAAGTTGGGGGTTAGTTGAGCAATTAGTACATATATATGTATATATGTATACGCTTCATCAGACAACCTGCTACTCTGATTCTCTTCTCCTTCACGCCATCAGACACTCCTCATCTTCTCCTCTCAACAGACCCGGCCACACTCCTTCACCTCCATGGACGCCGGCGAGAGAGAGAGAGAGAGAGGGAGAGAAGCGGCGAGAGAGGTAGCAGAGACGGCTGGAGGCGACGCGACTGGTGGTCGCCGAGGCTGTGGACGGCGGCTGTTCGCGGTGGTCGACGGGGCTGCTGGGCGGTGGACGGCAGCGGCGACCTTGGCAGACGGCGGTGCAGGGGCGAGTAGCTGCGGCTGGTGCACGCAGCAGGGGCGCAGCAGCGCGTAGACAGGGGCGACTCCGGCTGGGCTTTGGCCATTTTTTCGGCGACCTTCCGGTGATCGGTTTGAGCCGATTTTCGGTGAGTAGCTCCGTATATACATGGTATTCGATATATATTAATTTCGTGATTTTAGGATTAACGATTTGCCCGGAAATCGCATTTATAGGTTATAGTTTTCGTTTGGGGTATTTTAGATTTAACCCAATTAATTAACCAAATATTAATGGGCTTCGTATATATCGTATAGGTTGTCGAGACGGACGTTTCGATATATTCGAAATAATTATCGGACGAATTTGGTCGGCGGGCTTCGTGTTCGGGCGCCGGTACTGTGCTGTTTGGACTGTTCGGTAACGTATAAATTAGGTGGGAAATTATATTTCTCACTCGGCATTATTGAAATAGTTTAGGGGTGTAAAACCCTATTTTAATTTAATATAGATGATTTAAATCGTTAATTTAAATATCTATAATTTGTTTAGAATCGGAATTGGACTTAGGAATTAATTTAAGAAAATTAATTAAATTATTTCCTATGTGATTAATTATATTCTTATTTAAATTAAATAAGAATAGACGGCTTAGAAAACCCTTATGAATTTAAATGGGATAGTAGAGATTCGTAAAGCTTAGATGATGTGCTAGGTTCTTTTTGGAATACGTGAAATAATTGTTTAAATTATTTTAAAAAGGCATATTAATTGAAAATGAGATATTTTCTAAAGAATTAAAGAAAATATATTTTTGGAGAATATGAATGGTATATGAAATTATTTTCATGTGATCTAAATGCTTTAATATATTTTTAAAAGCATGTAAAGAGATTTGAGAATTTTTGTTGATATTATCATGTGGATAATTACATAAATATGATGCATGATATATTTATGTTGAGATGTGATTTGATTGTACACCATGTCGTGTGAGCACATGGGTGTTGGTGCGTGTAGTGCACGGTTTCACCATTGACAGAGAGAGTTCATTTGGTGTGGTCTACTTCATTTCGTGTGGTTTATGAGTAGACGTTTGTGTCGGATCATCACAACAACTGGCCAGGAGGTATCACGCCTACGGAACTAAAAAGCCGACAAATGTGAGTTAGGAGTCCAGGTAGAGGCTCATGTTCTTGACTCAAGGGTAGTCATGGCGTACGGAGTTGCAAGTTGGGCTCTCGTACAACCGTCTTCCCTGTTGAAGTGATAAAGAGAAAAATCACTTGGGAAAGGTCGGTGTGGTAACTCTACACTATGATGAGTGGACAGAGTTTGTATCCGTTACCCTTGGGAAGGGTGTGTTGTGTGTGAGTATCACGGGGAGTGTTGAGTCACATTACACTGCCTATTATTTATGTGATCTCGTTTAACATGTATATGTGCTATATTACATGTGTTGTTGGGGCATGCTATTTATGAATATTGTAAATTAAATTCATATTTTATAAATGCTCAGTTGAAAGTAATTAATGTGGAAGAAAATGATAATATGCCATTATAAATAAGTATAAATGAAACAAATATATTTATACTTGTTGTTGTATACCTTAGTACCCTTGGGGGAGGTTATGCGTGTTGGCATAGTGATTCATGTGGCTAGCGGAGGCTAGTGGTGGACCGTAGGCTTGACTTGAGTTGAGGCCTTAGAGATTGTGGTTAGTAGCCTTAGAGATTGTGGTTAGCAGCCTTGTGATTGTGGTTAGTAGCCCTGTGATTGTGGTTAGTAGTTTGGTGATCGTGGTTAGTTGTGTGAACTCTTTTGAATATGTGAGGTTAGGGATGATTTTTGTATCAATTGATAATTGAGGCCTTAGAGAAGGCGAGTGATGAGTTGTGTGAGATTTTGATTGATGAGAAGGGGTTATGATTAGGGATTTATTTAGTACTTGAGGTACCGTAGCTTGACAGTCTCGGTTCTTGTGCTTAGTTCATTCCCCTAAGCATTCCTTGTACGGTGTTTTGTACACTAGTACGTGGTCGTTGACTTGTATGTCATTCCTAGATTCCTTGGTTACGGCGTGGTGCCGAACCTCTTCCTCGTGGTATCATTTGATTTGGTGGAGTTGGAAACGGATGGTGGTCTTCCGTGAGTTCAACGTGTTGTTCTTCCTTTATTGTCCTTTTGGGCATTATAGGAATCCGTGGAGTTGTTCATTCTTATGTGGCTGTCATTTCGAAAACGGTGCTTTCTAAGTTTTGAAAGTAAACTTTTGTATTTAAAAGGAAAAACCCGTTTTCGCCTACCCCCGAATAAACGAACAGTTTTAATACTTATAAAATGATCTTGAGATCTTCTTTGAAATGATTTTCAACTTTTAAAAGCCTGTGATGGCGACTGACGGAGACCGGGGGCAAGACGGTCATTTTTACTGTGTGATTTCTAAAAAGAAAACTATTTTATCACTTGTCTAGAGATTCTGAGATTTTGAGACTTCTTTCTCAAAATCTCGACTTGTAGTATTTTGAAAGGTGGTTTCTTGTTTCACCTTTTCTTTGGATCGTTCTAAGTCTCGGTTAGGAGGCTTGGTGTTGTTCAGTGCACACTTATAGTGTTGCCTTTCCTTTTCTTTGGGTTGTTGATGTCACCATCTAGGTGATTGGGGTTTTTCACTTGTTAGGGGCATGGATGGCGAATGAAATGGTTTGAGTTTTAAAAACCTTTTTCTTAAAAACTATGGAAATCCTTGGGATTCCTCTTTTATTTACTTTCATACTCGGCCATTCGCTTTTGGTTCCCTTGTCCACTTGTGGTGTTCCTTTCTGGTTCATTCGTGATGTTCTTTCCTTGTTTGGGTATTCTTAACCTTGACATTGTGTCTCGGTTATCTGTTGGTGTAGCATTGGGACTCCTTTTCCCTTGCTTGGGTTCTTGACTCTTACGTGGTTTTTCATATCCTTAGTGAGAGCGTTGGTGATTAATTGACATTGTTGGAGATAGCAATTGAGGTTTGTTATATATATATATATGTATATATATATATATTGGTGATAGTATTATGAGGTTAATGTGATGATGTGACTTATGGTATCGAGGAATAGATGTGATTGAGGTGATCTAGATCCTTGAGGTACAGACTTACTCTAGGAGAGGGATGAGATTTGTTATATATATATATATTGTATATATATATATATATATATATTGATGATGGTTGTGTTAGTACGCAAGGACGTGGGTGTTTTCCTTCCTGTGTTATCGGGGTGTAGGATTTGAGCCTTCCTTGGTACTATTGGTGGATTTTGTTTCCTTGTGGATATTAGAGGTGAGTGTGATCTCCTCGGTTGGATCTTCTGAATTGTGTTGTGAGTAATTGGCGATTTGTTAGACTGGATCTTAGTATCGTGTACTTAGTGTACGTTGATGAGAGTAGTGTAGACTACTGGTGTTGGGTACTTGGAGTACGAGTTTTAGAGACTCATGTTGTGTATTTATATATATATACGTGTATATATATATATATATATATATATATCTTCCCTATATACTTATGTATACTCGTTTACGATAGTATATGAGCGTGTGACTTGGGTTTGCGTGGATGGGACTAGTTGGGCTATATTTATATCTTATTAGACGGTTTAGCTTTACCTAAACTATCAGAGGATGTGGTAGTTAGGATATCTTTTCCCACTGAGCTTATTTGCTCACGGAGGGAATTTCATTGGCCCCCCTGGTATTCCACGCCAGGTTGCAGGAAATATACGGCTATGAGCAGGATGCAGTGCAACGGCAGCTTCCTTTTGTTTCCTTGTTACAGGTTTGGAGTTGCGTTGGGTGATGCGGTTACGGTTGCAGCACGACTGGGTTTGGGGACGGTAGTATTCTTCTGTCAGCTTCTTTACCCATTGTTATGGGATTATCATGTATCTCTTTTGGGAGCCAGTCTGTTGGCATATCCCTATTGATGTATTCTTTACTTTCCTGTATTTATTCTTTCAGGATGTATTGTATTTATTCTGTACAGTTGACGCTTTTCTGTATTCTTATTCGAGCATTTGTGGCTCTGTTGATATTAGAGGGTTTGGAGGGGTTTTGGTTTCTTTCCACTACCTCGGCCCTAGTAGGATTGATGAATGTGGGGCTTGGAAGCCATTGTGATTATTGAATTGCTTTGGGCAGGTTATTGTGTTGTGTTTGGTTGTCCGGATGTTCCATTTACAAACGGAACTCTGCCGGATTTTCGTTAGATTCCGCTGCTTAGTTTTATTAGTCATTTGGGTATGGAATATACCATTTCTATCATTAACCCACGTGTTTTCTTGGTTAATGATGTCTTAGTTGGTCATTCATATTAAGGATCACATTCTGGATTCCTTGGATATCCCAGTTCGGGAGTCTTAGGGATTTAGGAGCGTGTCTGTTGGTATCTGAGGATACTTTTGAGTTCTAGTATCCTATTTGGCATGGAGTATAGTTTTCATTGTTATTCCATGTATTTCCTTTGTTATTGTTGACTCTAGTAGTCGCTTGGCTTGCGTCACCCTTTAGGGGCGTGACAGCATGGTATCTGGGCATTCATTGCAACCCTTTATGGGTGTTTGATGACTGAATGTCTTTTGGTTCTCGTTTCTTTTTACTTCCGTAATCACTCCCTTAGCTCTTAGGTTCGGGTTTCGGAGTCCTAGGAATTCGGGGCGTGACAACTTGGTATCAGAGCGTGTTCTTTCTCTATGGGACGACGGGAAATGGTCGACGGTACGTTCGACGTGTGGGGTCTACCTACGATTACGATATGCGTTCGACGTGTGGGGTCTATCTACGATGACTATTACGATCGACGTTTGGGGTTTATCCACGATTTCGATATGCGATCTACGTTCGGGATTTATCCGCGATTACGTTCTGCGTGTTCTCTGTGTACTCTAGTTTCACTGTCTTAGAGACGATTGTTGATGGTCGATGGTACATTCGACGTTTGACGTTTTTCTACGATTTCAATCTGCGTTCTTGTTGTGCTTCAGTATTCTTGTGTTTTTCGCTTGTGTTGTGTTGGGGACATGTCTCGCTAGATATATCCCGTTGTGATTTAATTCCAGCGGAGTGAGACGATTCCTCAGTCACATGTATTCTTCGTACCTGTATCATGGGTTGGTTACCGAGGAATGTGAGTAGATCATGCGGCCTAGCTAACCGGATGTGACTTATAGACTAAGGTACTCCCTGATTTTGAGGACAAAATCTCCTAAGGTGGGAAGGTTGTAACACCCCGTGTTATTTTCCTTTTTCCTGAAATTATATTTAATTTAATTTCGGTAATGACGTCACTTGTTCATGACGTATTATTTATTTTTGGTATTTGATACCTGTAAATTTTTCGCGTTTACTTTTAAAGTCGACTGGATGACTTTACGGTTTCTCTTTGACGACTACGCGAATTCCTATTCTCGACTACACGATATCGTTTCGATTATTTCGGTTACGGTATTAGTATTTTTACGGATCCGGTGTGAAGCGTATTAAATTACCTTCTCGGTGTTCCGATTGTCGGGTTCCTACCCCGATATATTTTTGATTGGGCTTCCCGTTATTAATTCGGGCTTGCGAGATTATGTTGGGCGTTCTCGATAATTATTGGGGTTTACTGTATATATATATATATATATTTAATATATTGATGTGAGGGTTATTTGGCAATTATAGAGAAGTTGGGGGTTAGTTGAGCAATTAGTACATATATATGTATATATGTATACGCTTCATCAGACAACCTGCTACTCTGATTCTCTTCTCCTTCACGCCATCAGACACTCCTCATCTTCTCCTCTCAACAGACCCGGCCACACTCCTTCACCTCCATGGACGCCGGCGAGAGAGAGAGAGAGAGAGGGAGAGAAGCGGCGAGAGAGGTAGCAGAGACGGCTGGAGGCGACGCGACTGGTGGTCGCCGAGGCTGTGGACGGCGGCTGTTCGCGGTGGTCGACGGGGCTGCTGGGCGGTGGACGGCAGCGGCGACCTTGGCAGACGGCGGTGCAGGGGCGAGTAGCTGCGGCTGGTGCACGCAGCAGGGGCGCAGCAGCGCGTAGACAGGGGCGACTCCGGCTGGGCTTTGGCCATTTTTTCGGCGACCTTCCGGTGATCGGTTTGAGCCGATTTTCGGTGAGTAGCTCCGTATATACATGGTATTCGATATATATTAATTTCGTGATTTTAGGATTAACGATTTGCCCGGAAATCGCATTTATAGGTTATAGTTTTCGTTTGGGGTATTTTAGATTTAACCCAATTAATTAACCAAATATTAATGGGCTTCGTATATATCGTATAGGTTGTCGAGACGGACGTTTCGATATATTCGAAATAATTATCGGACGAATTTGGTCGGCGGGCTTCGTGTTCGGGCGCCGGTACTGTGCTGTTTGGACTGTTCGGTAACGTATAAATTAGGTGGGAAATTATATTTCTCACTCGGCATTATTGAAATAGTTTAGGGGTGTAAAACCCTATTTTAATTTAATATAGATGATTTAAATCGTTAATTTAAATATCTATAATTTGTTTAGAATCGGAATTGGACTTAGGAATTAATTTAAGAAAATTAATTAAATTATTTCCTATGTGATTAATTATATTCTTATTTAAATTAAATAAGAATAGACGGCTTAGAAAACCCTTATGAATTTAAATGGGATAGTAGAGATTCGTAAAGCTTAGATGATGTGCTAGGTTCTTTTTGGAATACGTGAAATAATTGTTTAAATTATTTTAAAAAGGCATATTAATTGAAAATGAGATATTTTCTAAAGAATTAAAGAAAATATATTTTTGGAGAATATGAATGGTATATGAAATTATTTTCATGTGATCTAAATGCTTTAATATATTTTTAAAAGCATGTAAAGAGATTTGAGAATTTTTGTTGATATTATCATGTGGATAATTACATAAATATGATGCATGATATATTTATGTTGAGATGTGATTTGATTGTACACCATGTCGTGTGAGCACATGGGTGTTGGTGCGTGTAGTGCACGGTTTCACCATTGACAGAGAGAGTTCATTTGGTGTGGTCTACTTCATTTCGTGTGGTTTATGAGTAGACGTTTGTGTCGGATCATCACAACAACTGGCCAGGAGGTATCACGCCTACGGAACTAAAAAGCCGACAAATGTGAGTTAGGAGTCCAGGTAGAGGCTCATGTTCTTGACTCAAGGGTAGTCATGGCGTACGGAGTTGCAAGTTGGGCTCTCGTACAACCGTCTTCCCTGTTGAAGTGATAAAGAGAAAAATCACTTGGGAAAGGTCGGTGTGGTAACTCTACACTATGATGAGTGGACAGAGTTTGTATCCGTTACCCTTGGGAAGGGTGTGTTGTGTGTGAGTATCACGGGGAGTGTTGAGTCACATTACACTGCCTATTATTTATGTGATCTCGTTTAACATGTATATGTGCTATATTACATGTGTTGTTGGGGCATGCTATTTATGAATATTGTAAATTAAATTCATATTTTATAAATGCTCAGTTGAAAGTAATTAATGTGGAAGAAAATGATAATATGCCATTATAAATAAGTATAAATGAAACAAATATATTTATACTTGTTGTTGTATACCTTAGTACCCTTGGGGGAGGTTATGCGTGTTGGCATAGTGATTCATGTGGCTAGCGGAGGCTAGTGGTGGACCGTAGGCTTGACTTGAGTTGAGGCCTTAGAGATTGTGGTTAGTAGCCTTAGAGATTGTGGTTAGCAGCCTTGTGATTGTGGTTAGTAGCCCTGTGATTGTGGTTAGTAGTTTGGTGATCGTGGTTAGTTGTGTGAACTCTTTTGAATATGTGAGGTTAGGGATGATTTTTGTATCAATTGATAATTGAGGCCTTAGAGAAGGCGAGTGATGAGTTGTGTGAGATTTTGATTGATGAGAAGGGGTTATGATTAGGGATTTATTTAGTACTTGAGGTACCGTAGCTTGACAGTCTCGGTTCTTGTGCTTAGTTCATTCCCCTAAGCATTCCTTGTACGGTGTTTTGTACACTAGTACGTGGTCGTTGACTTGTATGTCATTCCTAGATTCCTTGGTTACGGCGTGGTGCCGAACCTCTTCCTCGTGGTATCATTTGATTTGGTGGAGTTGGAAACGGATGGTGGTCTTCCGTGAGTTCAACGTGTTGTTCTTCCTTTATTGTCCTTTTGGGCATTATAG